>CM034155.1:274394551-274943710 GCA_019776745.2 Taxus chinensis
GATACTATTGACCCATGTGGGAGATAAATGCATGTAACTTTGTGAAGAAATGCTAGGCTTGCCAAAAACATGGTAATCTCATTCATGTACCCTCCCAAGCCTTGCAATCCATCACTTAACCTTGGCCTTTCTCAAAATGGGGACTTAATCTAATTGAAAAAATAAATCCCACATCTTATGATGGCCATACATTCATAATAACAACCACTGAGTATTTCACCAAGTGGGTTAAGGCTATGCCTCTTACCTATGTTTTCAGGTACAATATTTCTAAATTCATCTTCAACCATATTATCTATCATTTTGGCATCTGCATTACTATTGTCACTGATAATGGTGGTTCCTTCAAAAATAAGAATGTCAAGGCCCTAGCTAAAAAATATAATATCCACCTAAAATGGGCTACACCTTATTATCCACAATGAAACGGCCATTCCGAAGAGTTAAAGAAGACCATCAAATCCATTCTAGAAAAGACAGTTGATAAACATGGACGTAATTAACATACACAGTTATATCCCGCCCTCTAGGCATACCACACTTCCTTCTGTACTCCTACATGATCTATTCCATTCTTTCAAGTATATGGCTCTGAAGCCATATTACCTATCAAAGTTGAACTGCCTTCACTTCGTGTCTCCATCCAACACCTCATTCATAAAGAATATTATCATGTTGCATGCCTTGCAGAGATGGAACTACTAAATGAGAGATGGATTCACACTTTAGACCATCTGCAGGTACATCAAAATTGGCTATGTCGTAACTATAACCAAAAGATCAAACCTTGACAATTTGAAATTGGTGACATTGTTCTAAAAGAAAACTAGAAGAATACAACTTAACCACAAGAAAAAAGGGCAAATTTGAGCCTAATTGGTTGGGTCCTTATGTTATAACTGTCAACTTTGGATCCAATGTGTATAAATTGTCTATTGAGGATGGAAAAGATTTGAAGGAGCCTATGAATGCCATTCATATGAATAAGTTATACTCCCGAGTCTCTGAAGAGTAACCCTTGTGATGGGGGCATATCAACACAATAGCTTGCTTTGTCATTTCACCTTATCTCTTACTTTTTCTTTTTGCCTCACCTTGTGTCACATGTTCTCTTTGTCAGGTAGTCATGCCCATTCAAATCACTCTTGTTCACCTTCCATTGTGATTTTTTCCACTATGTTCGTACATAACATGGTGGTTACAACTTAGGAATTCATATTTCCCTCTTCTTTGGTGTGTGGTTCATAATTCCAAGTAGACCAAAAATAATACAAAATTGTTTGAAATCCCAAAAACAATATAAAATTGCTTAGAAAATACCAAAAAATATAAACAAAAATGTCTCAAAAATTCTCGACAAAAACATTTGTAACTATGTACCTTAGTTCGCCAATTTCGTCATATGATTGTTCGTAATCATCTACATTCTTCCCATGAATAAAACCACTCTTTGCAATGTAACTTTGCTTAGGGACACCATTCAACTTTGGCTTTTTCTTGAAGGAAACTTGACATTTTTATATCTATTCATTGTGGAACACACTGGGAATGTCTTTGGACATTGTTCTTGCAAACTATGTTATATTGTTACTTACTTGTTACTATTTAACATTGGTGTGCATTGTTCACTAGCTTGTTTTCCATCTTTACTTGTCTATTGTTTGTACATATAGAATTTTATCTTATGTATTCTTAGCTTAGTCTCTTATTTTTATTAGTTAGAATAACTGGTGCTCTATGTATCTGGAATGTTGTTGCACTTATAGACCAATTACAGAAACTTTATTCACATCTTAGTTCACATATAACTTTGGTGTGGATCCTTCCCATTCATATTGGGTTTGTTTCCATTGCCTGTTTTGTGTCTTTTTGCCACTTGCATGTGTTGCGTTTTCCTCATTTATTCAAGCCATGGAATGTTTTCATTTTTTACGTGTCTTCATGTTTGTTTGAATTTGTATTTCAAATCTTTTCAAAACTCACAAAAATCCAAAAAAATCAGAAATATCTACAAAATCTTTGAACAAACATTCACTTATCATAGAAATTCTACAATCGAAAAAACCTTGAAGTGATTTTTTCAACATCTCCATACAATCTTGGTCAAGTCATACCTTTTTAACTACTACCCTAATGATTGTTCCAATCTTACAAATATCACTTTCTTCCCTTTGCACGCTTTCTGTTTGGGGCAAGTTATAAAATTATTTTTCCTTTGCAATGTCACTTTACCTGGGGAAATTTCAACTTTGATCATTTGCACAATGGACATGAAAAGAGTTTCATAAGGAGTCGCTTCACTTCGCTTTTCCAGTATGATCCTATTTCTTTTTTGGAGCATTTGCATCTACTTAATTATCATTGTGGCACACATTAGGGGCATAATTGATTGTCTTCTTTTTCGACTTTGTGTTGCATTGTTGATGTTTACTTTTTGGCCCACTTGCAATTAGTGTGATTACATCTTGGTTCCTTTATAACTTTGATGCCTACACCTACTTTGTATATTGGGTTTAATTTTATTTTTATCTTCTATTTATTGTGTGTGTTTGTTTACATGCATCTAGGTTACCCATCTCGATTCTTTCATAATCATGGCAAAAAAACTATTGTACAACAACAAAAATAAGGTTTCTCTAAAAATATTATCCAAATGACACTCATGCTATGAGCACAGTACTTTCCTATCCTTGTTCCAATCCCTTGTTTTCCTTCCTATCAAGTGGTTATCCACTGCTTTACTACGTCACCCACCCACTTGAGGGGGCATTCCTCTACCATTCTAATCACTAGGGCATCCAAATGCTTTACCACTTCCTACTCATTGGGGCATCTAAATGCTTTACTGCTTCTTACACATTGGGTCATCCAAATGCTTCACATCTTTCCACTCACTAATATGCACGCATCTACTATCTTTAAAGCACCATTACTTTGCAATAACACTTTAAAGAGGGGAAAATATAAACACCTCAAACTCACTCACCTATTCCCAGTATTGTTCTAGTACATCTAATTATTCACCCATTTGTGATTGATTAATTAAATTGATTAATCACATTGTACCCTTTTAGATTAATTAAATTAATCCCTAATACCCCATTAGCTAAGTTAATTATTATTTATTAATTAAATGATTAATTAATTAGTGTGCACATCCTAGTCACCTACCACTTTGAACCCCAAATGGACTCCACTTGGCCTCCAAATCCTCATCTCATTCAACTTCACATGGACTCCACTTCACTAGTCCAGTCAACTACACTTCTAGAATCCTAGAAAGATGGGGGAAATTGAATTACACATACAACCACATTTCTGGATATTTTTTTGCAAATAATTCCATTATTGCCCTTAAATGTCCTAGAACTATTACAACCTCCTCAAATAATATTTTTAGCATGTGCATTCACCCGCTTGTAACAAATTTTCAACCACTTCTTCCTCTATAAAATGCAGGCCTACTCTCTATCAAACCCTCCTGGATTGTTTGTAAGTAAACTATGTCAATTTGCATACTGAAGCTTTCCAACTGCTCGTAGTAATCTGTATCCCAAGTTTGGAGACCATTTAAGAACACCCACAGTTCCACAAGGTTACACAAGCTCCTAAGCTTCACACAACCTATTTGAGGTTTCTTGGAAGGCTATAATGCAAGTTTGTTTTTTGTATCTATTTATATTATTTTTTCACAGTACACGCTACTTATGTAATCTAATCAAAATAAACAACCACCTCTCAAAATCAATCTAACACCTCCTCCTCTCAAGTATTCTACCACATCACCAAGTCAAAATACCCAACCAACTCTCAAAATTAGTCCACCCTCTTCTTCTATAAAGTCTTATGTAGCGTTACCAATTCCAAATAGCATCCACTCACTAAGCAAGACCAACAAACTCTAGATGGCCTCTTTCAAATTACACCGTTCAAGGTCCCTTCACAATCTCCTCTTTAACAACCAATCATTTTTGTAAGAAAAATATTCTTTATATCGATGGCTATGACACATTTAAAACATGTCCATAGATCTACATATCTTTTACACTTGGGGGCATCATGCTTACTCTCCTCCCCCTCTAGCATTTTCAGGTGTCTCACATTTCCACTACTTCGTCATTACCCTGTGACACACTCTCATGCTAAGGTTCACACTTAACTGTCGAGGGTATACTACATACATGAACCTCACACAATACACACTTCACACTCTTCACATTTACGACATCTCTTTGTGACATCTACTACTACACACAATTTGCACTCTATAAATTCATGACACATATTTTTACCATCACATTTGCAACACATCACACTACTCGATGACACACTATATTTTCAAGGTTCATACTTGACTGCCAAGGATCTCAATTTGAAATAGACCTCATCACACTCACTCAATCTACATGCTCTACACTTTGACAATCATATTTTTCTAGCACACACAATTCAAACCATTTCCCAATGACACACTCTTATTCTATGGTTCATTCTAGACTGCTTAGGGGTCATTTATAAATGAACATAATTTCATGCATACTCATTCAAAGTCACTTGGGGGTACATTTTTCTTATCACATTCACTCTGCATTCCATTCCATCTCACTTATTCATAACATACTGCATATCTTGGTCGCATTTACTCTTGCTTTCTTATGCTTACATGTACGCTTTGCTTACCATACTAGAAAAATATTTTGTATGGCATTATCTTTTTATATACACATGTACACTCACTTGAATTCTAGTTGTGAATGCAAAATTTACACAAATATTTACACGTAACATAGATGCTTGACACAATACCTCTTACTAGTCCCACAACACTCCTGGGGGCATCTACTTTTGTACACATCACAGGTGCTATTGTTTCATTTTATACTACTTCTTATACTTACTAACACACTACTATATCATATCATACACGCTTTGACATAATTTTTATCTATCTAACATGCTGATGGGTGCTTCATGTGCAATATTTTCTTTACAGGAACTATTTTTCACCATGATTATTTGATTACCTCGCTTGTTATTGTCTTCCATTGTTTGTTTTCCATTTTTTGCGGGCTATGCCATTTTTCTTGTGTGCAAAATGTATGCTTTTGACCACTTTGACCTTGATTGTCTTGCGACATTGTGGGTGATGTCCCATGTTTGAAACTCACTTTTCACGGTCTACGTTGTCTACATTATTGCTTGTCTACTTTATCTTTTTACATGTTAGCTTACATATTGATTTCTATATGCGTGTTTGACTTGTTTGTACTGACACTTGTTTCCTATCATCTTTGATTGTGTGTGCCTTGGTTTTTACTAAGAACATTCCCCTCCCCTACAAGGCATCAATTTCAGATCAACATTCGGTCCTCCTTTGGGCCGCATTATCTTAACGAAGTCACATGCACCCTAAATGAGGGGGGCATACATTGGGTGAATCAATCACCCCATGTAGCAGTTCGCAATCACAGTAAAACATAGTTTAGTATTGGTACTACACAGTCTTCAATATCAGAAATGGCCTAGAATCTGACCTAAGTCTTCAACACAACACATACGCCAACACCCAAACACAGACATGAGCGCATGGGTGCCGTTGACCCTTCTTGGGCACCTATGACTAGGGGAAGTTACACATTTTTTCTCAAATCGATACAATTTTCATCAATTTACACAACAATTTTCTCGGTATAGGCACAATCCTCTAGTAGTCAGTATGCATAATTTTTCTTTTTTCTATTTTTGTGTTAGATCGAACTGGATCAGAATGGATCAGATTTGAACAAAGTAGGATCACACCATCTATATTGGTGTATAAATCATTGATAAGTAGTCAAAGGTTGGAGGATAACAATTTTTTTTTCTCCCTACACTTCTTTTGCCATGGTGTGAGATCGCTTAAAAACTTGTTCTTGGCGTGAGATTGCCTAAAAAAACTTGCCCTTATATAGCATTTTTAGGATCTTTTCTACACTCATCACTCATCACGGATCAGGTGCATATGTTCCTTTTTGCAGTTTTACACACTTTTTACATATTTGGATCGAATATATCACATGCACGACTTTGACTACTCTTTTTCTCTTCTCTTTTGCAAGTCCATCCTTATGGGAAGAAATAGTCACATTGTCAAACATCAATCGACATAAACAACATGTACAACATGACATGATACACTCATACAATTTCACCCTTAGGGTCACTTCCTCTTCTCTAGCTTCCACATTTCATTTTTTATCATCCACACTTTTTCATCTCCTCGGCACACTTTTTTCCATCGATCTACATGGTTATTAGGTACACATATCTTATCTAATTTATGTTATCGAGTATTCACTCAACAATATAAAGTGAGGGAAAATGTAGACACTAAATCATGCACTTTGGGTATATTTCTAGGTCATGATTACATACCACTATCCATATGATTCATAAGAGAGAAAAGTACTAATTGACCATTGTCTTTGGCCTCTTTGCTTTCTTTATGGTTTTATTCTTGGTCTTACACACCCTACTACCCAATATAACTTTTGATACATAATATTTTATTAGTCTGGACACTAGCGCCTAACGAAGATGCCAACACCCAGGCGTCCCTGTCCTCATGGGTTCCCCCAACCTCTTTATATCTTGCTTGCATCTTTTAGGTCTTTTCTAGCTGTTGGGTATCTTGCTTTTTTACGGGTCGGTATTTTAGTGGTTAATTACAAAATTTAAACAAGGGAATCATATAAATACAAAGATATGTGACCATAATAAAGCACCAAACACTAAGCATTTACTATCACCACTTAAGGTTGCATTCAAAGGCCATTACAAGAATATTAAAGCATCCATCTAGCTATTACCTAAGGGATAAGGGACTGCATTATTCTACATACACTTCATAGGAGGGGGCATTCATTTTTCCATGCACACATCTATTTACATATTCTACATCTAGATATTTCTCACTATTCAAGTGCATTTGAGACAAGAGCCACCTAAGGCATAATTATACAAACACACAGAACTACACGGAGTCTGAAATGTAGTGCAGTTCTTGGATTGTAAGTTCACTCAGTCATGTGACCTCTGGAGTCATTCTAACTACCCATTTGCATATTTTTATTTTTAGGATTTGATGTTTTTTGGGGTTTTGCAGATACTCTTTCTCTTTGCATGTTTTAGGAAAACTTAGCGATCAACCAGTGACACACATGCGACTAACAACGACATTTAGCAAACATCTTACAACACTGTAAAATTAAGATTTCAAATAGTTTTACACTCACAGGTGCCTAGAGGAGGTATACAATGCCTAGGTGCCCCTGACCCAATCTAAGTACCTCTATCCTAACATTTCCAATGCTTGCACAATTTTCTAGGTTTTTTTGCGACAACCTATCCTCCTATTCCAATAGTTTTTCAGTTCGACACTAAGACTATTTGCGAATCAACTTAGTATCCTTTACTCTCTCTTACACATAGGGTTTTCAATTTCTACTTGATTATTTCTTAGGCCAAGTCTATACTTTATTGCTTATTCATTTTTTGCTACATTGCAATATAAGGTTTAGCATAAAATTCTATTTTTGTTAAATCAGAATCCTTTGTTGAACTAAGGTCAAAGGTGATTTCATTAACCTTTTCCTTTATTTCCATTGATGTATAAAAGGAATCTTCTAAAAATTTGATGACAATATCCTTATCTCTTAAGAAATGTAGATATTCTGATTTCATTATTTCTAATTCCTTCTTTATTTCTTACAAACCTACAAGGGTAACACTTATTTCATATGTTATGTATTTATTATTCCTAGAAATATGCGTTCCCTTAAAATTTAAAGTTAGCTCTTTAATGAGCCTATTTGTGTTATCCAACTCAATTAGAACTTATACGTCCTTAATTTTTGTTACAACCAATTATTTCTTTAATTCATGCAGCTCTTCCAGCCTTAGCTTAATTCCTACAAAATGAAGTTTCTTTAATTTCTCTTGGTTGCAAACATTAACATCTATGTATCAAAATGTCTTTGAAGTATATCCATAGATAGAAGAAAAATTACTTATAGGTGCTACATGATATTCAAGGCTATTCTCCCATTTGTGAGAGTTATCTACATAACCTAGATGATGAATTTAATATGTTATAGATTTATTATCAACTAATGCTTTTTGAGCGGATGTTTTTGCAATCACATATGCTCTATTAAAAAAATTCATCTGAAGAAGATCCTGAATCATTAGATTTTGACTCTCTACCATGGACAATCACACTACTTGTGAATTCACTACTTAACAAGCATCACATGTTCAACCATCAACAACCTCCAAATTATCCTCCACATTCTTGTGAGTTGTCTTGAAAAATCCTCGAGTAGAAAGAATGCCATCACCATGATAAAAGAGTGAAGCAATAAGATGATGCATTAGGTGAGGACCCATTGCTTGCTCCACTTCAACCCTTAGTATCATATGTATCAAAGTATTACCCAAATTTTGTACTTTTATGCACATTTTTTTTAACTTGCACACAAGGATCTATGTGCCCTTTACTATTATATGTGTACTTCATTTTATCACCTTCTTTAGATTGCTTTCCATGATGATAAAAAATTTGTAATGATATATTATGAAGCATCAACTTTATGTTAATTCCTTTGTGAGAATGAATCATGAGGATCAAATAGAAACATGTGCACATCAAGAACGGTGCACTAAAATGGAATCGAAAAAGTGCTCCAAGTAATCAACAAGATTCATGCATAAGGGAAAATAATATACTCTTCTCATAGATCAAGATAAAGAGTAAAAATAGGAGTGTTGTGTAAATCCTAATGTAGGACTCATCATACCTCCTTAAGGGAGATATGAGTTATAATCCAGAAATAGAAAGTAAATCATGTATGGCACATTGATGCATACGAAATAATCTATAACAAAATTTTTCATATAAATCCTATGACACCTAATGACCTATGAACTCAACTAAGTGAGATGACTTACCATGTGTGAGGTAGAAAATTCCCCATAGATGACAAGACAAATTTAATACCTCACACAAACAACCCCCTTCATAAAATCATAGGTGGAGGCATGACAAGCCAAAAAAATAAAGAGGACTCCTCTAGACAACTAAGAAAGATGCATCATAGGGGTCCCAAAAACTAAAGGCTTGATAAGGTACCCATGTACAAACTAAAACATTTCTAGAAGAAAAGAAGAGGAGAAGAGGAATAGAAATCCTAAAGAAGATGAGTAGCTGCAGAGGACCTCACCCCAAAAAGAGAACACAAGTGAAGGAACTTGGCTTCAATGAAGGGCTTGGTAAATATATCTATAACCTGATTAGAATTTTGACAATACTATAAGTCGATGATGTCTCCATGGATCAGCTCCCATATGAAATACAGGTGGATCTCAATATGCTTCATCCGCTAATGTTGAGTTGGATTTTGAAAAATTGAGATAGTGGTCATGTTGTCATCGTAAATGATACTAGGCCATTTAAAGTGAATACCAAACTTTTTCAGAGTTCCCTATAACCAAACAATTTCCGTGACAACATTGACCAATCCCCTATAATATGCCTCCATAGAAGGTATCAAAACCACATTATTCTTCTTGCTTGATCAACCGATAGGACCCGAACTAAGAGAGAAAATGTAGCCTGAGGTAGATTTTCGATGATCTAGATCATTGACCCAATCAGAGTATGTAAAACTGATCAAATCAATCTCAGTCCCTCCTAAATAATGACTTCCATTAGTATGAGTGAAAAAACATAGGGAATAATCCTCTTCTTTACTCTCTAATGTAGCTCATGTGGGTCCTATATAACTCTTCACACGATCCTAACAACATACAAAATATTTGGCTAAGTGTGAGTTAAATAGATCAATATCCCCACCAACTTCCAATAACAAGTACCATTGACCAAGGGAGTGGAGGAATCAACAACTAACTTAACCTTAGAAAGGAAGGGAGTAGGAGATGGCTTACAACCAGTCATATGAAACCCAGATAGAAAATTAAGGGTGTACTTAGGTTGTGTAATCACAATTCCTTAGCCAAATTGGGTAATTTGAATCCTAGTGATTTAAACCTAGTTCAGACATGGAGAACTTGTTGGCCAAGGTCATATTCACATAATCAATGATTAAGGAAGAGATACCTAATTAACAAGTCATCAACATACAAAATGAGGATGAGCATGGAGTCATCCTGCTGTAAAATATAAATATTAAGGTCTGAGTGACACCTAGTGAACCCTTATATAAGGAGAAAGGAGTCCATCTCGGCATACCAAGCCTGAGGGGATTTCCTAAGTCCATAAAGAGACTTCTTTAATTTACAAATGAGGGAGGAATTGTGGACATAACCTGAAGGTTGTTCCATATAGATTTCTTCCTATAGGTCCCCATGAAGGAATGCACTAGTATTTATGGACTTATCATCTATTGGTGGTAGCGATGGAGAGGGTCATTCAGATAGAAGTCATCTTTGCAACATGAGAAAATGTTTATGAATAATCAGACCCAATTTCCTAGGAGTTTATACTTCTTGATGTTCCCACCACCACCATACTTTGTTTTGTATACCCACTTACAATGAATGATTTTTATTCCTTTCGGAAGAGGCATGCGATATCAAGTATCATTCTGCATGAGTAAGGAATACTCCTCATGCATGGCAGAATCCCACTCAAGAATCCCAGAAGCCTCTCGGAAAGATTAAGGGTTAGAAGTGGAGGTGAAGAAGAAGTGGGCTCTAAAAAAATTTGAATGAGTCTGTCTCTCATTTGAAATATCCTCACATCCATTCTCCAATGATCTGTAAAGTCTTCCTAGCCCAATGACGACCAGGAGGTGAGTTAGGGTTAGAATCTATAGATTCATCACTTGAGTGAGATGAGACATAGTCCTCATCGTTATTACTGTCAGAATATGAAGTTATGAAGTTTGAGAGGTAGGAGGGACAAGAGGAACAAATAGATTGACAAAATCATCATTAGAAGAATTTGAATTCGAATTAGAGATGGGAATAAGAACCTCAACAGGTGGAGAAGTGGAAGTCAAATATGACCCATTGAGCTTCACACTTATCTCAATATAAAGTTAATGAGTAATATGGTTAAAAAATATATATCCCTTCACATCATCAAGATACCCTATAAAGATGCAAGGTTTGGACTGTGGTTTAAAATACTTGCATATATTTTAGGAATCTGAGCCATAATAGTTTATCCAAAGATGTGAAAGTGATCAACATCAGGTTTGTGTCCAAACTAGGATTCAAATGGTTTCATCCCTTTTACCACCTTATTTCAAACATGATTCTGAATGTAGTAAGTGTAGTTTACAGATTCGGCCCAATACTATGTAGGATGAGATTTCAAGTGAACATACAATTGGCCATCTCCTTAAGTGTTCTATTATTTCATTTGAAAACTCCATTTTGTGAAGGGTTGTAAGCAATTGTACATTGAAAATTAATCCCTTTAGAGGTGTAGAAGTCATCTAACATGTTGCTTGCATATTCGCCACCATTTTCAGTTCGAAGAACCTTGATAGATCTTTCATCTTATTTCTCTGTAAGAGCCTTGAAGTATTGAAATTTCTTGAAGAATTCATATTGTTGTTTGAGGAAATACACCCAAGTGTAACATGAAAAATCATTAATAAAGGTAAGAATGTAGAGAGCTATAGTAAATGAAGGATATGGGAATGGGCCAGAAATGTCGCTATTGTTGGGCTATAGAAATTAATAAGTCTGGATGTTCGAGGAAGTTGAAGGATGTGCAGGAGTGGTGTGCAAAGGTACACAAAGGTTGACATGCGAGAGGAAAGAAGAACACATCCACGCAACTTAGTCAAAAATAGGAAAAAGTAAGGATTTTCCTGATAACCATACAAGCTAAATATAGGAAAAGCACAAGTGATGTGGTCATCATGGCAAGCTAGAAATAGACAAGGCATGAACCAAAATTAGATAAGGACGAGAAGGACTAAATATAGAGGAAGTACACATGAAAGAGAAAGATCTAACTATACCATATGTGACATTACTAAAGCATATCTATTTATAGCGTACAAAATAGAAATAGAAAAGAAAGCAGGCCATTAATGGAAGACCACAGGCTGAGTCTAATTATAGGAAAAAATTAGTTATAAAAGCATGAAGTCTATTTATAGGGTCGGTATATTTTTGGATTGTATTCTAATTCAATGGTGAAGGAAAAGTCTACCATATATATATGTCTGTAGTTTTCAACAATGGATCTTAATGTTGTGTTGAGTGGTATTATTGTAAGGGAGACAATTTAGATCATGCTATGAAGTAAGTCAGTCCTATTTGAGTTAGGTCAAGTGTGTAAGGAACTGGAGTATATTTGTAAGCCAAGTGCACATATACAGTGATATGTAAGTATAGATATGTTAAATAAATATATCTAAAATATGCCAAGAGATATCAATTATGAGGCACCTAGCTAACTATACAAGGGTAATATAAGTATACCAAAATAATAATAATTAAAAATAATAAAATAAGTATATTATAATAAATGTATCTATATGAAATACACGAATAAGTCTCAATTTCCCATTGATTTGTGGTAAATTGAACCATTTAGCTACATGATTGTGTTGGTCTCAAAAATATCTATTCAAGAAAAAAAGACCCAAACATTACTACATTGCCAATATATTATTATTTTTTGATTGACTTATCGAAGAAAAAGAAATAAAATTATTTAAGTAATTGTCCAATAGAAGTCAAATTTATGAATGAATTATCACATGACAATCAAATGAATGCCAAATTTAATGTCAAGAATAAAATTAAATAATGCACTCCATTACAACCTTGCTTTCCATTGTAGGACCATCTCTTGATGTAACTACATCATGATTATAATGGATACTTAGATCTTTATGGATTATGCATGATTATATTTGCCATGTTATGATTATGTTAGTATGTGTATCCATCTTACAATTGTGTGTTGTGATATAACCATGTTTACAGGAACCATGTCTTGATTTCCACACCAGAAGGGACCTGAAGGAGTTATACGTGCTTTGGGTGAGCGCTCAAACCCTTATTTGAGTGAGGTTCCAATGTACCCGAATATGTTGTGCTAATTTACTAGACTGTAATGTGACATTTTGGTTCCATTTTTGGGACCTTATTTTATTTAGTCTCTCAAGATGTGGTATGAAATTTCAATTATCATTGGAGAACATTGAAAGGTGGATAAATGACGATGAGGATGACTTTGCACAGAGATAGAATATCAGTGATAAATTTAATACACGTAAATTGGTCGAAGATAATCTGTATGATTCTCTTTATGAGACCTTATTCAGCTTCTTTTCGAGGGAATTGTATGATTGATTAGTAATTTATTCTTAGGACAAATTGATTAGGCTGGGACGAAGAACAATATGGAGTCAAGACAAGTACCAAGTGTCTCTAAGTTGGATGTGTCATGGATGCGAGCAATAGAATGTTGGTAGAAAGGTTCCATGAACACTTATACTTTGGAATACACAATTTCTACGTATTCATGTCTGAAGGAGGCAAAGTTCCAGTTTCTTCATGAGCCTAGAGGATCATATTTACATGTACCACCACTTGCTATATATATTTTGATGATTGAACTTGGATTAGAATCACTACCTCTGGCAGGAAAAAAACCCACTATGTGCAGGGACAAGGAAAGGGGTCGGGAAGGATAGAGTTGGGCCAGATGGAGGTAAAGGATAGAGAGGAAAGACAACATAGGTATAAAGATGTATGAGCAGAGGAGATTGAAGAGGTGTTGAGACAAAGAGGAGTAATGCCAAGCAAATTTGATAGGAACCCTGAGGAAATCTAGTGACCGCATGACTATGTTCCTTTGATATTTGGAAATCACAATAGAAGGGCCCCCTCAACATCAAGTGAAGGTGAGTCTAGTGAAGAATTGGAAACCTATGGCATGCATCCGGACCACTCCCAGCCCTTATCCCTTGCACTTGGTGTTCAAGATTCAGGAGTTCATATCGAGGATTCTCATAGTGATGATGAGGAATGTGGGGAAAAAGTAGAATCACCATGTTGGGAAGGTGATACAAGTAGGAGTGTATTGGTATATGCTCAAGAGACATGATAGATAAAAGCATCACACATGAAAACTTCCATTTCCATTCAAAAGGATTTGTTAGTTGGATAACATTATTTGTTTGGGAGTAGCACTTTAGGAACAATGCTAGGACAAATTGTTGGTGCGCTACTCTTTGGGATTAGTACCATATACATGAACCCAACACAAAGTGTTGGCACACAAACAAGTTCCAATTTGAGCACATAAACTAGTTTGACTACTAACCCACATATAGGAAATCCACTGCTAGGAGGTTTAGGTGGTTCTGGAGGAGGTAATACTGATGGAGGTTTAGGGTTAAGACCTAGTCTAAATTGAGGATAAGGAAACAACCCTCCACAATAGCCTCAAATATTTTTGATATGTCACTCTATTTTTCATAGTACAAAGGAGTTGAGAATGTAGCAGAACATATGCACAAGTGTGAATTGTTGTGGAGAGATAAAGGAATCATTGCTTTAGACAAGAAGGCCAGTAAATTTGTAACCACATTTCATGGCCACACACACAAATGGTACCATAAGTATGATCCACATCAGAAAAACATGGACTATAATACTTTTTGTGATTCCTTTTTGGTTGATTTTGACATCCCTAAATTTGAACAATAGAGCATTAATGTTCGCAAAGATATTAGGAAAAAGATATCTAAGGGCATCTGGGAATATAATGTGATATTTAAGACTTTGTTGTTAATTTTTTCCTATGACATTCATCTGATTCAACATGTGTAGTGGTTTTTCGAAGGACTATTGACACCTTTTTGGAGAGTACTATCACAAAAGATGTTCATTGATCTGTATGAGGCTCTGCAGGCAGCACTATGTACATAGGTAGTTGAAAGTGTAGATATAAGGACAAGTCCTTTCTTGGAGGCAAAGATTGCATCTATGGCTACCCAATTCGAGAAAAAATTAGCTATCTCAGTGCATGAGACACATAATGGAATATGGTGCATTGATTGCAAGGTAGAGGGTCACACGAAGAATAATTGTTTGCATAAAAATGTGCATGCCTTACTATTAACATGTTAGATATGTCACAAGGATCATGATGTTAAGGAATGCCCCCTCCTTAAGTACGCTACATAGTAAAATGTGTCTAACTATTATAAAATATTTAATACACATACACATGATATCTCTCTATACCGAATGATTGATCATATCCACGAAGGCTGTGAGATAGGAATGTGACAAACTAGCACAAAGGGAATTTCACAAGAGCGCAGAGGCCAAAACAGTGGTACCGGTCATAATGGAAATGGAGGATACAAATGAGGGTATCAAGTCTAAGGTCATGGTGGTTCCCTAAAAATATGTCATGTACATACTGTGGAAAGGGACACAAGGTGGAAGATTATCTAGATTTATATGCATATATGACCAAAAATTAGAGGGAAAAGGGCATTGTTATGACACAAATTGCAAGCTCCAGTAAAGGGCAGTGGAATCCAAAATATGTAGCTAGCAAAGGGAGATCCATTATTAGTTATAACGCGTGCAGAAGCCTTACGAGTACAAGAGTAGGGAAGGACAAAGCCAATCATCCAACACAAAGAGATGGTATAACCGACCAAGTATCCTAGTGTTTGGCATCAAAAGGAAGTGTTCCAAGAAACTATGGGCCTAATTAGAGAAATGCATGGTGAAATATTGTGCCTGAAAGAATAAGTGAGAGACAAAGAGTGTAAGTGACATGCAAAAGTGCCTGAGAAGGACATCGATGAGATCAAGGAAGTCTGTCAGATGTTGAGGACATAAAATATAATCCCCATGTTTGGAGAATCTCTACAATAAAAGGTTCCACACACAAATAAGGAAAGAGATAGGAAAATTTTGCATGCAAACCTACCAACACAAGATTATGAATATGATAAGGAATTCACTCTGGATGCGGTTATAGATGGATGGATGGTGAGTAAAATTTTGATTGACACTAGCACAAAAGTGAATGTTCTCACTTTAGATGCTTGGAACATAATGGGTAGGCCATTTCTTTATCCCTTTAGTGTGTTGTATATGGATAACAAGACAAGAGTACTACCCATTGGGGTATTGAAAGATGTAAGCATAACCATACAAGGAGCTAAATTCATAGGAAAATTTAAAGTTCTAGATTTTACAGAAGATGATAATTTACCTTCCTTGCTTGGATGGACATTATATTATGTGAATAATGCAGACTTACACTTCAATAAGCATTACATTAGTTTTGAAAATAAGGATGATCACATGATGATCCCAATGGATGGTAGTCGAGGTACACCTTATATAGAGCCAATATTAGAAGAGGATCTAAACCAAATTTATGCCCATACTGTGCATGATCCAAAGAAGATTGAGCCTACAATAGAAGGAATTTTATAGTGGGGAGACACATAATCAGTCAGTGAGACCACTAGTATTACATGTGACAATTGGGAACATGGAAATTATAAAGTCTTTGGATGTAAATGTCAAGGGAAGGTCACAATAGTAATAATACCTCAAAAAATTATACAATTGCAAAAGACTGTGCTACCGAGGTACACTGGAGAAGAAAATCCAGAGACATTCTTGCATGTTATGGAGTATTAGTTGCTTGATGAGGGAAAAATAAGGGATCTATCAATGTATTCACTCAAAGGAATGACAACACAATGGTGGTTCATGCACAGATATAACTTGTTAGGATGGTGTGACTCGTGAGATCAGGGTTGCATTCTTAATCTGATTTATATCAAGTTATGATGGGAAATTCATCTACCCTGGCTCACATCCAAAGATGTGAAAAGAATTGGTTGGTAGGACATTAGGTGCTTCCAACATCCCTGTGGGTTCATAAGTTCTATTCAATCTTACATGGGTGTACACGCGCATGGCACACACATGTTGATTTAAAGAAAAAGACCATGGACTAGAAGTCAATGACCTCAGGTATGGTGTATGTATTTAATTATTCTTCCACTAAACCTCTTGTACATAAAACTTTGCAGTTAATGAAGCACATCACTCTAGGAGATAGCTTGAAGGAAGAGGATCTTGTAACTAAGTTACAAGATGAGAATATTATGGATGAGCACACTAATGTCTACGCTTGGATGAAATCTGATGAATATATCCTTGAGCATACATGGAAGGAAAAATATAAAGGAAATGTTGTGTACATGATTGATGATGAATAGGTCAAATATATAGATATAGAAAATACTTAGGGAGAGCGTGCATTCTTGGATAGAAAAGATGAGCACACATGTGCGTATCGTTTTCCATTAAAAAAGAAAAAAGTTAGCATTGGGACAAAGGATGCACCAAAGGAGGCAATATTTGGTGATTACTGGTCAGAATCTAAAGCTACAAAGATTGTGGAACTATTGTGTGACTTCAAGGATATCTTACCCAGATGTTATCATGAATTGAATGGGTTTCATCATTATTTAGGGGAAATGAAGATCAAATTAAGGGAGAGTGCTAGACCAGTACAAAAGAGTCCTTAAAGGATGAATCCAAACTTGTGCATAAAATTTAAAGTTGAGATTGAAAAGAAGCTCAACATAGATATTATTGAGCCCGTAAAGGAATAAGAGTGGATCAATCTAATGATTAGTAACATCAAGAAATATGACATAATAAGGATTTGTGTGGGTGAAAGGGTGTTAAATGCTTCTTGTGTCATTGATCCTTTCCCTACATTTATTGAAGATATTCTTGAAGGTGCAACAGGGTACGAGATTTATTCTTTTATAGATGGTTTCTCAGGATATCATCAGGTACTTATAGTGCACAAGGATCATACAAACAAAACCTTTGCTAAAAATGGGGTTGCTATGCATACGCAGTCACACCTTTTGGACTTAAGAATGTGCCCGCAGTATTCTCTCACATCGTTGTCTAGGATTTTAATGACTTTATCCACAAATTCTTACAAGTGTATCTTGATGATTGGACCATGTATGGTTTAGTTAAATACCATTATGACTGTTTAAGGTTAATGTTTGAAAGATGTAGGAAGCTACATATATCATTGAATATTAATAAATTCATCTTTACAACACCTTTAAACACCTTATTGGGACATATTATCTATAAAGAGGCTCTTTTGGTTGATCTTGCAAAGGTTGCGGTGATATTGGGGTTACAAGAGTCAACTAATCAGAGTGAAGTCCATGGTTTCCTTAGCCATAAATGTTATTACAAGAAATTTATTCAAGGGTATGTCAAGATTGTTGCGCCACTGGAAGAATTACAGAAGGTTAAAGGGAAATTATATTGGAGGGATGCACAACATAAGGATTTTGAGAATTTAAAGGAAAGATTAACTACTGTGCCCATCCTTTGTTTCCCTTCATGGATTTTACCTTTCCATGTACATGTGGATGCTTTAGGTATAATAATTGGATTTGCGTTAGCACAACCTGGTGAAGGTAAAGTTGATCATCCTATTTGTTTTGTAAGTATGAAGCTAACACTAGCAGAATAGAATTATAACACAATTGAGCACAAAGCGTTGTCAATGGTGTACATTCAAAAAGTATCTTTTGGTGACACTGTTTGTATTTTACATTGATCACATGGCATTAAATTACTTAGTTAAAAAACCAGTGTTACAGGGTCAGATATGTAGATGTATCTTGTTGTTCAAGGAGTTTAATTCATAGTGATAGTCAAGCCTGACAAGAGAAATATGGGAATCGACCACCTTTCATGCATTAATTTTGGGGAAGATGCACAAAACATTGAGGACACAATATTAGATGCCCGGTTGTTTAGGTTTCAGTGCACACCTATAGATCTGGAGGATATAGTAGTGTTTTTGTGCACATGAATTATACCTCAAGGGATGAAAACTATGGAAAAGAAGAAATTGGCCATATGCACTGCACCTTATTAGATGGTAGGAGGAGACATTTATAAGATGGGTAGAGATGAAGTTGTAGACACAAAATTTGATATCACCCCACATTTTCTTAGCATGCTTATCCATGTGAATAACATTTCCCGCCAAAACAACATATTTAATTAATCAGTTTTGATTAATTAATTGAGCCCCTTAAACCTCATTATCAAAATATGTCGATTAAGTCACAATCATCCACTAATACAACCACCATACAAATCAAAAACCCCAAATATTCCCCACTTAATTCAATCAAATCAAAATCAATCCCCTCCTAAAACTCAATCCCCCAAAATTATTAATTCACGAACCCTACCCATGAATTTAATAATTCTAAATTCCAAATATATAAAAATACGACATCAAAATAAAAAATTCAATAGTGTAAAGTAATGCACATGGCTTCACTATTCCACCTAACATTTCAAATCATGTCCCCACTCCACATCACATTTTTTTTCGAATCATGAGCCCCACACTCAAATCAACTCCTAATCATGTCTTATTAAGAAGGGTTAATTTTTCCAACCTCGGTTACTCATTAACCTCAAATTTTAATCCATATTCAAGATATAAATAAAACCCTTTACCCCCCTCTTGTGGATATACGAAAATTCTGAAATAAGAAAATGTTGAATCTTGAAATAAGAATTTTTTGGCAAATTATTTGTGAAGTTTTGAAATGTTTGAAGGAAAAACTCTTTCGTCATTCCATTCTGCTCTCGTAATGCCATTTTGATGATCAGTTTGTTGCTACATAAAAATACTAGTTAGGTGTCATCCTCATTTCATTTATTCGGCATATTGCAAATATCTTTTTTGTTATGTCATCTATTGCTTGTAATTTATTCTTATCTTGTGAACATGTGGGTTGACAACCACCAAGGAAGTGAATGCTTCGTAGATCCGATCCGTCGGGTAACCCCCACATGAAAATATCTAAGTCATTTTTTTCTAGTGTCTGTGAGTTGCAGGTTTGTTGAGATTGCAATGAGGAGCCCCTCATCCACTTTGTAGCTGCATCTGTCATTATCACTGAGGTACTAAGCCCTTGCACGTTCGAGGTTGTTTGGTGTTTTATTGATTTCTCGTAATACTAATCTGGACAGGAAGTAAGAAACTCTGATCAACATTTTTGGCATGCCTGGTAGGATCGGATCCAATATCTGGTCTTTTCGTTTGTTTTGTTCCTTTACTCATCTCGTGTAGGTATCACAAATATACTAATTCTCCTACATCACCATTTCCATATCTCTGTGACAAATATTTAATCTTTTGGACTCACTCATTTATAAGGTTTGGTGTTATCTCTGTTAATATCAGTAGTTTGTGTTGTCATCGAGGTAAATAATCTTCTTGTTTTCGATGGGCTTGGTAGTGAATTTGTTTATCGTTGGTATCAAGATTATTTTTTATTTAAAAAAAAAAACACAAAAAATAAAAAAAATAGTTTATTGTCCTAATATATCCCTCCCACCTATTCTCTCATGCCTCATTTCCCCTAGCTCGGCCAACTCGGCCGAGCTACCTCACCGACTCCACTAATCCTATCCCAAGCTCTCTCACCACCTCCCACGCCCACGCTGAGCTATTCCACTCACCCTATCCAACCAACCTCTCCATAGAGCTCCTCCTTGCCCATCCATCTCCCACGTACCGGGCCAATATTGTTGGCCAACCATATCCATAGCCAAGTATATATTTCTCATATAGATTTTCTGTGATTATCATTATAACATCATCCATGCAAAGAGTAACGTCCATGTGCAGTGAAACCGCTTAATATTGTCAATAGTTTATAGTGCAACTAAGGGCGTAGTTTAGATAGTTTCAAAATCACACAAGTTTTATGTATAATGTATGCCTTGAAATTTACTTACAATACACGATGCCTTTGATAAATAATGCCACTGAAATTTGATAATTGCACAATAGACAATACCATTGATAAGCAATACCAGTGATTGGAAATCCTCTTTTAACAAATTGATTTTACTCCAGCAGTTCTTTGTGGCATTATTTATCTCTAGCACGGTTTTCGAACAACAAATCCCTCTCACATAACACGTGTGAACAAAAAATCCCTCTTACAGCAACCAACTCTTCCACATTAAGGCGTTATGCATAAATATGTTCTAATGAATTGTAAGCCAGTCGCTATAAAGGGACTGTACAGTCATTACCTACAAAGCGTGCTAAAGAATTGTGAATCAATTGATATAAATAGACTATACAATTAGACATAGCATGAATGAATTGATATAAATAACGTGAATACATGCATGGATGTGGTTATTCACATATACAATGAGACATCATAAATGGACGTGGATCTTCACATAATGGGAATTACAGAAAATCTAAATGGGTGTATAAATGTGTGCTAAAGAATTGTGAATAAATTGATATAAATAGACTATACAATTACATTTCATTGGCAATATTCATAGGTGTCATTTTATTAATGCCTTCTAAAGAATTATAAGTCGATTATTATAAAGAGACTATACAATCGCCACCTTGAAAGCTTGTTTGAATTTGAAACGTGGCTCTTCACATATACAATGACAGAATGAAAATCACAGGAAATCTAAACAGGAAATATATACTTGGCTGTAGATTCTCCACGCGGGGTTTGTAAATGTGTGATAAAGAGTTGTAAATGAATTGATATAAAATGCAGTTGTTATGCACAAAGCTTATGTGGATTTGAAACTGTGCTAGAGACAATTACGAACAGTAAATCCCTCTCATATCACACGTGTATGAGATAAATAATTCCACACAACAAATCCCTATCCAAACAGAAAATCCCTCTCACATCACACATGTATGCCATTTCTTCTCAACATTCTTTGACACTTCCTTTGCAATATTCAGTGTCTCCTCCAGTCCATCAACCTATCTATGCCCATATCCTCACTCAAAAATTGCCGTAATAACCTGCCCAGTCCCAACAATCGTATCATGCCCCTATTTCTCAGCAACAAGTATTCTATCAACCTCCACCTCAGTCACAACCCATGATTTACACCCACCCCTATCAAGTTCCTCAAATGCCCACGCATCCGCAAGCTCAACCACCACCTCTCATTCCTCAACAAACTATTCCCAATGATCCCATGCATGTCTTAATAAGTCGATTAGCCAACCTAGAGGTTACTACTTTGGGGTCCAAAGTCATATTATCCTACAAATAAATATGTAACGAACCCATCCATCCATCCGTGCCAATTAAACCATATCCTCTACACTGGGAATTGCCAAAGTTATCCAAATTTAACAGTAAAGAGGACCCACAACAACATCTTTGAGCATTCAAACATGTGTGTTATCTTATTGCATATGACCAGGATTTGATGCTTCGTACCTTCCCCATGTCCTTCCCTAGATTGGTATAATAATATCTCCTAATACTCCATATTTTATTTCTCTCAGCTTGCACAATTATTTCGAGAACACTTCTCAATTAATATTGCACGTAAGGTAACCATCAACAATCTGTATACCATCTAAAAATTAGAAGATGAAACCATTACAGATTTCGTCACATGATGGTGCAATATTATAAATCAGTTATCTTTTCCTCTTCCTCAAACTGATATAATCAAGCTCTTTGCATGCTCTTGTGTGAAGCATATTTCATCTAATTTGCAAATTCAATCATTTCAAACTTTTGAGGAATCCTTAACCATGGCTCACAAGCTTGAGACACGTACCCTCAAACAGGGCCATTTAAAATTAAAATCAAATAATCCCAAACAGGAATTCATCAGACCATCTGCAGAAAATGATAAGTCAAAAACAATGACCAATGTTGTCATTGTTAAATCATCTCATGCATCTACATCTACTACATTATCTCAACAACAATTCACATGACCAACGCCCAATTATAATCCTCTCAGGTAGTCATACAACACGATCTTTGACAAATTGATGATAGTAAACTTGATCACACTGCTGCCTATCTGACCAGTTGACGAGTCTAGGCCAAAACCCACATGGTATCGTGAAGACTATTACTGTAAATATCACCAATTCCAAGGACATGACATAGAGAGATGTCATACTTTCAAGGATTTAGTCCAAAGACTCATTGATCATGGAGATCTTCAGGTAGATAATCCAAATGCTTTGCCTAATCAACCAGACCCACATTAATAAGTCAAACCACCATTTCTTTGACATCCCAAACTCCCAATGCTCACACCATAAATACTCTACACACTGTTGATGAAGATACAATTTCATCCACAAATTTACCCTCTTCATTAACCATCATATCCACCTCCCTAGACACTCTTCCTACATCCAAAAGTTCGTCAACGCTCATCCCCATACCAACATCAGTCATATCTACGTCCACCTCGGTGTCTCTTCCCACACCCACAGGTCTATTTCCACAACTATCACACTTTCCCCATTTACAAATATTACTCCTTATTTGTCACTTATAACACCCACTTCGTCAGGTTCAGTTACCTTATCTGCAATAATCCACCTTTACCCATTATCCCATCCTTAGCATCACTTCTAGTCCCTCTTTCCGCACTTTTACCCACACCTACTACCTCCAATTTTGTAAAAACATCTATGTCATCTTCTTCTTTTATGACAATGTCATCACTTGAAGAATTTTGACAAGCATTTCAACTTGCGCTGATTTCAAATTATTGTCCCATCTCCTCTACACAATGAGATGCCCACACATCTAATCAATCCCCACTCATATCTACTACAATATCATCTTTAGCTCCTCCGGTAGAAATTGTTATCATTCCTTCCAAGGGTACCTATTCACAGACAATATCTAGACATCTATTTCCCTAACATCCTCCTTCACATCCTTGCAAAAAAGTAGACCTCACTGTCCCTAATATAAATCCCCTTGAAGCCACACCATCTTCCTCTATTTTATGACCACACCCTTCATCCTCTTCTTCCATTTTGGGAGCATCCCCTTCATAAAAAACCTACACTACTAATAGGGCAACATACCGACCCTTTTACAAACCACACCTCAAAACTGAGTCAAAGGCATCCACATCCTCCACCAATATCCTGCAGAAAATGTAGTTAGATCCCCTTCCAAATCTAAAACAATGTCAAAGGCTACCATTACACCACCACACATCTGGGCATCACCCCAAAATCCTCCATCTATGGCTCCATGTTATTATACCACCATGTTTTATCAGTTACTCCAAGCCTCAACAATCACCTTACCACCAATTAAACCTTTCGACCCAAGTGCGCCGAGGCCGTCGTGGTTTGACTCTAATCTTATTTGTGCATTTCACTATGCCCCTGGACATGACATTGAACACTGCAAATCTCTCTAAGCCATCGTACACCACTTTTTCAATGAGAATCAACTCCTTAATGACGAAGAACTAAATCTTCCACTAACCCAACCAGCCCCCTCATCCCAACATGCATATGTTTTGCTTTCTCTTGAATGAATCTATCATGTTTGTCAAAGAGGTCTTCCAGAGAAACTAGGCCTTTGGGAATCTTCTTTCCTTTCAATTTGATCACTCTTTCATCAATATATTTAATTCCTTATTTCTCTTTTTTGGCTACTACTTCTAGGTGTGTATTCTCACTTCCTTCAAAGAAGAGATTATTGAAATTATCTTTTTGTTCCAAGAATGCTAGAATCTGGTTATCATCATTAAAGACCTGCCAATGATTTGCATTATCTGGTACACTATGCCTGAACACCATTTCAATGGTCACCTTGTATTTACCAAAAGAAGGATGAGGTGTCACTAGGGAAGCCAATACTGCAAGAGAATCAGCCTTTTCATTCTTTCCTCGTGGGATAACTTCGATGGAAAATGCATCAAAAGATTCAATGCAGTCCCATACTCTATTTCTATAATGTTAGAGTCTTGGATTTTTCACCTGATATTATTGCCGGACTTGCTTTACTATCACCTCCGCGTTACCTTGGAATTTCAGCTTCATTATTCCCATGTCTTCTTCCACACCCATGCCTAAGAGGAGAGCTTTATACTCTGTTGTGTTATTCGTATTATCAAATTGTAGCTTGTAGGCAAACAATTAAAATTCACCAGAAGGGGAGTGTAACACCACCCCTGCTCCTGAACCTACACTAGAATGACTACCATCAAATTCCATTGTCCAAACTTGATCTTCTTCTTCTTCCAAGAAGTGGCAAGTTCTCATCTCTTTCTGATGTGAGGAAATAGTTTCCTAGTCCATTGTCCTGAAATAGAATGTTTACCTTTAGATCATCAAAATTTCTTACTATGTACTTCATCTTTCTTACTGGCAACAATTTCTTCATCTCGCCTTTCATTGGAATATTTATAGATGACCAATCCATTTTTATTTCTCCACCTAAGTCTCTACAGAAGCTTCAACTTAGTAGTATGCCAAAGGATGTTGGGATGTCCGCCACCAGGATGGTTAGAAGAGACTTCTTATCTAGAAAATCAGCTAATGCTACTTATGCATATTTGATCCTTCTTACCAATGGCACTTGTTTAGATTCCATTGAATAGCAGGTACCATTTTCCCAGGTCAAGGTGAGGCCTAGAGCATTTTCAAATTTGATGGGAATTACATTATCTGAGGCTTCAAAATCTATGATGCAATTATTTATTTGGAAGCCTTTGATGAGGAGTGACATGTAGAAAGGTTCGACTTTGTTGGTTTTGGAGGCACTGAGGGCTAGCACGTTTTAAGAAGGTGGTGTGGATGGTGTGGGGAGCAAGATTTTAGAATTTGAGCTTGATGTTATAGGATTACCACCACGGACTACATCAATGAACCTATCGAATTGGGTAGGATGAATTTGTAGGTTTTCTATTTTTGTGAGCTGGACTTTAGTCTTGCTTGTGTGTTCCACAAAGTCAAATGGGGTTATGGTTGACAAGGTAGAGGTTTTGGGAATGACAGAAGGTTTGCATGGTTGAAGTTTTATTATTTTGGGGGTTGATTTTTCCTTCATGGGTGCAATAGTTGGTTTGGAAGGAGATGGGGATGTAGGTTTTGATGAAACCTTAGATATTTTTATGGGAACAACATTTGAAGCAGAATTATTCTTAGTAAATTTTGAGATGGGAGAAGGATTAGATGACTTACTTGGTATGGCAATATGATCCTCGCTAACTAGTGGATCTATTTTTTCTTTAGTTGACTCCATAGAAGGTGGTAGTGGTGATCCTCTGCTAATGAGTTTATTTTGTGGAACCTCTGGAGAAGAATCTTCTTTCTTCTTCTTTTCCTTCACTACAGTCACTGAGGATGAGGCACCTTTCTTAGACTTTGTGTGAGTGAAAAATGCACATGAGAAGCTTGGCGCTTCTTCATCATCAACATACTCAATTTGTGCATATCACCATCAACTTCCTTGACCTCAGGATATTTTTCATCATCGTTGACATCTTCTTCTTCAAGTTCTTATATTTCCACTTCCTCCTCTGGTTCTTTGGTGTCACAAGTAGTATTGACTGGTGGTGCTTTAAGAGCAAGCTGAAAAGGAGGTGGAGTAATCCTTGGTCTATTGGGAAGATTTGGCTTCCTTGGAGTGTTCCACATTGTGATCTGGGCTAGCTGTTTCTTCAAGGAAACCAAGTTATTTTCCATTTGTTGGAACATTGGGTCAGTGGTGAATGAGCTTGAATTCTGGCCCTTTTGCTTTCCATTTGGGCCTTTCACTTTACTGGACAAGATTAAATCATCATTGATTTCTATCGCGTGATCCTAAGCTTCCCTCAATGTTCTTGGTTGTGCTCTTCTGAGGAAGAAACTTACTTCTTATGGCAAGGCATGATGAAGAATTTCTTCAAATTATATTCAAGAGGAACAACATCTTTAGGGATTCTTCTTATCACTCTGTTGTATCTTTCTATGAAGTCTCTCATTGATTCAGAAATTTCCTTCTTCATTTATACCAATTGGACCAAGAGATCTTGATAGTCTTATGTGGTCTTGAACCTGTGTTTGAATGCACTTCTTATATCTTCTCAGCAGATGACAGACCTCAGGGGTAACATGTAGAACCGTTCGGTGGCCTTTTCTTGAAGTGACTCCACAAAGATCCAGACAGACACATCTTCATGTTCAACACTTAGCACATCACAAGTGGTGATAAATGCTGCTATATGTTCTTCGGGAAGTTGAGAACCATCCCCTTTGAACTTCAATTTTTTTTTCTTGAGCCTTTTGGTAGCTCATGGAGAGGTTGAGAAAGGGAAAGAGGACCAATGTTTCCACCCCATGGTACATTTAGCCTGCGTTCTCCATGATCATGATCCCACATTATGTTTATATTTTTGGCTTCCAACGTTGCTAAGGATGTGGCTTCTATTGCTGCTCTTTCTTTCGCCTCGGCTTGAAGTCTTTCAATTTCTTCAATATGAGCTCTTATTTCCTCTTCCGCTATTGCTTCTCTTTCTCTAGTTTCTTCTTTGGTCTCTACGTCAATGAAATATTCAAGTTTCTTGATGATGTATAAAAATTCAATGTCTAAAGGATTAACAACACTCAGGCTCCCAACGTGACCAGTTGCTTGATGAAAGGGAGACATTTGAATTCTGAGCAGCTCTTATCTTATTTGAAGCTCTTAAAAAGTGGGGTCAGTTTGTCCTCCTTGGCTCTGTTGCTAGGTGTATATTCTATCCGTCAACTTGGAAATCTATGCTCTTCTTTGCGGTGTGGGAATTTGTCTTTGCATTTCTGATTTAGTAGCGCGTTCCTCTTCAATGTCAAGAATTCTTGTGGCAATGAAGTTTTGGTTGACACTTCACCTGTTATGCAAGATAACTTCTCTCAAATTTGAAGCAATATCTTCTTGAATGTGGAAGAGAAATTCAGGGCTTTCAACAGGAGGATTTCTCGGAATAGACATAGTTTATATATATGAGGCTCGGATAGCTATTCAAATTCCAGATTTTTTTTTTTGAATTTTGAATTTTCTAATTTTTTAAATTTTTCTGACCTTCTGGTCATATTCAGGTGCAGATGCTACTAAATCTGCCCCATGGTGGGTGCCAAAAATTGTTGGCAAGAACATTTGTCAGGGAAAATTGGTGGTTATCATGCCAACACTCTGGGAGTCTAAGTCCCTGTACTTAACCGATACATCTATTGTATGTGCATGCATGAGTAAAAATGAGTTTTTATCCTAGTGGCATTTTGGTTGGGGATCCAATAGGGGCACTCCATTGACCCTGTGGAAAAAGCTTGCATATATCTGCAAGAGAGGAATTTTATAGGAAAGCAGGAAAGGGAGTGAGAAAGTTAGGAAAGAGAAACTAATGATGCAAGTAGAAAATTAGAGACTTGCATACACCAGCCAAAAATTTCATTACATGCACTTGAATTTAGAAGAAAAAAAATTTGCGTAACAACAACAAGACCAAATAACGTTTAATGAGCACAAAGTACCACTAAACTCCTCAGTCAAAAAGGTTAAAGTTCCTTCTTCCTTTATTGAAGCTCAAGCAGAAATTGTACATATCATAGAAATGGAAGACATTTTGAATAGGGAAAATGGAAGAAATTTGCTATCTCTTTGCTCTCTTCATAAGTATATCTCTCTCATGAATTCACAAAAAATAGCTCCAAATATCTAAGAAGTTTTAAGAAGTTGTTTAAGAAGAGTCTCAAATGAGGAGCCTATTACAATTTATAGGAGAGAATGTAACTCTTCATCTTCCCAGTGAATTTTAAAATACTATAATTTGACTTTAGACTATTCATATTCCACTTAAATATTTAAGTCCCTTTTATAAAATCAAGATGACTTAAATTTTACATTATGTTTCTAAATTCACTTAAAGTTATATTAAAAAGTGCAAACCGCAAAATATAACATTGATGAGAGAGAGTGTTGGGTAAGAAGAGAAGAGAGAGAAAGAAGAAGAATCATGCAGAAAAATGATCTGATGCAGTGGATTTGATCTCACTCCCTAACTGGTTTCCACTTCGTGCTCCTGAGAAGGCCTCTTTTCCTCCAAGCTCTTTGCTGAAACGAGCAGCTGTAGGTTCCACTTTTTTGGCATGAGGAATGCGAAAGCAGCTCAAGGTATCTGTCTATTCATTGGCCACACTGTTGATGTATCTACACTTCCTAAAGCATGATGAATGTTCCTCTGCATTAAGTGCAACGGAGGCCCAAATCTCCGAGAGGTATTTGAGGGTATCCTCAGTGAAGGATGATGGGTTGCCTACCTCTTTCTTGATGTATTCTTCAAATGGGCCAATCAAATCATCGGCCGTTGAGTCTTCAGCCATTGGTATTCCAAGCTTCTAAGTTTTCTGATTTATACTATCTTGTAATTTGTATGCTTGTTCCTCTTTCTCCTCTAGATCTGTGATGGCCCAATTGATTGCCTCAAACCTGATTTCCAAGTCCCTCACTGATACACGTGACAAGTCTTAGGAGAGAGTTTCAAAAATCTTCATGTCGATCAACTCTTGACAATGAGTGCTCCTCATTTCATCTACTACTGAGTACAAAGGTTCCTAATAGTCCCTTTATTTCTCCAAGTCCTCATTGAGTGCCCGTCTCCTATTTGTTGTCGTACACATGTAAGTAAAGAGTTTGATTGCTTCTTGGAGCACTGACTTCCCTTTTTCAAAAATTGAGTCGATCCATTCATTATTCACTCACCCATGTATTGTGAACTCACGTGTCTTCTTGATGAACTCTAGATTGAAGCTGCTGATGGGTGAAACTTCGTCATTGGGAATTTTCGTGGCATTAGGATCAATTAGATGTTGCATATAGAATGATAGAGTTCACAACTGATATTTCAGTTCATCAATCTTCTTCTTATGCTCCATATTCCTTACCTCCATGTGAGAAGAAGATTTCTTATACATGTGTAAATCCCCTTCATGATTTTCTGGTCCCAGTTGAATTGTGCTCATTTCATAGTCAACCAACATAATCTCATCCACTGACTTGATTACTTTGGGCTGAGCTACTTTGATGCATTGAATACCCATTTCCCCACTATAGAATCGTGAGGCTATATGTGTGAGCTTCCTTGATATTTTTTCTTTGGCCAATGAGATAATCGTTGATAGAACAGGGGCTGCCACTTCCTGTATAGTGTGGGTGCAAGGAACAATTGTTTCCTGCATCTAAGGAAACATCTCATCAGATTCAAGCGCAATGATAGGTGCACTAATCAGTCCTTGTTCTAGAGGAGTAGGTAAATCCTGAATGAGAGAGGTATGGGTATGAACATGAGGTGAGACCTTCTGTGGTGGTTTGAAGACTGGGTCTCGAACCACGTGTTCTTCATCCACTTGAGCTTTAGCTAATAGATTTTCTTCCTACACTTTTGTGATCAAGTATTCCTCTTGTAGTGATGTAAATGAGTCTTCTTCTACTCTAGATTTCTTTGGTGTCCTCTCATGAGGAGAAGCTTCTAGTTATGTGACCTTCCTTTTTGAACTTGCTCTAGAGTGTTTAGAACTGGAACCCCACCTCTATCACTTTTGAAGAAGACTGATGTGAGGCTTACTTTTGACTCGGAGGAATTCCTCATGACTGGATGGTCATGGCTCTCTTCTTCTAAAACCAATTTCTCATTTTCCTCACTACCTTCTCAGTCCGCTCTAATATATCCCCTGATTCACAACATACATGTTGAATGGAGGTAAAGGGGACATCTTGACTGCCGCATACTTAGGATCATACATCTCTGTCCCATCATCGTGTAAAATATCTTCATACCAAGAGAACTTGAATTTCTTCATCTCACTGATTGTCATCCTCATATGGTCCTTTTCATGTACTTCAAATTCATCAGCATAGTTGGCCTAGTAGTCCTCAACTTATGGCTCATGTTGTAATTCGGGGATGAAGAAAGAGCCAGGATCTTCTTAGATGTCAAAATTAGGTCTGGTAATGTATGAATGCAAAATAAAATGAGTGAAAGTGACCTCCAAATGAGATGCATCATTTGAGCTCTTGCACATGAATAACCCAAGAGATATAGAGAATGAAATCAACTTCTTCCTCCTACTCCTAAGCATGTGATTCACTTGAATGACCTGCCTATAGAACTCGAACAATAAAATTTGGTCACTAAAGTACTTGGGCAACCTTAGTGGTGCTTGGTTGAAGCCAGTAACTCGCAGATAGGAAAATGTCAGGAATTGTATGAAATACAAACCATACTTCTTGCTCAAGGATGCCACTTGTGACAAAATCCTAGCTTCCAAATATCATTCTAAGCTACAGATTATGTACATTGTGATTGCATTGATCACGCGACCAAAATTCCTATGGCTTTCCTCCATCACCAACTGTGGAAGTTGTTGAGTTGTGGAGCTCAATTACTTCAGTTTAGCATGCAATGGAAACTTGCTGGAAAATATAGTAACCGTCATTGGTTAAGGGGGAACTAACATCAGTCACCCAAGACTAACATCGGTCAGGAAAGGGAGGAACCGGAAATGGTTAGATCTAATTGGTGTTGGTTACTTGTGCGAGGATGTTTTAATTAACTCTTGGGAATTAGATCTATTTTTAGCATTAAAGTATATCTATTGATTATAATTGCATGGCTAAGTAACCTAAGTCTATAAATGGCTATATAAGCATGAAGTTAGGGTTTAGAAGTAAGAGAAGATGAACATGAATTGAAAGAGCTTGCAAAAGTTGGTGAGAGAGAGAATTCTTAGTGATGAAGCAAAATCTTGAGGAAAGAAAGTATTGAACATCTGAGAGGTGTGGAAGATTACAAATCTTCATTGTATATCTTGTCAAAGCTTTGGATAATATATTGACTTGTTTCTTGGTGGATGTAGCCCATATTGTATGAACCATGTTAAATCTGGTGTTGATTTATGTCTCTTGTTTTGTATAATTCTTCTGGTAGAACATATGATTTTATTTACATGTATGCTTAGATCTGATATATTATCTGTACAACCAGAGTGCTAACCCCAACAATTGGTATCAGATATTTTTTTGAGATTTTTATGTGTTGACATATTTACTCACAGAGGGTTTTCTGATTGAGTGGGAGCTACAACAATGGAAGAAGAAAACAAATACAAGGTAGAGAAATTTGACGGCCGAAATTATCAATTATGGAAGATGCAGATTGAGGATTATCTATATCAAAGAGATTTGTATTTACCGTTGGATGAGAATTCTAGACCTACAAATATGACTAATGAAGAATGGAAGATTCTTGATAGAAAGGCTTTGGGATCTATAAGATTGAGCCTGACAGCATCCGTGGCTTCCAATATTACAGAAGCGACTTCTACGGTAGAGTTAATGAAATCTCTTACTAATTTATATGAAAAACCTAGTGCTTCAAATAAAGTTTATTTGATGAAGAAACTATTTAGTTCTAAGATGCATGAAGGTGTATCCGCATCTAGTCATTTGAATGATTTCCAATCTATTGTAAATTAGTTAAAATCGGTTGTAATACCATTTGATGATGAAGTAAAAGCACTTTTAATCTTATGTTCTTTTCCTGATAGTCAGGATAACTTGGTAATGGTTGTTAGTAATACAACATCTACTAATAATATTTTGAAGTTTGATGACGTGGTTAGTATAATCTTGAATGAAGAAATTCACAGGAAGAGTACAGAGGAATCATCATCTGGAAATGCTTTGAATGTAAAAAAAAGGGGTAGGAAGAAGGAGAGATCCAAGAGTAAGAGTAATGGGAAATCAAAGTCAAGGGATAGTAGATCTAAATCCAGAAGTAAGGGAATTACTTGTTGGAAATGTGGAAAGAAAGGACATGCAAAGAAAGATTATTGGTCAAAGGATAAAGAGAACCAACAACCAGAAAAAGGTAAAGAAGCAAATCTTGATACATCAAAGGTAATGCAAGATGCTCTTATTCTTTCTTTAGATAATAGAATTGAATCATGGGTTTTAGATTCAGGAGCTTCTTTCCATGCAACCCCTAATAAGGGTTATTTCAGAAATTATGTCCAGGGCAATTTTGGGCATGTTTATTTGGGTGATGATGAACCTTGCAGTATTATTGGTAAAGGGGAAGTTCATCTAAAATTACAGAATGGAAATACATGGGTATTGAAAGATGTGAGGCATGTGCCAAGCCTCAGGAGGAATCTTATTTTTGCAGGGAAACTAGGTGAATCTGGTTGCATGGTTACTTTTACAGGAGACTCTTGGAAAGTCACCAAGGGTGATTTTGTTGTGGCAAGAGGTAAGAAGGTAGGAACATTATATTTATCTACCTATATTACTGATTCCTTTTCTGTGTTATCTACTTCAGATTCAGATGCATGCATGTGACATAACCGGTTGGGCCATATGAGTAAAAAAGGAATGTAGATCTTAAAGGCTAAAGGTAAGTTATCAGATTTGAAAGATTTAGATCTTGATTTTTGTGAGCATTTTATCTTTGGAAAGAAAATGAGAGTGAGATTTCTCAAAGTTGGGGCAACTAAGGAGTAGAAATTGGAGCTTGTACACTCAGATGTGTGGGGACCAGCTCAGGTAGCTTCTCATGGAGGATCCTAGTATTATGTTACTTTCATTGATGATTCTACAAGAAAGGTATGGGTTTATTGTATTAAACATAAATCTGATGTTTTTGAGACTTTAAAAAGATGGAAAGACCTTATTGAGAATGAATCAAATTCTAAGTTAAAGTGCCTTAGATTTGACAATGGTGGTGAATACTGTAGCAAAGCTTTCAATGATTATTGTTTAGTGAATGGGATACATAGAGAAAGAATGGTTCCAAGAACACCACATGAGAATGGTGTTGCAGAAAGAATGAACAAGACAATCATGGAACGTGCTAGAAGTATGAGGATACATTCTGGATTGCCCTTGTAGTTTTGGGCAGAAGCAATTGATACAACGGTTTATTTGATTAACCGTGGGTCTTCAAGTTCACTAGATGGAGGAATACCTAAAGAATATTGGACTAGAAAAGAGGTAGATATTTCTTTTCTTAAAGTTTTTGGTTCAGAAGATTTTGTGCATGTTGATAAGAAAAATAGGAAAAAGTTGGATGCAAAATCCAAGAGATGCACTTTCATTGGTTATGGATCTGGTGATTTCGGTTTCTGTTTTTGGGATTTAGAGAATTCTAAAATTATTAGGAGTCGTGATGTTGAATGGAATGAAAAGAGAATGTACAAGGATCAAATTTTGGTACCCAAGGATGAACCTGTTGAGAAGTTTGTGAATGAAAATGAACTCTCAGATTTAAAAGAATTACCGATAGGGTTACACAGTAACCAGTGCCGGTAGACCTTGACCAACACCAGTCAGGTGAACTGACACCAGTTACAGAAGATCCAAACTGACCTCAGTTAGCAGAATTGACGTTGGTCACTGTCAGAATTGAATAGGAAAGTCCAGGAGGTCCAGATTAAGCCTTTGGTACCCCAAACTCCTGTGAAAAGGTCACAAAGGGTAAGTAAACCTCCAGAAGGATTTACACCTTATTTATTTTATTTATTATTGACTAATAATGGTGAACCAGAGAGCTTTGAAGAAGCAATGCAGGATAAGACCCATGTCCAGTGGGAGCATGGCATGGATGAGGAGATGGACTCCTTAGAACAGAACCAAACATGGGATTTGGTTAAGTTTCCAGCAGGTAAGAGAACATTGCAAAACAAGTGGGTTTATAGGATTAGGGAAGAAGAGGGTGGACAAAAAGATACAAGGCAAGGATTGTAGTAAAGGGATTTACACAGAAAGCAGGTATTGACTTTGGTGAAATATTTTCTTCTGTTGTTAAGATGACTTCTATTCATACTGTATTGAGCTTATTTGCAGTAGAGTATTTGTATTTAGAGCAAATAGATGTGAAGAAGGCTTTCCTTCATGGTGATTTGGATGAAGAGATTTATATGCAGCAGCCGCTTGGGTATGAAGTAATGGGTAAGGAGAAATTAGTGTGCAGGTTGAAAAAGAGCCTATATGGGCTCAAGTAAGCTCCAAGGCAATGGTACATGAGGTTTGATAGTTTTATGCAAGAGCATGGTTACTTGAGATGTGAATCTAAACATTGTGTTTATTTCAAGAAGCTTGAAAATGGGAGCTATATTATTTTGTTACTATATGTGGATGATATGCTTATTGCAGGACATTGGTGAGCTTAAGGGAAAGATAACTCACACATTTTCTATGAAGGATTTAGGAGATGCAAAAAGAATCCTTGGCATGCAAATACAAAGAGACAGGTAAAATAAGAAATTGTATTTGTCTCAGGAGGATTATATTTACAAGGTGTTAGAAAGGTTCAACATGTAGAATGTAAAACCTGTTAGTACACCTATGGATGGATACTTCAAATTGAGAAAATATCAGTGTCCTACATCACATGATGAGGTTAAATACATGACATGAGTGCCATATGCTTAAACAGTTGGAAGTATCGTGTATGCTATGGTTTATACCAGACCAGACATTGCACAGGAAGTGGGAGTTGTGAGTAGATATATGGCTAATCCATGTAAAGAGCATTGGAAAGAAGTCCAATGGATACTCAGGTATTTGAAAGGACCATCTAGCATATAGTTATGCTATAGAGATTTGGATATTTCATTATGTGGCTATGTTGATTCGGATATGTTTGGAGATTTGGATGGTAGAAGTAGCACTACTGGATATATTTTCACAATAGGTGGGATGACAGTTAGCTAGATTTCAAGATTGCAGAAGGTTGTGGCTTTTTCTACTACAGAGGCAGAGTATGTTGTAGTTACAGAGGCTAGCAAGGAGATGACATGGATGAGTAGGTTCATGGAAGAGTTGGGAAAGAAGCAAGGTGATTGTAAACTATTCAGTGACAGTCAGAGTGCAATTCATTTGGCAAAGAACTCAACATTTCATTCGAGAATGAAACACATTTAGTTGAGGTATCACTTCATACGATAGGTATTGGAGGATGGACAGTTGAATCTGGCAAAAATTCATACGAGCAAGAACCATGTGGATATGCTAACGAAGCCATTAGCAAAGGAGAAGTTGGAGCTACACTCCACTTCTGTTGGTCTTCGAGTTTGAGACTTGAAGAGGAAGAAACAAAGCTAAAGAAGGATCCAAGAATGATGCTGTACAGGTATGGTGTAGTAATTAATCTCCAAGTGGGAGATTGTTGAGTTGTGGAGCTCAATTACTTCAGTTTAGCATTCAATGGAAACTTGCTGGAAAATACAATAACCATCATCAGTTAAGGGGGAACCGACATCGGTCACCCAGGACTGGCATCGGTTAGGCAAGGGAGGAACTGACAGTGGTTAAATCTAACTGGTGCCAGTTACCTATGCGAGGATGTTTTAATTAACTCTTAGGAATTAGATCTATTTTTAGCATTAAAGTATATTTATTGATTGTAATTGCATGGCTAAGTGCCCTAAGTCTATAAATGACTATATAAGCATGAAGCTAGGGTTTAGAAGTAAGAGAATATGAACAAGAATTGAAAGAACTTGCAAAAGTTGGTGAGAGAGAGAATTCTTGGTGATGAAGAAAAATCTTGAGGAAAGAAAGTACTGTACATCTGAGAGGTGTGGAAGATTGTAAATCTTCATTATATATCTTGTCAAAGCTTTGGATAATAGATTGGCTTGTTTCTTGGTGGATGTAGCCCACACTGCATGAACCACGTTAAATCTGGTGTTGATTTCTGTCTCTTGTTTTGTATAATTCTTCTGGTATAATATCCACTTCTATTTGCATGTATGCTTAGATATGATATATTGTCTATACAACCAGAGTGCTAACCCCCCCAAAAAATTCTTAAACGCAGACATATTGGTAGTAATGTTTTACGTGAGAGCCAATCCTTTGAATGATCTTGAGCTAGTGAGGAGATAAACCAAGCAAGACTTCATGTGGAACTTCTTCATCATGGGTACTTGGAGCATTTGCAAATGAAGATTATCATTGATCTGCCCCCATTCAATCCTCTACTTTCATTCTATCACCGTCAAGATGAAAAGGCCCATCTAGTCTTGAAAGTCTTTTGTGTTCGCTTCACCTGTAACCTTGCTGAGGAGAGTGATGGCATCTGAGTATCCTTCTCAAAATTCACACCTTAGAAGGTTCTTGGGAATTCTTGAGGGTTTCATCCCCATTTTTAACCATGAACCAAGTGCAACCCCTTGCATGTATGTATCCATTATTTCCCAGTCATGTAAGGACATGTCCTTTGATATGACGACCATGTTGGGTGATGTTGGAATCTGTAGTGAAAGAAAAATGGTTTTAGGGATGATGACTACCATCACTGTACCATTGTTGTCTTGGATGGTTCATGTTTCAGGATCATAGTGGTGAGAGCAGGATAGGAACAACTCGGGACTTTGCATAGAGAATGGGTGTCTCATGGTAATGAACAAGCCACTTGTGAATATGTGATCTTCAATCTTCTTTCAGTCCTTGGCTGTCATGTGAGTTCTAAGGTCATTGATGTTTATGTATAAGACATCAATGTCTTCTATCTCATACTCGTAGGCGAAGGTTTGAGTCAAATTTTGTCCCGTCCATTTCTGCTTCATGTTTCCCTTAGAAATAAGAACTTACTATTTTTAGTAAGTGTGGAAAAGCAACTCCCTCTAACCTCCACTGAATATGGCGAATCTGATTTCCTCTTCTTCCTACGTTCCTCTCTCCTTTGGATCAACTTTCTATTTTTGGCAGGTGCTCATAGGACCACTTATTATTTTTAGTAAGTTCCAAAATTGGACCAAATTGCCCATTTTGATGATTTCTCACCTGATGTGCATCTTTGATATCTCTGTCTCCATCACAGGTTATTCTATTGATGACTTTCCTAAAATAGAGGTCCCATGTGTAGAAGACCTTCTATTTTTAGAAAGTGGGCTTTTAGAGGTTGGATTGATGCGGAATGAAGCTTTTTGATAAGTTTTTTTTCCCAATATTGCCCTTCTGAATTTTTAGCTCTACTTGCTCAATAGTCAAGGATATTTTAAACTTTCAATTTTCAGACCTTATAGTGCTTCTAGACATGACAACCATTAATGGACCTCAAAAGTTACAAGACTGGTTTCTCCTTTGTTTTAAAAAAGAATTATATTTTTTATATGAGTTTTTTCTTCTCGTGCTTCACGTAAAAATTTTCTTTAATCCGACAACTGGTTTGACGGGAAATTCAATTTTTTCTTCGTTGAGCCGGAAAGGAGATTTCTTTGCTGTGAATGATCTGTTGCAGGAGAGAAGAGTTTGAAGGTATGTTTTTGATGGTATTGGATAGAGGAATGAACAAAAAAAATGGGTTCATTTTTTTTTGCACTGGTTTGCAAGATTTCTATGAATCTCCGTTTCACGGCAATGGAGATTTTCACCGTTTTCTTCTCTTTGTTCTTCATTTCTTCTTCCTTGTTTTCTCAAACTTCCTTCTAAGACCTGTATGATTTCATGGAGTGGAGGAAAATTCTGCTATGAGACACTTGGTTTGAGGTTCAACAATTGTGAATTGATGGTGGGAAGTTACAAAGGAGTTAGATGGTTCTGTGCATGGGAGAGTTAGATATAAGAAGCGGGAAGAAAACAACAGTTGAGGATTTAAAAATAATTCAAAAATCATGCAACAAGAGGGGATTTTATTTTCCCTAACATACCTCACCTCAAAGGGATGTGAGGGACATCAATTTCCATGGTGAGCAAGAAGGTGACACGTGGTACTTATCCAACAACAAGGAGTGAGAGCTAGAAAATCAACTTTAAAGCACTGAGGGGCTAGAAGCGGGTCACATGGGTGACCAAAAGTATCTCCTAGGGGGATGGGAATTTTTTTCAAGGTTTTATGTCCCTGACATGTGAGGGACATAAAATTCCATGGTTGTCTTGGAGTTGACAAGTGGCAGAGATCCGACAGAAGGGAATTTGAGCTCCAAATTACACCCGAGGGCTGAAATGACAATCCTAAAGGTCGTATGGGGTTCCAGAGGTCACATGGGGGCTGGGAGCATTTTTCCAAGGTTGATTTCCTTGACCCTGAGGGACGTCAGGGACATAAAATCCCTCTAGGCTCCTAGAGCTGACATGTGTCCTCCCAAAATTTGGCTAACTCCCGAACTCGCTCTAAGAGGACAACTTGAGACGATGATATCTTGAGCTCCGAATGGTATTTTTTGTTGAAATTTTATATGATCCTGACTAGAAATGACATTTTAAATCTAATGGTGGGAGTATCATGTCTTTATTCTTCCATTTTACCTCGAAAAAATTGGATTTTTTATTTTCCATGCTTGAGAAAAATTGGTTGCAAATCTAATGCACCAAAGTGTTGTGGAAAAAATAATTTCATTGTCATGTAGGGATTGGAATTATATTTCTAGTGATGTTTTTATTTACTCCTAACTCCATTCGGAGCTCCTGGAATCACCTTCGGAAGCTCAATGACTTTTTTGGCTTGTATACTGACTAGGCCTGTGACCCCTAACTTTGGCGAAACTACCCCAACTTATCCGAACCCTTCCAGAATCTTCTTGAATCAATTATATGATGTCTCAAGAAATTTGAATCACCTCCATGTCTGATTTTTCTCTTCTTCTCTGCTCCATGTGGTTGTTCCAGCCCTAGGAAGGCTAGTGATAGCCCTTCCCACAATTGCCTGAACTTTTTATCTTTTAAAGAACTCCTAAAATCACCTAGGGGGAATGAATGGAATTTCCTAAATCACTTAGGGGGATGAGATAACATTAATCGGGAGGTCACTTGAACTAACTGAACAGAATCAAGGTGTTTTGGAATGATAGGAATTGAAAAAATTAACACATGGGTATATTTGTCATGTTGGAAATTGTTAATTTCCTTTTTGCACATTTGCATGACAATGAGGGTGTTATAAACAAGGCCCTCATGACAATGCCTTCAACCAACCCCTTGAATCATGTTAAAATTTTTGTTTGGAATACAAAGGTCCCTCCATCCCTCTGTCAGGCACATCTACATCTTCTCCCATTAACCCCTATTCACCCACTTCTTCTCCATCTGACTATCTTACTAATTCAGATGACACTTATTCTCCATCTGACTATCCTACTAATTTGGATAATATCTCATCTCCATCTGACTATCCTACTAATTTAGATGATACCTTCTCTCCATCTAACTATCTTACTAATCTAGATCTAGATGACACCGTCTCTGTTCCCCCTAACTTTTTTTAATTTCCACCATTTCTCTCAGACCAGTCACTTATCAAGTTGAAAACAAAACCCAATCTTTTCCCCTTAAACACCTAGAGATGGTAGAGGAAGATTACCATATCATTAAAATTATTCAATGCGATGATGATAACTCCATTCTTTCTTACATAAGGGATAAAGATTATCGTATCTAGAAACCTCTTCCTCCTGACACCTCGAGTATCCTAAATGAATCCACTATCAACATTAATATCGGGACTCCTCAAGAGCCATGTATCCTTAAGGTGGGTTAGTATTTGGAATCTCAAGAACTCAAAGCCTTCACCTCATTCTTATCTAAACATAACCAAGCTTTTGCATGGTCATACTACGACATGCCAAGTCTTGACCCCTCCACCGTTGTTCTTAGCATTGTTACCATCCCCAATGCTAAATCGGTTAGGTAAAAGCTTCACCACATGCATCCTTGAGTTTCTCTTCTCATGAAAGAAGAACTACAATGTCTTCTTTATTCCAATTTCATCATCCCCATTGAGTATCCCTAATGGATTTCTAGCATCGTACCCATCGCTAAAGCATCATGAAAGCTTCATATATGTACCAAATTTTGAGATCTTAACCTCACTTTCCCTAAAGATGATTTTCCGCTTCCAAATATTGATCAACTTGTAGATCTTACCGTGGGACATGAGATGATTTCTCTGATGGATGGTTTTTCCATCTATAATCAGATTCTAATCACACCGGGAGATCAACACTAGACATCCTTTATCACCCCATGGGGTACTTTTTGTTATCGTGTCACGCCCTTCACTTTGAAGAATGCCGAGGCCACATATCACTGAGCCATGACATATATCTTTCATGACCTCATACATCAAACCATAGAAGACTATGTTGATGACCTCTTAGGAAAGTCCAAACATCAATGTGATCACCTCTTTATCCTTGAAATCCTTTTCAAGCGTATCATTTGTTTCTTCCTTCGCCTCAATCCAGAAAAGTGTGTTTTCAGAGTTCTTACTAGAAAACTCCTTGGCTTCATCAAGTCTATCAGGGGCATTGAAGTTGAGCCTGCAAAAATTAAAGCAATCCTCAAAATTCCCCCTCCTTCCAATCTCAAGTAGCTTTGTAGTCTTCAAGGTTACCTCCAATCTGCTTGTCATTTCATATCACAAATTTCCAATTGATGCAAACCTTTTCATCACCTTCTCCAAAAAAACATAATTTTTGATTGGGATCACAACTGTCAAATGAATTTTGATGAGCTTAAATGGTATCTTTTATCTTCGCTGGTACTTACACCTCCACACAAGGGGGACACCTTTTATTTATAAATCTCCATAACTAATATTGTTCTATGATTTATGTTAGCACATCATGATGGGCAAGGCTGCAAACAGGCCATCTACTACATCAATCATACTCTTTTCGACTACAAAACATGGTACACTAAAGCTATTTTACACTATTATCTTTGCTACATCGAAACTTTGACACTATCTTATTAATCACAAGACCTATATTGTTACTAGCTTCCAACCCCTCAAAATAATTCATTCTAAACCATATCACAACGATTGGATCACTCGGTGGCTTCTTCTCATGACCGAGTTTGATCTTGAATTCATTCCTTAAAAATCTATTAAGGGCCAAGCTATTACCGAATAATTAGCAGAAGCCACTCTTCTCAATACGCAGCCTCCTCATGACCACTTTCCAGATGAATCCATTAATCAGTTTCATCATGATCCCCTTAAAATGACCCTCTTCTTCGATGGTTCTAAATGCTAGCAAGGGGGGGGAGTAGGTGTTGTTCTCATTCCTCCAGGAGATGCTCCTATCCCCTTAACATTCAATCTAGATTTTGAATGTACAAACAATATGGTAGAATACAAAGCCCTTATACTAGGACTAGAAATTGTTGTCTTTCTAAGCATTCAAATTATTGACATCTATGGCAATTCTGAACTTGTAATACAACAAGTCATAAGTGAATATCAGTGTAAAAGTGATATTCTACAACAATATTGTGACATTTCTCATATTTTTATTAAAACGTTTGATTCTTACACTATTTAACCTGTCCCTCGATTAACCAATCATTTTGTCGATATGATGACATCACTCGCGTCCCTTATCCCTTGGACAATGTAGGAGCCCAACCTTTTTGTCATTATACACCATTGTGACAAACCATTCCATGACGTGTCTCAAATTCATCTTGTTGAATCTAATTCATTAAACCTTTGGTATTCTCAGATCTTCGATTATTTATCCAAATCTATCTCTCCTATTGATCTTTCTAAAAATGTTAAGAGATATTTCATCTAGCGGGTTACCTACTATGTGATCCTTGGCGACATTCTTTATAAATGTGGATTTGATGGTATCCTTCTCCGATGCCTTAAATCCCATGAAGCCTCTCGAGCTGTCCAAGAAGTCCATGATGGTATTTGTGGTGGAAACTTTAGTGGGTTATCTATTGTTAAGCATGTTCTTCACCTCAACTATTATTGGCCTTCGCTTAATCATGATTGTTGTGAGTATGTCAAGAAGTGCACAGAATGTCAACAACACTCTAATCTCATTCGTGTTCCTAGCCAAGCTTTACAACCGGCTCAGGATCTATGGCCCTTTTCACAAAGGGGTCTTGATCTCATTGGTCTAATAAATCCCGGTTCATCACAACAAAATCATTCTATCATCACTACTACAAAATATTTCACTAAATGGGTGGAAGCAATCCCACTCACCTCAACAAAATCTGGACCAATTATTAATTTCATTTATCAACACATCATCTGTTGCTTCGGCATTCCACATAAACTTGTTATGGATAAAAAATTCCTTTAAAAACAAGGATCTTAAAAAATTGGTGATGAATTCAACATCCAACTTAGATTTTCTTCCCCATATTATCCTCAAGGTAATGGCCAAGCTGAAGCTACGAATAAAACTCTCTGAAATATCCTTGCCAAGACAATTGATCAAGCATGTCAGAACTGACATCTCCAACTTCCCTTTGCCCTATGGCCCTATCGCACTAGCATTCACACTTCTTCAGGGGCCACTCCATTTTCTCTTGTTTACCAATCCAAAGTCATTCTCCCTCTCAAATTTCAAATTCCATCCTTATGTGTGTCCCTTCATGACTTCATTTTTGACGAAGATTGTAGCCAGGACCGTCTTATGTAACTTGAGTTGTTAGATGAGTGTCACCTTATCTCTTTGAAAACCATTATGTATATCAAGAGCATATCTAGTGTGCTTATAAAAAACATATCAAAGAACACAATTTTAAAATAGGTGCCTTGCTTTAAAGGAAAATCAGAACGTCACTACCTTATAAAGGAGCCAACAAGGAAATTTTTCTCCCAACTAGATTGGACCATATATTATCACCCTTAAGTATGGGTTTAGGGCCTATCGCTTGGCTTCCCTGGATGGTAATCCTGAAACTGAACGTCTTAATACATTGCACTTACAACCATTCTATTTTTAGCACATTTTATGGGAATTGCCATTAGATCCTCATCAACCTCACCCACTGCAGTGTTGTTCTCATGCTTAGTTGATCACCTAGATTATGTGGATAAAGCCTTATTTTGGGGGCATCTTCTACTTCCTGTCTCAACACAAATGCAGATGTCACTCGATGATACCTCCACTATCTACCCAAAAATATTTCAGCCAATTGAACCAAACACAACCACAACTATCACAAATTCTCCCACGATACCACTCATGGCTCAACTCACACCTCTACCCATAACTCAACATGCTTCTACATCCAAACCCACACCTATATCATCTTCCTTTCCTAAACCTATTACTACTTTAGGGGTCATCCCAATGGCTAGTCTCACTCATCCACCCATCAAGTTAGATTTAGCCACATCCTCCAAAACTAACACCAAACTTAATCTAGCCCCCAAACAGAAGAACCAATCCCCTAGATCTCATACTCCAACCTCTCTGATCATACCCTCATCACCTTCACCTCTTCCATACATCTTAGGACCTCACCCTTCCAGCCTGGTTAAGGAACCTCCACCCGTCGGTAAACTAAAAATGCAGTAGCCCATTCCTCCTTCGCAAACCTCTAACATACCCAAGTGCTCGACATGACTTCCGCCCACACCTGCAACATTTTTACCACCCATACCTTCAATATCATCGATAACTTCTTCACTACCCATGAAACTTCAGTCTCTTTCCCTCACACCTCCTGCACAGCCCACACTATCTACCTTCACAACACCTCGGTTATCCCCGTGGGTAACTCTCCCTCTTCCACCATCTACTTTCCCTCTAGATCTCATGCATCCATATCACCTTTACCTAAGAAGGTGCAACCTAAAGACAAAAATATGCTACCCTTCAATAAGGTAGTCAAACCAACCACACACTCTCTTGCTAGTTCATCTACCATTTCCCTACCCAAGAAAGTACGACCAACACGTAAGACCACACCAGCACCTTAAATTGTAGCTTGACCCACTCCTCCTCATGTAAAGACCCTCCCTATACAGTCAACTGCACATACACACAAAACCATCTTTACCTCCTGTTGTGATCCACTAGCGGGATCCTATGCCAAAATCTTAACCAACCTTCTTAAAAATTTTTTCATCACATTATTGCCTCTCAAACCTTATGACCCATCTCAAACCCAAACCAAATGGGTTTGTCAACACCAAAATTTGTGCTTACCATCATGTTCCTGGGCATGATGTTGAGACCTACAAGGCCTTGGAAAGATGCTCTGTTATCTAGTTGCGCCCTCCCAAAAAAAACTTTGACTGATGTTGAACATCTTCATGAGGACCCCATTTCCCCAACACCCATTTCCTACAGTTCTTCCCTCATTTCCAACTCAACAACCAAAACCTCTGCCTCCACAACTTTTAGAGCCCACCCCTAAGATTCAAAATTAGCATGCTTCACATCAGAAAACTCACCAAACCTCCACCCAAATGTCAGTTTTCTCATCTCATTTCACAAGGTTCCTTCCCAGCCTATGAGCTTCTAGCCTTCTTTTTGTTACACCTTTCATGACTCACCTACCTAACCTACCTCTCTGCCTCAAATCAACATGATCCACGTTGCTACCCGTGCTCAGAAAGGATAAAGGCAAGGAAAAGGCAACCAACCCACCTACCAACCCTATACCCAACATACCATCTACACCCACACCTAAAGTCACTATCCATGGCCCCACATATCCTATTTCTAATGGGGTTACACATCGTGCAATGCTCAAACAATTACACCAATCTTCCCTCAAAATGTCCCTATATGACCTCATCCAAACCTCTAGAATCCCATTGTCCAAGCTCTCATGGAGGTCCTTCAATCAATATTGAAATTCTTACCCAATGATCCCACACCCGTAGCCTCCATTATTACACCTCATCATGTACCCTCCCTTACGAAATTACCATCTTCTCCTACACCTCCACCTACTCACCAAGTAGCTGCCCTTAGCTTCTCAGATGAAGAGATCGCACCACACCAAACTGATGACCCAGATCCATCTCTCTTCATCTCTATCCATATCAATAATATCTATGTATGACGTGTTATGATTGATGGGGGTGCTAGCATTAATATCATCTCCTCCCATGCATTCGACCAAATGCGCATACCTAATAATTACATTCATAAACATCCCGTCATGTTGCGTTCATTCAATGATACTATCACCTCTACACTTGGAACCATCATCCTCCATGTTCGCATGGGCCCCCGTACTATTCTAGAGTTAGTTTACATCTTGGAGGGGGAATTTCAATATAACCTCTTGCTTGGTAGACCTCTAGATTCGTGTCATGGGTTGTGTTCCTTCCACTTTACATTGTTGTGTAAAGTTTGAGCATGAAGGACACACCTATACCATTCTGGCTGACCCATCACCCTTCAAAACCTACAACATGCTTTACCAAACCAATGAAATGCTTATACCCATTAAAGTGTCTACCTCTATGACCATTGCCTCTTCACCTACACCTCCACTCACCAGTACCACTGCTACCTCAACCGCACCTAAATCCTCCATTCCTACCGCTGCCACGACCTCCACTAGATAAACCATTAACCTCCCAATCTAGCTAGCTCCACCTCTAGATCAACCTCTGACACATGATCATCTATCCCAGCTACCCACATATCAAACACCAATCCCTTAGAAGGTATTTTTCAATGCCTCACTATGGGGGAGTATCACCTATATAGTTTCAACACATTCCTTACTCCATAAGAGTACAAAATTCTTCACCAATACCCTCATTATGATCACTGCATAGGAGAGCATCTCTTGTACTGTCCTCCCCACCTTCACACCAATCTCACCTATGGGGGACTTGATACTACCACTTATACACCTGAACCACCATCACAAACCCGCCCATTTTCTTTCTGACCTCCAGTCACTCACCAATTGACATGCTTTCACCCACACCTTCCTGCACCGATGTGCATGGAAGGGTTTTTGGTTTTGGATTTTACGAGAAAGGTCATCATACTGTTATTCCATGTACTACCCACAAACATAACGACCGTAGTGGTATCGGCTTTGCTGAACCACCTACCAAGAAGGCCCACATTGAACTCATTGAGGACATCAACCCTTCTCCACCTTCTTCACCTGCTCCACCTTCTTCACCACCTTCACCACCTTCACCGACAGACTCAATGGATCCCATAATCCATTCCTCCTAATTTTTTTTTTATAAACACCATTTCCTTGGGGCCTCTGACTTGTCAACGCGAGGGCGAGGTTCCCTCTTCTCTTCCATTCCTGTACCCTGAAATGATCAATGATGATACACCTTCAATTAACGTCGTTCAATGTCAAGATGATTCATCTATACTCACCTACCTTGGTGTTGAAGACTCATATATTCATTGGTCATTACCATCTGAGACACAAACCATTTTGAACGAATCAAATATCAAAATCAACATCCATACTTAGGACGACCTGCACATTCTAAAGATCGATAAATCTTTAGATATGTATGAATAGGAAGCCATCACTTCTTTTCTCAAAAACCATAACCATGCTTTCGCTTGGTCTTACACAGACATGCCTGGTATTGACCCCACCATAGTGGTCCACAATATCGTAACCATTCCTGATGCCAAACCTATAAAAAAAAAAGCTGAGGAAAATGCACCCTCACATTTCTCTTCTGGTCAAAGAAGAACTTCAGTGCCTTCTTTCTTATTTCCTTCATCTTACCCATTGATTATCCTTGATGGATTTCTAACATTGTCCCTATCACTAAGGCGATAGGGGGACTTTACATTTGCATGGATTTCCATGAACCTCAACCTAGCTTGCCAAAAAGATGACTTTCCCCTACCTAGTATTGACCAACTGGTTGACCTTACCACTAGTCACGAGATGCTATCACTCATGGATGGTTTCTCGGGTTATAACCAAATCTTGCTTGCCCCAGAGGATCAGCACAAAACCACATTCATCACCCCTTGGGGGACCTTCTACTATCGAGTCATGCCTTTTGGCCTTAAAAATGCTGGTGCCACATATCAACGGGCTATGACTTACATCTTCCATGACATCATGCATCGTATATTGGAAGATTATGTGGACGACATCCTTTCCAAATCTAAATGCCACTCTGACCACCTCGCCATCCTCAACACCATCTTTGATTGCCTCATTAAGTATTGTGTTCACCTTCAGCGAAATAAGTGTGTCTTCATGGTTCTCTCAGGAAAACTCCTGGGATTTATCATTTCCTTATGTGGTATAGAGGTTGACCCTACTAAAGTCAAGGCCATTCTTGAAATGCCTCCACCCACTAATCTTAGGAAACTCCGTAGCCTATAAGGTAAGTTATAGTCTATTCACCATTTCATTTCACAATTATCTAATCGATGTCAACCATTTCATCATCTTCTCAAGAAGGATGTCTCCTTTAAATGGGATGATGACTACCATAAAGCTTTTGAGGCCTTAAAACAATACCTTCTCCAACCACCCATACTCATTCCACCTAAAGATGATCAACCCTTCTACCTATACATCTCTAGCTACCGATCACTCCTTAGGGGCCATGCTCGCTCATCGTGATGAACAACACAGGGAACAGGTGGTTTATTACATAAGTCATACTCTTTTGGACTACGAAACCCAATACACCCATGCCAAAAAACTTTTCTTAGCCTTATTTTTCGTTGCCACAAAACTCTGCCATTACCTACTCAACCACAAAACCTATGTTGTGACCAACACCGACCCCTTACACTTCATGTATGCCAAACCTTACAAAAATCAACGTGCCGCACACTGGCTTATGATTTTGGCTGACCTCGACCTTGAATTCATCCATCAAAATTCCATCAAGGGCCAAGCTATCACCTGACCAATTGGCTGATGCACCTATTTCCAGGGATCAACCCTCTAACTTTGACTTTCCAGATGAGTCAATTGCTACCCTTTCCCTGGATGAACCCGCTTACCAAATGACACTCTTCTTCGATGGTTCCAAGTGTTAGCGTGGGGGTGGGGCTAGTTGTTATCCTTATTCCACTTGATGGTGAACCCATGCCTTTTTCTTTTAAACTTGATTTTGATTGTACAAATAATATTGCTGAATACGAAGCACTCGTATTGGGTATCTAGGCTACATATGCCTTAGATGTTAAGTCAATCAACATCTTTGGTGATTCTCAATTGGTCGTAAACCAAGTCAATGGTATATACCAGTGTTGTAATGAGATACTTCAAAATTATAAACATCATGTGGACATACTTTTGACCACCTTTGACTGTTATTCCCTTCAAATCTTCCCCCATTCTACCAACAAATTTGTAGATACCATGGCCTGCTTGGCTTCTCAAATACCCGCTTCGCCCGCCAATTCTAAAATCTTTGTCACAGTACAAAGACTCCAATCACCCTCTTATTTACCTCATGAAGTTTACTCTATCAGATCCGCTTCTCCCGACCTAAGTGACCTTTGGTATAAACAATACTCAGACTATCTTTCCCTCTCCGTCTTAACTCCTGACCTCACTCGTAATGGACAACGTGCTTTTCTTAAAAGAGTCTCTCGTTATGTCATCATAGGTGGCCTCCTATATAAGTGTTGATTTGATGGTATTCTCTTACGTTTCCTTACGAGTTATGAAATTCCTTATACCATTAAGGAAGTTCATGATGGCATATGTGGAGGTCACTTCAGTGGCCTTGTTGTTGCTAAGTGTATTCTTTGCCTAGGCTATTACTGGCCAACCCTTAACCATGATTGTTGTGATTACATTAAGCATTGTGTAAAATTCCAACAACATGCCAACCTTCATCATACACCCAGTCATGCCTTACAGGTTTCTCGTGACCTTTGGCCTTTCTCTCAATGGGGTTTGGATATTTTCGGTGAAATCAATCCCCATTCTTCTGAGCGACAACAATGGATCATCACCAATACTAAATATTACACCAAATGGGTTGAAGCCATACCTCTCATCTCCACAAAAGATGAGAAAATATGTGAGTTCATCAATCATCACATCATTTGTCACTTTGGTGTTCCTCACTGCCTCATCACTGATAATGGAAAACAATTCAAAAATAAAACCTTATGGAAACTTTGTGACACCTTCGGTATTCAACTAAGTTTCTCATCACCTTATTACCCACAAACCAATGGCCAAGTTGAATCCACTAATAAAACCTTAAACAAAATTCTCATGAAAGTGGTTAATGATACTAGGAAGGACTGGCATATGCACATTCCTTTCACCCTATGGGTGTACCACACTAGTATTCACACTTCCACTACTGCCACACCTTTTTCTCTGGTCTATGGTACAGAGGCTATGCTGCCTCTCGAAGTCTATATTCCCTCACTTCACATTTCTCTCCATGACATGCTCAATGATGATGACTTTCACCAGGACTGTTTAGCACAACTTGAGTTATTATATGAACGTCATCTTAATGCTCTTGACAATCTTCAATTTTACCAAAAATGTATCAAACGTGCCTATGACAAACATGTCCATGAACAAACCTTCCAAGTCGGTGACCTTGTCCTGAAAGAAAATCAACATGTAACCAAAGCAGAAAAAAGTAAACGGGGAAAATTTTCTCCTAATTGGCTTGGACCATACATCATGACTCATGCTTATGGATCAGGTGCTTATCATTTATCTTCACTAGATGGTAAACCTAAACCTAAGCCCCTCAATGCCTTGCATCTTCAACCATTCTACTATTGAATTTCAGTCCTACCTCACCTTCTGCCTCTTTTCATGCTCATCCCTTGAGCTCTTTTCACTTCCCTTCCTTTCACTATGCCATCCCCTAACGATTAAAAAATAATCATGTGTGTACCCATCACTCTTTTATCTTCTCTTAAATATGTGTACCAAAATGTTGTACATGACATGATTCTCATGGATACTTTTCATCTATTTTTAGATGAGATCCCATGGTCGTTTTACCCTACTTTCTGAAAAAGAATCCTATTCTTCACCTTAGTCTTGTCCATGACTTAAAATCCCTCACATGGGATTCAACTCCTTAAGTAAAACTTCCAATAAAAATATGACTCCCTCAAAAAGGACATCTTTCTCTCTACATCACTGTTATAAATAGGTTGCTCCCTCGAAGGACAACTATGTAAAGCTCTTTAAAAAAAAAAGAGAGAATCTGAAGCTTCCCACATCGATCAACTTCACGAAGACCTCAAGGAGTTAATTTCCTCATACCATATAGACTTCCCACATCGATCAGTCTATCTCAAATACAAGTCAAAGAGAAAAAAAATTCGTCATGGACTAGCCCATCGTGATCTTGGATCTCTTGCCAAAAGGCATGCTACCAAATACCATATAAACTAACCACTTTTCACCCTCTCTACCATTCACACTTTCATTTCCTACCACCTCAAGGGACCTACTGGAACCATGACATTTGGTGATCATGTGACTACTCTTCACCTTTAGAATAATCAATCATGCAATGTCTTTAGGGTCTTACGTTCATCAGCCTATCTAAGGTATGACCCACCTATTATGATCCTTACCAATTAGGTGGATTTCTTGCCTCCTCTTATCTTTTAACCTTCTTCATTATGTATTGATTACCTTATACAGGACTAGATCCTCGACGCTTATCTTTGGGTAATTTTCCTCTTTCACCACAATCAACTCAAAATCACCCATACCAATGTGCCCACAATTCACCCATACCTAAAAGACCTAGAACTCAATCATGCCTATAACCTACCAACTCATTCTCATACCTCCTCACATTCTTCCCTAGCTTATGGGAGAACTACATCGGCCTGAGGTCCCTTTTCACCGGGACTATGTAGGTAGCACTCCGAGGGCATGGGGCCCTTGGAGGTTAGCTCGGCCACTCTCTACCCTAATCAATTCACCTTTCATTTTCCTAAATCACATTCTACCCTAGTTAGTTTCCTTTTTATATCAATAATTGGAAATTAAACCAAATAAACAACAGATTGCTTCACATTTTTATCATCATCATTCATACATTCATTATGTCTACCATTTCTTTACCATTATCATGCATGTTACTATAAAACATCTCAAATGTGACCCATATCATCATTAATTACACAAATTAATGAATTACATACTCAACCCATTTCAACTGCCAACCATCCTAAACCAACCTATAACTTGACTCAATCCATGCCTAAACAAACCTAACTCAATCCATGCCTATGACCTGACTCAATCCATGCCTATGACCTGACTCAATCCATGCCTAAACCACAACCTGACTCCACCATGCCTATGACCTGACTCTGATCCATGCTATGACCTGACTCAATCCATGCCTAAACCACAAACATTACTCACCCATGTCTATAACTCCACCATGCCTAACACACCTATCATGAATCCATCTATGCATAATAATACAAATTATATCAACATGATACATCATGCCTCAAAATCACCATGCAGGCCGGTATCTATAAATAAAAACATCCAAACATGTCAACATATCCATATACATAACTCTCATATAAATATCTTCAGCACACCAGGCCAGGTATATATCAAAAATCTCAAAAATCTCATGTACAGCCTCACCATCTTCGGCACACAGGCCAGTATGTGATCAAAAATAACAAAAATCTCATATACATCCTCACTCTCTTCGGCATGTAGGCCGGTATATATAAAAAATCAATAACTACATCAAAATGAAGGGACATACATCATGCATCATCCTACTAGATATCCTCCATATCAATCTCTCCCATCTCCTCCTCTCCCTCAGCTCCTATATGGTGGCCTGATAACATCTCACCGCCCGTCATGGGTCATAGCTAGGTCCCTGCTTGGTACATCACCTGGAGCTAGCCTTTGTGAACTAGTGACCTCACCTTGATCATATCTCAGGGCTTGATGGCCCCCTATGCTCTCCACATTGTGGGTGCATGATCTGGTCCTCTCACTCGAGGCCTGATGTGCCCTGTACTCTCTATAGGATAGAAAATCTATCCCTGCCACCATCAACTGATCTTGGTAATACCTGGCCTCACCTAAGGCATCCTGTAATCTAGATATGGGTACTGTCTGTGGTGGCCCCATCAAGCCTCTGACCTTGTACCTGTCCTGTGGGACCCTATCCCACCCTTGCCTATGAATTGGGACCCTATCCCAGTGCCTATGGTGGTGCCATCTACCTCGCACCCTATGCCTATAATGCCTCAATATGTGCATGTGTAGTGGCCAACTGGCCCTGTAAACCTATAACCTATGCTTATAGGGAGGCCACCTACTCATCATCACCATCTCCATCTCCACCCTGGGCCATCTGGGCTTGTAGACTGGCCACCTATGCATGCAAAGTGGCCACCTCCACCTTTGAACCTGCCAACTACCCCTGTACCATCCCCAACTATGTAATCAGGGTCACCACCTACCCCTGTAGGGCATCTCTCTACATAGTGATGGTGGCTAAATCTGGTTGTCCTGGCCTGGGTGGTACTACTCGTAAATGAACCACCCACCACTGTCTATACCTATCAGTCACCCTGGCATCATCAATCCACGCTGGTCTATCACCTGCTCCTCCTACCCTGTAGGTACTGTCGGCTGTGGTAGTGGTAGTGGTCTCTCCACATCATCCCTCCTGGTACTGTGGGAAGGGTGGAGGTATGTCCTGTAGTAGCCCAAACTATCGTCTAAATCTATCTATAGGGATCATCTCACACTCCTCTACATGGTGCCCCTCAATCACTCTGATTAGCTACAAGTTTTCTAACTCATTAGCCATCTGTCTGTATGAGGGATAACCCACATACGGTCTCCAAATAATGTCCACGCACTGGACAATCCCTCCAGTAACCACCTGTAATAGGCTACATCATGTGTAACCCTACCTACTCGATGCTCTCCCATCACAAGCACCCATCACCTATACCCCACCCAAACAAAACCAAACTCAAATGCATCCGCCGGGCATACCAATCAGACAAACACACACAATGTGCTCGTAGGCCCAACAATGAAGAATAAATGTGCAGCATAAGCTGAACCTGTGGAGCCACCCATATGCCCATAGCTCTCTATATAACTACACTAGGAATGTTGTGCACATGCAAAGTAGGTCCTGTCCATCATCATATCATGTAACACCCCCATCAGTGATCATGGGAATCTCCCACCCTCTGCATTCGGCAATGCAAAATAACAGACTGCCTCCATCAATAATACTACTAGCCTCATCTCCTCTGGATGGGCTAGGTACATCTCTCCATAACTCAGGCTGGCACTGTGGAATGTCATCTCCACCAGTCCCTCACCAAATACTGTCAGCATCAACTCCTCATATGCCTCTGAGGAGATTGAGTATACCTACATCCCCAATATAGGTAACCGTAGGATCCTGTAAATGTCCTCCAGGGTGACTGTCATCTCCCATCGGTAGGTGGAACATGTTGGTCATTGAATCCCATCTATCAATGAGAGTGACCATCAAGCTGGCTTCCAGACTACATGCCGGTAGCATCTAGACCCCAATCAGGCCCACATCTATGACATGCCTCCACTCCTTGATGTCACAGCCCCAAACCCTCAAGAGCAGGGGTGACACCCTGTCTTGCATCCTCAGCTGATCTCTCACCTGCATCCAACAAAACATCACATTAATTTCACCTTAATCATAACCACAATCACCCTCGACACCTCACCTATACTTACCACCCTACCTCTCTTTCCCTAGACCTCCTTACCTTCGTATCACATCTTCTATCTACCCACCCCAACCCTAATCCACTATCATTCACCCTTACCTATTTTTACCCCTTACCTATGTTATGATTTTCCCCAAAACATCTCCTACTTCCCGCTACCTATCTCACCCACCCAACCTAGGTCACTTTTGTCCCCTTTTTACTCAAATCATGACCGGTACCAGTTGTCTCTAACCGACCCCTGGTCCCCCATAAACTGGCATCGGTCACCTGTTTCGTGACCGATACCGGTTCAACTCCACTGACGTTGGCTAACCTTCAACCGACACCGGTCACTGTCGCCACAAAAATCATGATGCCCAAAACCCCCCTCTTCTTAAAAACTTCCTTTCTCTCCCTTCTACCCACCCAATCCTACCCAAATCCCCCCTCCACCCTTCCCCACCCCTCCTTCACCCAATCACCTCCCCCCATTCCTATTTTACCTGATTTTCCCTCCCAAAATTCAAAATTCATTTCCCCCCCAAACCCATTTTTTCCCCCACCTGACCTCTAAATCAATCTAACACACAAAACAAAGAACAGGGATTGACTCTTACCTCATCATGCTACTGTCACCATGGTGGCACGTCGGGCCACTGCACCGGTGGTCCACCCGATCCCTCTCCTGCCTCTATCATCACCCAATCAACCTCCTCACCTCCAACCAACTGAATCGATCAATCTGATCTCATGGACCCGCCTATCGACTGCCAATCACCCACTACACCACTCACCAACTTAGCTCTTCATTCCACATGGATGTTTTCAACCTTTCTCTCTCTCACCTATCATTTTCTCCTATTTAGAAAGTGATAAATGATTTGTAAAAACACAAAATTTTTTCTTTTTTATAACCTACCCTGACTTGACATGGTGATGAGTTTTACCTTGACCGACATCAGTCCTGTGCCCTAGCTTACCATGGTCGGTCCATTCATGACCTGGCATTGGTTCCTTTTAACCATCATCAGTTATCCTGCTTAGTCCTTTTCCTACCCCCTACCCCTAATTTTTGACCTAATCCTTTTTACTTCACCCACACCAGACTGGGACACTTCACTTTATCCTCTTGACCTCATCATTTACTACCTCACCTCATCCTCATTTGGGGACTCATTATTTTACCCATACCTCGGCCCTACCCATGCCGTGACCTAGTTACTTGGACCTGGAACATTGCTAGTGACCTGTGACCTCATGTGCTCACTATACCTTGTAGCACTGTTACCCATGTTGATTGACATACTGACCTTACCTTGCCTCTTTCTGTGACCATTTATCCTAACCCAACCTTTGGTGTACCAGAACATACCTAAATGTTCCTGCACCTGACCTGTCATGTTTCCTGACCATATCCTATACCTTGGATACCAGAATCACCTCAACCTTGTTTGGATAAACCTATCGACCTTAGACAATGTAGATTTTTCCTGCTCTTCAACCTGGTACTGTGCTGCAGTTTATACGTGTGCGTGCATTTGACTGTTACTACCTTTGACCCTGACCCATTACCTGGATTACCCGATTAGACCTTTCCCCTTTTTTTTTACCCCCGTTGCCCACCTTCCTCTTCATCACATTCACCTTTTATCAAACCACTCACCGATTCTTCCTTCTACCTCATCAATTTCTGGTTTGAGGGGGACCACCTTCACCCACACATGGGGCAACCACATCTTATTTTTGTCAGCGTCACTTACCAATACAAGCTACGCAACAAAAAGGGGAAAAATGTAGACACCAAAATTGGGTCACACTCCCCTTGGTCCCTCGACAAATAACCAACTTGAACACACTCACCTAACCATGGCCCCTTTCACCCCACTCTAATATTAATTTAATTAAATTAATTCATGATCTCATAATATCTATTATTTAAATATCCTAATTGAGATAATGCCCACACATCCACCTCATCTAGCCACCTCACCCTAAGACCTATTCTTAGTATGTTGCCATAACTAACTAAGACCAACCTAAACCCTAAAAATCAAAGCCTACATTCCCTCTAACCACATTCCCACCATTAGAAAGGAAGCTTCCATTCTAATCCATGCAGAAGAAAATGAACGAGATCCAAGAAAATCAAGGGGATCTGCCCATTTTAGAAAACCTAGGAAATCCCACCCTAACCGACGTCGGTTACCCTAAACTGCCACCGGTCAACCAGGAACCATCGTCGGTTACCATTTAATCCCCAAAACAACCTAATTTTGAGGTTGGCACATTTTTTCTGAGAGAAAAAGAGATGAAACCAGAGTTACATGCAAGTAGAACCAACATTCGTACATGCATCAGAGCATCCACAACCAACATCAAAAGCAATCACAGAGCCATTTTCATTCACGGAAGCATCTAGGGAAGCACCATCATCACATCAAGCTCCATCCATCTGATCAACTGCCATTGCCACCCAGCCATCAAACCCATACAACAGTAAGTGTTTTATTAACCAACATTCATCCATTTTCATTTTAGTAGGTTCTGTTATATCTATTATCAGTTTCTACTCCCATTCCCATTCTCCCACCATTTACCTCCATGCAAACTTGACCATTCCTTCACCCACACCATTAAACTACCCATACCCAATTTTTAAAGATCCCTGAGTATACCTAAGACCTACACAGACCTTGCCATTTCCATCTCCATTTCCATTTAGCCTCAGATCTATCACCACACATCAAGTTTTTGATAAGTTTCCTTTACCCCAACCATACCGACGCCGGTTACCAACAACCGTCTGCCGGTTCACCTAAACTGACATTGGTCATACCAAGATCTGACATTGGTCTCTATGTTTTTACCTTAGATCAAGAACAAATCTTAAAACCTCCACCAAATACCCAAAATAGCCCAGAACCAGACCCTGACCAGTACTAGTACTCTGACAGAGACCTTGACCTTTAGATTCAATCATAGCTTAGCCTGTTGTGAACAAATTTTCTTATTGTAGTCGAATGAGATACCTAAATCATTTTAACTACAGTATGATTTCATTTATTGTTAACATTGAGTTGTTTTAAATAGTGGATTGATAGCCATCTAGGGAGTATCACACTTCCTGGATCTAGCATACGCTAGGCAGTCCACTGCATATACTGTTTAACTTCTATTTGGTGGTCTTGTTTTCTATTTCAGGTAGTTCCTCCTAGCCAAAAGGAAGCTCTCACGATCAGCTGTGGATCAAGAAGTCATATGCGTGTAACAACCTTCAACCAACAATTTAACAGGTATTCCTCCTAGCCCATTTACCCTTATCTATTTTGTCAATATTCAAAGAAATGCTCTAGAATCAGGTGAAACAATCCCTCAAAGGACAGTTATTCATGTAAAAAAATAAAGAGAAAGGAAAATAAAAACAAAAGCATGCAAATCAAAGTCAAAAGAAAAATCACAAGAAATAGACCGATCCCTCGAAAGACGACTATCATATATATTATTCTTGCCATCCATATTATGTATAAAGTAGATCACACCCTCGAAGGATTGTTACTTTTCTATTATGGCATTTGGAAGGTTTCCCGCATTGGTCAACCTTCCTTCTATCAACATTTTTAGAAAGCTTCCCGCATTTATCAAATTTCTTCTATTATTGTTCTTTCCCTTTCCCAGAGATGGGGCATAGACTTAGAGAACACCACCTTTGGAGAGCCCTCTTCCCGCATATAAGTTACATCTCAAATCCCTTTTCATGTCGACATTAGGTTTATGTGAATATTCCATTCATATCTCCCTTAGGGTCTTTTGGTATAATTAACTGTCATTGGCTGCAAGAGCAATGCCTTGAGTGGTAACTTTTCTTTTTTACCTCCTATCCAGTTCAAAACATGACTTTATTACATGCCCCTTGCTATGGTCATGTGTCATTTACCTCATCAAGGTCACCTTTTATCACAATGACATTCTTAGAGATTTAATTTCAAATCATAAAATCTACATCCATATGTTTACTCTTAAGGATGTCCCCTATTAACAACATCCATAAATCATGAAATCTGTTACTATTTCTAAACACTCTCTCTAATGCTGTATTCGGTTTGGGAATTCTACTTGATTTACATTGCAGTTTGTGAATTCTACTTGAGGGCATCTCTCAAGTAGCATTCATTATCCAACAATATCTTATTGTCTATTATCCACCCACTATCCTTATCACCGTTCTTATACCTATCTATCACTTAGTACCAACATCATCTTCTTCACCATTCCAGGATTTTTATCCCCAACTTGGCGTGTCTACTTAACTATCCACGCAACACAATAATCCTACTCGAAGTAGACCTATGCCATTCTGGACAAAGTCTCATTCAGAATCATGTCCCCTAGCCATTCCTTCCTCCTATTCTCCTTTACCAACAAAATTTTCTCGTAAAATTCACCCCATCTCATTCTCCACTGCTCTTCTCACCCATTTCATCCTTCTCCGTTGTTTCTTCGATCCTTTACCTGTCTTCCAACCTAATAATTATTGTTGGTTTTTCCCCTAATTTCCTTTTACTGGCGTCGCTTCCTCTGTCACCTATTTCATCATTTCAGTCCCCTTTCATTCTTTCAACTTTCAGCTTGAGAATTTTACTTAATCACCCATTTTACAAAAAACATCTTGGTTGAGATGTATCCCTTTCCTAAGATCCTGCCACTGTAGAAATTCCTCCACCAATTTCCACTCCATCGAACAACAATCATCACTAGAAATGTCTTCCTTCTCCATCTCTTCCGCTTAACGCTCTGACATCATCACTCTAACAACATGGGAATCCCAATTAAGGATTCCCCTCACACTCTCCATCCTACATCACATACATTCCTCCATCCATTTATGTTATACTCCTTTTTTTCCTTCTTTACTTATTATCATCCCCTCCCACCTCTTGTTCCACTCTTGCACATACCACTTGCTCTTTTCTCATCCTTCCTAGTATCCAGTCTTCTTCTCGATCATCTTACTTACACACTTTCACAGTATGGAAAATGTACTTAAGGGTTTCCCCCTTCATTCCATCTTGTCATACTTGGCAATCCTACTTCTTCCCATCAACCCTTATGAGTCCCTCAATCATCCATCCCCCATTCTTTTCATCATTCTTCTATCTTCTTCTTCGGCTTCCAAGCGATCCCACCCCTATACTTAACCACTCATATTGTCACTACTAGTTTGGTGATCTTACTTAACCACTCCTATGGCATGGCGATCTTACTTAAGAGTTCCTCTTAAGGATGATCCATCATCTTTCCTTTCCCCATCACTCCACATTCACACCATCCACATTTTCTCTTCATTCCCCATAAACACATCCTCTTACCCCTTCTTTCTTCCTTGCACAAACTATTTCCGACTTCCCCAAATATCATCTCCATCATCCCTCGTTTGGAAATTTAGCTTAACCGCTTCATACCATTTCTTACTATGTATCATTTCTTCATCTTTACCTAGTTCATCCTCATCCACATCCTCATCCACTACATCCTCTCCTCACCCTCATCTTCGCACAAATCATTATCCATTTTTCTCCCACATATCTACCCTCATGCTTACCCGCCATTGTTATGGGTTATTCCCTCAACATGATTTCATCATCAACTTCCATTTCCATGCTAATAATTATCAGTGGACTTCTCCTAAAATTCATTCATCCCCTTTCTACACATCCCTATTCACTCCTTTTGACCTCCTCCATTTTCTCTTCCTTCCTTTTTTCCTTTGTGCCCTTTGATCATTATCAGGGGACTTCTCCTAATTTCCCTTCATTGGCATCACTTTCTACATCATCCATTCCCCTCTTTCCTCACCATCTCTTCATCCTCGGCCATCCCCACCAATGATTATTGGTGGACTTATCCTAACATCCCTTCATTGGCATTGCCTCTTCTATTCTTCCCTCTCTTTTTCTTCACTACTTTTCCATCTTCCCTTCGCCTTCTTCAATATCTATACTATCTTCATCATACACCCTTTCTCTATTTTTTGTCATCAACTTATCTTCATTTCATTTATCTCTGCATCTCTTTCAATCCGTATCATTCCTCCCTTCCGGTTTCTCTTTACATTCCTAATACTACTCACTCTACACTACATATCTCCCATTTTGGTTTCATCCCTTCTACATAATTTTCTCTATTGTCCTCACCTCCTTTCCACCCCTGGTTTTCTTTGACTTCCTCTATATCATTTTCATCCCCTTTTCCCCTTGCGCTTCCTTCTTACTTCCCCATTGATAACCTAGTTCACCAGCATCGTCCCACTTTTTTTTATCATCTCACCCTCCACATGCATTTCCATGCGGTCTATTTCATTTTCTTTTCCTGAGTATTCCTCCTAACACCATGGTTTCTTCAATTTTCTCCCTATATTCACTCTATCATCTCTTCTTTCCACTATCATTTTCACCTTCCCACTACAAAATCTCCTTTCTTTCCCACCCCCACCTTTTTAATAATTTTGTACCAGTTTCTTTTCCTCTCTTCACTTTTCTCCACATCTTCTTGGTCCCTAATTGTTTCTTTTCTCTCTTCTACCTCCTCTTTCATCTTCTTTAACTTCTTCATCTTCCTCATCCCCTTTCCATCCTTCTCTCCCTTTTTCTTGATTTTACCCCCTACTCTCATCTCATCTTCTCGTTCATCTCTCCTATCATCCTTCTTCTCATATCCACCTCTTTCTTTTCTCATCTCTATTATCTCTTATGTGCTCCACTATTTCTCTCCCTTCATCCCTATCACTATTCCTTTCTCCCTTCATTTTTGATCTCCTTCTTCCTTTTTTCTACTTTCACCCTCTACTCTATCATTTTCTTGTCCTCTTCTTGTTTTTTTCCTTCATCATTTCCTTCTACCCCTATCATCCCCATCTCCTATATCCTTCTCCATCTTCCATCCTTTGAATTTTCTTTCTCTTCTCATAATCAATCATTCCCTTTTTTACCTTTCCATTTTAAAATCCCAATTTCTTCCCCCCTTTTTAATTCATTTTGTCCTAGTTTCACTTCCAATACTCTTCTCCACTTCTCCCTTCTCCACCATAGTTTCCTTCTTTTTCTCCACTCTATCATTTCTTTTGTCTTCCTTACATTCCTCCTCTAACTCATCACCCTCCATTTTCTACCATTTCTCTCAATAATCTTCTACATATTAGATATTTCTTGGTTTCCACTACTTTCATATTACACATCTTTCTTCCGTTTTCACCCTCTACTCTGCCCTCGTTTCTCTTCTCTTTCCCTTTTCCTTTCCCTTGTTCCTTCACCATTTATTCTATCATTTTATTTTCCTCTCCTTCTTTGTCCTTCATAATTTATTTCTTCCACCATATTGCCTCTTTATTATATCTACTACTTCTTTCTTATTACACCTCTCTTCCCTCTCCTCTTATCTCCTTACTTTCAATTCTTCCCTCCTCTCATCTTGTCTTCTCCTTATTTTTCATCCTTCCTCATTAATTTATTCTCTTATTATCTTTCTCCATTTTTCATTTTCTCCAGGCCCATCATGCCCTCTCTATTTTCATTTCTTATTGTCCTTGTCTATTATTATATTCCTCTTCTTTCCATCACAATCAAGCACGGTTCACACTCCTCGTTATCGGTAGATGATAATTTCTCCTTCCTATTACACCTCATCCATTTTATCCTCTTTCATTCCTTTTTTCGCCTCCTCCACCATGTCCATTCTATTCCATTCAATGTCCTCTTCCTCCTCTCTATAAAATTTCTCACTCCTCCTTTTGGGAGCGGTGTCATCTCTTTTGTCATTGTCAACCCTCTCAAAGAGACATCCTCACATATATATCTCATCGCATCTTCCTTTGGCATTTTCATCTAGGAGGACACCATAAAATTCATCAACTATCTAATCTTATTTTATTTCACGAATGTTTGCTATACTTTTGTTTCTTTACAAAAGTAGATTGAATCCTTCTCTTACTTGTCAAAGAAGTAGGATTGCTTTTTCTTTTCTTCACCTACTAATTTGTCGTCACTTACGAACCTTTTTATGAAACATGTTTTCATCACCATATTTATCACCCTTTTGGGGAACTTATCTCACACTTCTATCTAATTAGTTCTTCATGTCCGCATTTATGATTATACTCATTCTCCCCCTGGGGAATTTTATTTACATATCACTCCTTCCACTATCGTGCCCTATGCTGGGGCATCATTATTTTCATCGTCGTTCCTTTTGCGGATGCACGATTTTTCACTCGATTCCTCACATACAAAGGATTTCACATATTTTTCACATTCAGTTACACATATTTTGATGTTTTCCTATGAGCCATTGGTCATCACAGTTTACATCCATACTGCAGTGGTCTTCACCCACTCATTGGTCCGTAGAACATTGTCGCCAGTCTCCGTTGAGACTGCAATTGTCCTCTACCGATGTGATATTGGAGTCACTGCCATATTTTTCATTGTTATTGTGATACTTTTTCACCTGTGGCATCTTGCCTTTGGTCATGTTTTTATCCATCCCCTTTCCTTTTGCGGACACATGATTTCATCCAACCCTTTTTGTTTTTGTCTCATGGATTTCTATCGCAAACCACTCAACAAAAAGGGGCAAATGTAGACACCAAATTTTGGTATCATCCCACATTTTCTCGGTAGGCTTATCCATGCGAATCACATCTCCCACCAAAACAACATATTTAATTAATCAATTTTGATTAATTAATTGAGCCCCTTAAACCTCATTATCTAAATATGCCAATTAAGTCACACTCATCCACTATTACACCCACCATACAAATCAAGGAACCCCACATGTTCCCCACTTAATTCAATCAAATCAAAATCAATCCCCACCTAAAAATCAATCCCCCAAAATTATTAATTCATGAACCCCACCCATGAAATTAATAATTATAAAACCCAAATACATCAAACTCTGACATCCCATTCAAATATTCAATAGTGTAAAGTAATCCACATGGTTTCACTATTACACCTAACATTTCAAATCATATCCCCACTCCACATCACACCTTTTCTTTTTTTTTTTCAAATCATGAGCCCCACAGTCAAATCAACTCCTAATCATGTCCCATTAAGAAAGGCTACTTTTGCAAACCTCAATTACTCGTTAACCTCAGATTTTAATCCATATTCAAGTTATAAATATAACCCTTTCCCCCTCTTAAGGATATAAAAAAATTCTGAAACAAGTTTTTGAAGCTTGAAGGTGGAATAATTTTGGAAAATTATTTGTGAAGTTTGAAGCAAAGTTTGAAGTATTTGAAGGCAAAACTCTGCCATCATCCCCATGTTGCTCTCGTAATGCCATCTTGATGATCGTTTATTCAGTATATTGCATTTCACATTATCTTGTGAACACGAGGGTTGACAACCACCGAGGAAGTGAACACTTCTCAGATCCGCTCCATCGGGAAAACCCTGTATGAAAATATCTAATCCATTTTTTTCTAGTGTCTGTGAGTTGTAGGTTTTTTGAGATCGTAGAGAGGAGCCCCTCATCCACTTTGCACTTGCATCATCATCTCTGAGGTATTAAGCCCTTACATGTTCGAAGTTGTTTGGTGTTTTATTGATTTATCACAATAATAATCTAGACATGAAGTAGGAAACTTCGATCAACAAAAGTGTTGCATAAATGCATCTTAGAACATGAGAGAGAAAGAATAATGGAAGAGGCACATTGTGGAATTATAGGAGGCCATTGTTGGAAGCACACTCAATGAGGAGGAGGGGGAAAATCAGTGAGCCCTTATAAACGTTTTACTTCAATTATGTCTTTATCATTTAACACACTTAATTCAACTTAAATAACATGAATTAGCTAAGCATTTCTATAACCATACACATGAGTGAAGGAACATAATAACATATGAACACTAGATATAAGTGGGAAACCCTAAAGGGGAAGAAAACTCACAAAAACACAACTTGGATACTTGTCCTATAAAATAATGAATCAAATTTAGTTGAGCACTAACACAACAAGGAGAATCAACCACTAACAGTTTAGTAGAGTACCAACCTTACAAGGAGCACCAACCCCTAAATTTAGTGAAGAAAAAATTCCACAAGGGAGATACAACTCCCTAAATGACTCAACATCAACTCATCCACTTGATTTTTTGTCACTAATAGAATGTTTCCAAAACAACTGATGATGACACTTCTTTTCTCTTTTGTTCTCTCTTTTATGCATCTTTACTCAAGGAATTCTTCACCAAGATGATTAGGTCAAATGATATATCTCTCCAATAGTGGAAAAACACTTAGATTATCATGAAATAATATCTACCCTCTCTTTTATGGTCACAAATACCTTCTTCACCTCTTCACAAAGTGCCTTCGTACTCGCTCAACCTTTCACTCCCACAAACCAAAAATAGGTCACTGAGAACTTGCTTATCTACAGTCTTATGAACACACGACTCTTTAGTTGGCCATCATAGAGAATATATCATTAAAAAATATTGAAAAACATATTTCACAACTTTCCAAAAACCAATATAGGTTCACAATAACATCTATAAGTCACATTCCTTCATTAGGACACATAAATACCTAATGCACTTGAACTGCCCTTTCACCAAAGCCATGTCCTATTAGGCCTACATGGCCTTCTAAAAAAATTATCAACTATTCAACCACATAGTGCAGTACCATTAAAAACCTTCTCCATTTTTGAAAATCACTTTAACTCTAGCTTATATCATGAAACGTCCATTAGGCCTAACAGTCGTATTAGGTCTGTGACCTACAAACCTAGTCTTCACACATGAATCACAACCAATCATAAAAATACTTAGTAATTCCATAAAAAAAGAAAGAACATACACTACATGACCTTAGGTTCATCACCATATGATTCTAACACCATCACTTAGGGCACAAATTCATGAGAACAATTTTTACTGAGCATACCCAAAATTTTCCTCACACCATGAAAACCAGTTAAAAAAGTTTGACCATCCAACACCTGCACTGACCCGTTCAAATTATTTTTATGCAAATACATGGTCCAATAAGAACCCTTGATCACTCTCCAATATCTAAACATCATGAATTCATAGCAAACATTGGTCTTCTAGACCAATTTATGAACCTTTCTTTCCCATTCCTATAACCATTTAACATGTGACCTTCCTCTCACTCCCTAATATGACCTTCAGAGCTTCTCTAATGCACGAATCATGTCACATGGGACCTAAAAACACCATCATGTCCATTGGACACCATAACTCAGAGTCTAAGTGCCTGAGACCAAATTTTCATCATGGCCACCAAAAACTGTCATACTGCCCCATAAACCAATCTTTCTAGAATGACTTCCATAGACCTCCTAAGAGCTAGAACATATCTAGAAACCACAATAGACACGTATTATTTCTTCCATACTTCCTCTACCATCCATTTTCACATTGTCTAGTGTAAAATTTGAGAGAAAAAATAACTTCTTTAGAAACATGAATATTACTACGGGGTCCACTTACTATCATGAAACCTTAATGCCACCTAGAGATACCTGAGAGAGTCTTATATAAGCTCTAATCACCATCCAAGGTAAATTAATCCACTATGGGAAATTTTGAGCAAGATCTTCTTCATATCTACCTTAGTAGGGTTTTAGAACACTTTACCTTCTTAATAATTATTTATAAATATCTACCCCTTAAACCACAAAATAATGCCAAGAATTTTGAGTTAGGAATCTTCCCCATCTACCATGAAGAGATTAACCTCCCATGCAGATTTTACATGTGCCAATGACCATAAGAAAGTGATTCTTGGGCTTGTGTTCTTAATTTTGTGAGCTCAGTAGAGGCTAAAACACATATTCTTGCTAATTATTGCAAACCATGACTTGAAAGTTTGATTAAAAAATTTAAACAACATGAATTACCTCTTTCCATGCCCTCCTTTGCATTGTTTCCCTGAAAACAGATTTTCTCACCTCATTAGGCCAACTAGGGTCAAGAATAGGTCTGGGTACAGGCCTAGAGAACCTAAATTATCCTCATAAGTACACTCTAATACATACATAAGTGTCTCTAAACTTCATCTCCAAGCTATCCATACCCTTACCATTCTCAACCAACTTCTTCATACATGAGATCAATCATGACACAATATCATAAGATACCTACTAGTTATCATAATTGAGACCATGCATGCAACGCAACACACAAAGGCCATACTTTATTTTTACTACCAATCAAACTTCATATGATATGACATCACAATATTTTTGAAATCATATTGACACCTCAGACATCCATATTTATCATTAATGACCTATGACTCTTGGCCACATCAATGTCAACACTCCATGACCACTGAAAACTTAACACCTTCACCATCACACTTTGACATCAATGAAAACATAATGCCAACAACCATTATGTTGGAGAATCCACCACACACAATATAATCTTAGTTGGAATATGGTGGGAAACACTTTATAGGACAAAAAGAGTTTGTTAAGGCTTGCAACCATTGTCAACGGATGGGTAAGCCGAGACAACAATACGAAATGCCATTACGCCCCATCTCATCTACACAACCATTTAAGAAGTGGGCTATTGACTTTTTTGGACCAATTGTACCTTCTATGTAACAGACATGCACATGGTACATTGTTACTTACACTGATTACTTGAAAAGGTGGGAAAAATTTACGCCTACTATGTATTGTTCCGCTTCTACATCTACACGTTTTTTGTGGGAGAACATTATAAGAAGGTATGGTTTTCTGCTAAGCCTCACCAAGTGATAGAGAAAATCATTTCCTTAATAAGATCATCAAAATACTACTTACATAATTCATGGTGGCACATCACAAGATAAATCCCTATCACCCATAGGCTAATGGTATAACAAAGGCATTAAATAAGATCTTGGGTCAAACCTTAACCAAGATTTGTGATGTGGGAATAAAGGAATGGAATGGAAAAGTCTCATTTTTACTATAGGCATACAAAACTACCTATAAGGGGTTAAACAACACAACACCTTTTCAGTTGGTGTTTGACGCAAAAGTAGTATTTCCAGTCAAGTTTATGTTATCAACCTTGAACATTTTTTATGTAGGAAGACTTGCGGATGAAAAGGCACTACAAGAGCACATTGAAAATTTGATGCAGTTCGATGAATGAAACACAATTGCGAGATGTAGTCAGAAGAATGAGAAGGTGAGATAAAATGCATGACATGATAGGCACATTAGTTTCAAGTCATTCACAATTGGTGGATTGGTACTGCTATATGAATCTAAGTTGGTGTGACACCTTGAAAAATTGTAAGTTCATTAGTTGGGACCATTTAAATTAACCAAGATTTTGGATTCTGGTGCATGTCAGTTATAAGCGTTCGATGGCACCATGTTACTATGTTATTTTAATGGGAGTATTTTGAAGCCCTATTATAAATAATAATATTCCTTTCTGTTTGTAATAATGTAATATTATTGTCTTGTGGTAATAAATTCTGCGGAATTATGCTCAGAATAACATTGTCACACCCATCAATCAAATGAAACCTTGTTCATATTTTAATACAGGAGCTTTGTTTCCTTCTTTTTTTCATTGTATGACTTAGAATAATGTGTGAAATACAACTTGATTTAAGCTTAGTTTTTACTACAGAAGGACCTCCATAGGAATCACAACGGTTTTATAAGTGATCTTCTTAAAAACCCTTGTTTATGTGATAAACTTAAGTGAGTGTCTTATACCTTGTCCAATAATTTTATTCATGGAAATTGTGACCCTAAGAGAGCATAATGTTCATTGGATGAGTCTTTGGTCATCATAGAATGGGGTAAAATTTGTGTCATTACATAGTCACACTCTCATGTTGAGTTGCGCATATCCATCTTACCTAATCAAGAGAAGGACAAATTGTGTTTTAACCTACTTAATGTTTATAAAAACCACCTTGGTTGGAGGTGTATGGGACCTTGTGAAAGGTGTTTTGAGTTATACTCTTCTGTATGTGTAAAGTGGGAATGTGTGTGACCTAGAATTCATATATGGATGGTTGTCTGGAAACTTATTATGGGATAAGTAACTCTTGGTGAACATCTCACTTCCTAACAAGGGCTAGTGTGCATTTCGGGTCACATCAAAGTTATACACACTTGAACCTAACATTTTTTTGCTAAGAATCAAAAATAAATTTTTTCTTTGAAACAAGTAATGAGAAAAAAATATGGAGACTAACACATGATTGAACCCATGAATAAAGTGAACCTTGTCTACAAAGTGGTATTGTGTGTCATAATGACATTAACCATGCTTCCAAAAATGAAATACTTCTTAGGTAACAAAATGAAATGCATAAAAAAGTAAAACTATATACCATGTGTTCATTGGATTAATGTAATTGTGAGTATAAATATTTATGTGACCTAGTGTTGTGTCAAATAAAACAACCAAACAAAAAAATTGTCAATTTTACTATTACATTTTGGGTTGTGAATTTTTGGGTGTTATACTTGTTCCCCCTTGTTTACCCTATTCTTACCTCTTCCTTCATTTTGGTTACAATTAGCTAGTGTCATTAACCTGACCAATGACATCATCCAAAATTGAGCTATGAATTGTAGGGTGTAAATATCCATTTATAGGGTTCTCGTTTTTCACTTATAAATATATCATTGAATAATCCACTCTGATCACACTCATAAATATACCTTAATAAGAATAAGATAACTCAAGGTTTGGAGGATCTCACATCAAATAATATTAATTGAAGCAAACCATACCATTAAAATACCAATAATAGGAGATGAACTAGAATTTTTTACATATTCTTTGTATTCCCCATTTAAAGGCGTACTTAGGTCCTCTATTTATCCATCTTTGCTTCACCTACACCAATCTCTCACATAGTGTTACGAGATAAGAGATATATTAATATACTAACAAGTTGAACCCAAGTAAGTATCCTTACCTCTTTATTTTTTATGTTTTTAATGATTATTATGTGTATCATTTATTAGATATGACATGGTAGAATATACTTGTTCTCTGAACAATATCTTTACATTCTTATCATTTGTCGTTAAATATTTTTCTCACCACCAAGTGGAAAATATTTATACACCCATTATATTAGATAGCCCTTATTAACCACATAATGTAATCTTATTTCCTATAGATATTTATTCAGTTTCTAATTATACCTCATTTCTAGTAAGGTCCTCCACCTTATATATCCTTAATGATTGTATGTAGATTACCATTATATATTAATTACAAACTCATGTGCATGTCACTTTTCTTTAGCCCATAAACACTTTGTGGAGGAAAAAGGTGTGTATGTTATCTCTATAATAGTGGTTAGGTGCATGAAGATGGGTTAAAAAAGGGGGTCTTAAATGGACATATTTCTTGAAAATTTGAGAAACTTGTACTTTTGTTGATTATTTGAGCTACCTACATTCAAAATTTGAACAATGTATAAAAACATAAATTGTTGCATTTCAAGTATAGTTTTCAAATCACTAAGTTTTTTTGAAAATGGTGAAGTATGGATGGTATAAAAGTTTGAAATTAAAATAAAGATAAAACAGAGCTGATAGATGACCGTTCGCACCTCACTTTTATTAGCATCATTTAGTATCTTTAAATATCCTTCTATGGAAGGTTAGATAAGGTTATATAGTATGTTACATATAATTTTAAAAAATTTATTGTAAATTTTTTTGTTAATGAATATTACGACTAAATAGGTCATGAATTCTATTAAAAACATATAGTTGAGATTTCACCCATATAGCTGCTTCAAAATTAATTGATTTTTTTTTTCAATGTGCATAGATTTAGGTCTAGTATATGCTGATATAAATATTTTTGAATTTGGATGTAAACATCAAAAGTTACATGCACAAATTTAGATAGGTATTTTATTTGAATATAAAAGCATAAAAAAGGCATTGTCAACGAAATAATTTGTTAAGTGGGAAAGTTGGGGTTATCTCACCAACAGTGTGTGGGATTAATTCCCTCTACTTGAATGGGGAAATTCCATTTATTGAAATCAGGGAACATTTATAGTACTCTATTAATAAACGTGGTCTTATAATCGGGGATCACACAGGAGTATTTACCTACACTTGTGAAAAATTTCTTGTAGATTCTATAAGGGAGGAAAAAGTTAGAGAGAGAGATGTGGATATAATAGTAAGGGGGTTTTGAATGAATAAATGAATTTATGTGATGGTAAATGAATTCAAAACTAGTAATTTGTAGACATGAATTCATCCCCCTCCCAGAAGTCCATTGTGCATAATTAACAATTGGTATCAAAGATGGTCACTTTTAAAGCACAATTTTCATCACTTGAACAAGATCCTACTGAAGTACAAGTAATAGATGGAGTGTAATTGAGATTCAGAGTTGAAGATAATCCTAAAGGAAATAGAGGCAATTGAGATCATTCTTAAATTCTTAGAGAGATTATGGGAACTATTAAACAATAATTACCATTCTTTGAAGTGCTTTCACTCTTTTTTCTAATTTATAACTTCATGACATGCAACTATTGAAGGTACCCAAAATGACTCTTCATATGTAGTGAGTTTGAAGTATGGTTTTCCTAGTGGCTATGGATGAAGAAGATAAAGAAGATGAGATAGAATCCTATTCTCTTATAATGTGAGCCCTAGAGTACTGATACATGTTACAAGTATAGAGATGTCACTTAAGGTAGATATGATCTTGGAAGGTCATGATTGACTTATATCCTAAGAAACTAAATGTAGAGGATGATGATGATGATGATGATGATGAATGAATGAGAATAAAAGGAAGCATGTTTCAAAAGCACTTTTTTTAGATGCCTCTGAGCTTAATGTAAATGATATCAAGGTTATCTTGAAGATTAAAAATATAGTTTCATAAGGATGAAAATCAATGTGATTATGTGATACCCCGATAAGTGAAGATTGATCCAGGTCTGGAAAAGTGTTGGCATTTCAAGTGTAAGATCACTTATAGTGGTTGAAGTCAGAGGAGTCTTGGCATTCTTTAGAAAAGGTCTAGTTAATGATTCATTAGTCCATCTATTAGATGATGAGGAATTATGTGTACCTTTTTTGAAAACTCCTTCAAATCCTTGGCTCAAGAATGGAGTAGCCTCCACACTGTCTAATTTTTAAGTAGAAAAAGGATAAAACATGTCCTGTACGATTCAACCTGATCATCTTGAACCTTAGGGAAATGAAGTCATCAATGACATGAGGTTACATCAGAACTTGTAGACATGAGAAACAGGGATGGAAGCCTGCAGTAATTTTATTAATCAGAATCAACTAAAAAATTACATAGAAGCAGGCTGCAATATTTATAGGTATTGTTACAACTGGGATACAAGAGAAAGGAGAAGTTGCAACAATGCAGAATAGCAAAGCTTAAAAATACATCCGGGAAGCTTCCAAATATTATCCCGGGAAACAATATATATTGTTAAACAATATCCCTAAGAAACTAAAAAGACAAATATGGTTTAAAAACCATATAACAATACACAATACAAAAATATGGTTTATATTATAACCATTATTATTTAATTAATAAAATTAATTAAATAATTATACTATGCATAATTAACCTAACATTCCCCCCCTTAATTGTGCATTGTCTGAAGAGATGAGGAGAGGAACTCTCTGAACAACTCAAACTTGTCACGTGCAAGTGACTTTGTGAAAATATATGCTCATTGTTCAGCAGTTGGACAAAATTGAAGCTGGATGTTGTGCTTCAACACATGTTCACGTATGAAATGAACCTATACCTCAATGTGCTTTGTTCTCTCATGAAAAACTAGATTGTGAACAAGTTTGAGAACACCTTCATTGTCAACATACATGGTGGTCGGTTTGTCCTGTGGTATTCCAAGTCCTTCTAGTATGCGACGTAGCCAAATCACTTCACAGACAACTTCTCCTATAGAATGATAATCGACTTCTGTGGAAGAGTGAGAAATGAAGTGTTTTTTCTTTCTTCCCCATGATATTGGTCTAGATCCCATAAAGAATACAAATCCAGAAGTGGATTTTCTATCATCAATGTTACCTGCATGATCTGAATTTGAATATCTAGTCAAGAAGAAGTTGTCATTCTTCTTGTATTCTAGACCAAGATCCACTGATCCTTTGAGATATCTCAAAATGAACCTTGCTACTTTCCAATGACAAAATTTTGGGTTCCATCATGAACCTGGATAGATAGCTCACTGCAAAGCTGATATCTGGTCTAGTGTAGGTCAGGTAAATGAGACTCCCAATCAACTACCAATAGAGAGTGGCACTTACCTCAAGAGATGGATCTGAATGAGATAATTGTAATCTATTCTCCATAGGTGTAGCAATTGGTGTGTAATCCATCATCCTAAATTTCTCGAGTGTTAGTCTTGGTATATTTCATCTGAGAAACAAAAATGTGATTCTCTTTCTGCCATACTTCCAATCCAAGACAATAGTGCATCAGCCCGAGATCAGTCATGTTAAATGATCAATTAAGATCTTTCTTCATTGCATCGATCATCCTCACTGAACTGCCAGTGATGACTAGATCATCAACATAGACAACAACAATCACCATCTCCCCCCTTGCTTTTTGAGGTAGATATTGGGATCATATGGATTTCTAACAAATCCATGTTGTACGAGATGCTCATCAATCTTGATGTACCATGCCTGGGGTGCCTGTTTGAGGCCATACAGAGATTTCCTGAGTCTACATACCTTTTCTTCTTGACCAGGTACTACATATCCCTCAAGTTGAGTCATGTAGACTTCTTCTTGTAAATATCCATTTAGGAAGGCACTTTTTATGTCCATCTGATGGACTTTCCATCCAAACTATGCAGCTAGAGAAAATATCATCCTGATCATTTTGATCTTAGTTGTGGGAGTAAATGTCTCCTCATAGTCAATGCCTTCTTTTTGTGCATACCCCTTTTCTACAAGTCTTGCTTTATACTTTTCCACTATCCCATCTGCTTTGTACTTTGTTTTAAATATCCATCTGCATCCAATGGGTTTCTTCCCTGGTGGAAGATCGAAAAGTTACCAAGTGTTATTCTTCATCACTGATTGATATTTAGAATCCATGGCATCTTTCCAAGCTTTTGACTGTAGGGCTTCCTGGACTGTTGAGGGCTCATCTGATTCAATAACTCTACTCATCAAGGAAAAGTTAACTTCTTCTCTTGCTTTACTGCGAGTCCGTGGTCCAGGGGTGGATGTATCTGGTGGAGCATCCATTCTTGCATCTCGTAATGTACTTGTACACCATTTAGGCATATGCTAAACTGTTCCCATGGGTTGTGGTTCTATCTGATCAACACCATCATCCCCATCATCAGTTTCATCTTCTGAGGGAACATCAGCTTCAATTTTTACAACTGGTGAAAAATCTACTTCTTGTGAGTCCGGAGGAGGAGTCTCTGCTTCCTTCTTCTCAAAAAACTCAACATCTCTGCTGGTGTAGACTTTTCTAGTCTTAGGATCCATCAATCTATACCCAAGAGTCTCTTCACTGTACCCAATGAAGATGAGTTTTTGTGACTTCATGTCCAATTTCTTTCTATTCTGTTTGGGTATGTGCATGCTTGCTTTGCACCCAAATACTCTGAGGTGTGCAATAGATGGTTTCCATTTTGACCATGCTTCTTGTGGTGTTACTCCATCAAGAGGAACAATGGGCACTCTGTTCAACAAATACACTGTTGTCTTTACTGCTTCTACCCAGAATGTCTTTGCAAGTCTAGAATCATCGATCATGCATCACACCATTTCCATGATAGTACAATTTCTTCTCTCAACAACACCATTTTTCTATGGTGTGTGTGGAGGAGGCATTTTTCGATGAATCCCATGAGTTTGTAGGTAGTCTCTGAACTCATCACTGGTGAATTCCCCCCCTCGATCTAAGTGGAGAGTTCTGATGTGATGACCAGTTTCTTTCTCAACTACTACTTTGAACTTTTTGAAGGTTTCAAATGCTTCACTTTTCTTGTGAAGACAAAAAATCCACATTTTTCTCGAATAGTCGTCAACACAAAGCATGAAGTACTGGAACCCAGAATGACTTGGCTGCATCGGACCGCAAAGATCGGTATGAACCAGGTCAAGTTTACCATGAGCTCGAAATGTACTCCTTTGGAACGAAGCTCTGTGTTGTTTTCCTGCTAGGCAGTGAGGACACTTGTCTGTATCCTTCTGAAGAGATGGTAGCCCATGTACCATATTACACCGATGAAGTGTTTCGAGATATTTAAAACTTACATGACCAAATCTCTAATGCCACAACTATGCTGAGGTGGAGTTCTTAGCCACAAGTGCTTGATCATCTTTGTGAACAAAATCAAGTTGGAACATGTGTCCCACATTGGAGGATTTTGCAATTATTTTTGAGCCTCTTGATTTGTCTCGAATAAAACACGTTTTCTTGCCGGATTGACTATTAAAGTCAATTTTTAGGTTGTGATCAAGGAGTTGACTAACTGAAATAACATTCTTTGTCAACCCAGGGACATATAGGACATCTGATAGTCTGCATTTATGTGAACCAAGGGGTAGAGAAATGTTCCCAATCCCCTGAACTGTATATGAAGAATCATCTCCCAATGAAACATGATTTTTCGATGGCGTGTCCCTCATTGAAATAAACCAGTCTCTATGGCTGGTCATGTGTCGAGTGGCCCCCAAATCAACATACCAAACATCACTAGATGACGTGGATGGTTCACTTGATTGAGTAGTGAACAAGAAGTCTTCATTGTCTGACTGTTCTTGTTGCTCAACAATATTACCTTGCTGGTGGGGTCTTATTTTCCAGTTCCCCTTTTTCTTCCCTTGATTGTAGTTAGAATGTCCCTTGTTAGATTGTTGTGGAGGTCTAGAGTTTCTTGATGAACCTTTCTTGTAAGTATTATACCAACAATCTTGTAGGTTATGTCCTCTTTTGTAGATTGGACATTACTTCTTTTGTTGTCTATCCCCTTGATACTGATTTTGATTTTGGGATTTTTGATAGGAATTAGGTTTTCCTTTACCTTTTCCTTTCCATTTTTGATGTGAAGACAGTGCCTGCTCCTCTTCATCATCCTTATTGTGCATTGCTTCCTCTTGTTGCAGTAGGTTTACCAGTTTGTCAAAACCAACTATCGTATCTGACATGTTTAGTGTTGTGACAAAAATGTGGTAAGAAGAGGGGAGTGCTCTCAGAACAATGGGAATGAGAGCATCATCTGTGACCGGTTCTCCCAGGGCTAGAAGTGAAGCCCTCAATTCTGTAACTCTTCTTAGGAAAGCTTCTATTTTTCATTCTGCTTGAACTTTAATGTGTGTAACTGACTCTACAAATTCAGTATAACATTCTTGTTCTTGGCCTCGTATACTGTGCTCAACTTATCCCACGCTTCTTTGGCTATTTTGGCATCTCGAATGTGGGGTTGCACATCATCAGACACTCCAAACAAGATGATGAGTTTGGCCTTCTGATCTACTTTATCAAACTACCACTGTTGTGTTGTATCAGTAGTTGATCTGGTCAGAGTACCATTCACAGTAGGCCAGATTTCTTCAAACTCAATTTGTGTCTTGATTTTTGTCTTCCATGCAGCATAGTTGTTTCCTCTGAGTAATTGTGAATCTGGAAGAAAAAATTTGGGGGCATTGGTGCCCATTTTGCAGAGATCACTGACAGGGTTTGGCTCTTATCACTCCAGGTATAAGGTCTCCCAATCTATATACCATCAGTTTGATATACCGAACCTTTCTATATATGTGCCCTTCTGATATACCCGGTGGTATGTGGAAGAAGCTCGCCCTTTCTATATACCCGGTGGTATGTGAAAGAGGTGTTAATGTATGTGAAATAATTCAATACGTGGTACCAAGACAGTACTGATGGGGTCTGTGTGATTATTGACACCAGCTCAAAGAAATATCCTCATACGCATGCGTAACTTTTCTATATACTTGGATAATTTCTCAGTCTAGATTTATGTCGTGCAATCATTCACAGATGGATGGGATGGCTCATAGTGTGTGCACTGTGACCTTATTACTCCCCATCGATTTAAAGGGTCAATGCCCAGATGATGTTGTTGCAGCTATATTAGGCATTAAGTGTAGTAGTAGTCATGACAACTTTACCTGTAAGTTCTTCCCAGAGGCACCGTATATACCGAACACTGCGAATGAGATCTAGGATCTCGTGAGTGTTACAGAACCAATTTTTAGCTATTTTTTATTACAATTCTGCCAGTTTCTGAGCAGTTACAAAGTTTGCAGTTGACTATGGCAACCTGCAAATTAGTACAATATAATGCAATATACAAATTACATTTAAAAATCTGGAAAAATTGAATGGCAGGTTAAGGAATTTTTTTTTGTTTTGTGGGCCCTGGTGGCCTCTAGAGTCCAAAATGGACCCAAAATGCCAGAAATCATTAAAAAAAGGCCCAAGATGAAGTTTTTGGATGGTCCTCCTTTTGGATAAAAAATTCCTAGAATGAAAAAACAAGCCTAAAATGGGGAAAAATTTTTTTTTTACCCTAAATTAGGGATTTTCTTACTAAATTTTGGTAGCCTGTTTAGCTTACTAACTGAAATTTAGAGGTGATTTACCGCTAAAATTCCTTCTAAGTTTGATGATTTATTTGACTGCTACCAAATTTCAAAATTAAAAAACTTAATGTTGTTCAATGTGATTTGAACCATGCACCTTTCACTTCTAAGGCTTTCACTCTAACCACCTATAGGCACCTTGAGCGCTTAGATATGAAATGAAGCACGTTATATTTAATATTAAAAACATGACTAACCTTTGAAAATGCAAATGTGGCTGAGTTGTCCACCTGGATGACAACAGAGGAGAGATCAAAACTGAAATGGATGCGGAAACTTGAAGAGTGGTTTAGGGTTTCCACGTGCAAGAAAACCGGATCTGAGTACACCTTTTTCTCACTTTTCGCAATTTCAACTCCACCTTTTTTATTGTCTCTATCATTTATTTTTCTCATTGCCGTTGCTTTTTATATGATATTTCTTCACCATTTTTTTTTGTGGTTGCAGGTGCATGGATGTTTATTGCAGGTGGCTGGACATGATGGAAGCAGGGTCGTTGCTTTAGGACCTGCGTGGAAATACACAGGTTGACTTTATAGGTGGAGTGCGGTGTTGCATGAGGCAAGGCTTGGCCTTCACCCCTTTTTTTATTGATACAGGTTCTCCATGTTGTGGCCGCTACAACCTTCTTGGCCTTTGCTACAGGACATATTTTTGGTACCTTTGTCTATAGGAACATGCCACAGATCTACATGATTATGGCCTTTGCTATAGGCAATACCGAACTTTGAAATGTAGGCTTGAATCTACCAGTAGCTCGTCCTTTGGCTCTTCAAAAACAATGCACAACTCTCTGTATGAGCTCGATTCACTGAAATGGATGCTAAGCTCTGCTAAAATAGCACAAAATTCTCCAAATATAGTGTTGTTGCCACTGTTAGCTATGACTATCAGGGTCACTAACTTTTAGTGACAAAACCCCTAATGGGGAAAAATATATATTTTTTAATTTCTTTAATTTTCAAAACCTGCAACAATTTTTGCCTGGTGTTGGGTGCACTAGTGCAAAAAATTTTGTGTTTCAAACACCTAGAACAAATGGGAGGATGTGAGGAGGTAGGGATGGGGCTGGGAGGTTGCAGGAGGCTGCACAGGCTCTCAGATGCTACAAATGCTTCTCCAAAAAGTCCCTCTATCTCTGCTTGCTCTCTCTTCCACTCCTTCATAGGTCCAGATTCTTGCTCTGGTACCAAAAGTAAATAGGCACGGAATCCTAAATTTTATATTAATCAGAATCAACCTTTCATACATAGAAGCAGGCTACAATATATATGTGTGTATTGTACAGTCAGCTCGGGGGATACAAATAAGGAGAAGCTGCAACAATGCAACAACAAAATTAAAAATACATTAGCTTCCAAATATTATCTCGGGAAGCATATAAATTTATTATAGCAATTATCCTTGTGAAACTAAAAAGAAAAATATGGTTTTAAAAACCATATAACAATATACAACAAAAATATGGTTTATATTATAACCATTATTATTTAATTAGCCTCTTTGGCTAAATAACTCATAAAGTCCAAAATTGGCCCACAAGCCCATAAAGGAGAAAATGGAAAAAAAATTCTTGAGGCCCCGTGGATCATTTTGAAGCTGACACGTGTCATACAGGAGTGCGGGGACACAGAGGTGTGGAGTTTGAGGCTACAGGCCCGTGAAGGAAGAAAGCAAAGCACACCTCCGTGCCAATAAGAAGCGGACACGTGTCATGTAGACCTAAGGGGCTGCAAAGATTGTTGGGAAATTTTTCTAAAAGGAAAAAACAGATTGTTGGGAAATTTTTCTAAAAGGAAAAAATTTAAAGTTTGACCCCGCCAACCCCAATAAGTGCCACGTAACTAGTGGAAGTGTGTAGATGCAGAGTGTTTTGGGAAATTTTTGTAAAAGTACAAAAAGTAAAATTTGGGCTCATGGACCTATTTTCAAATCTGATTTGCTGCCATTTTCGACCTAAATTGTGCCTTGAAATTTGTGCCAAAATTTATGCCTTGATTTTTCCCTAAATCTTCATATGGGCGTATCTTTCGATCTAGAGATCAAATTTGGACAAAATCAGACTCATTGGAAAGATATTGATCTCCTTTATGCATTGGAGGCATAAAAACATCATTTTTGTAGGTTTTGAGGAAGAAAAATCTAGAAAAATCTTTCATGCCTTTAATGTGAACCAGATTACTTTGAAAGAGTCATTTTTTGCTCAATCCGCCATGGTTGCCTTCTCCCACATGCCAAGGATGAAGAATCAACTCAATTTGATGAGTGAAAAACCCTAAAATGTCTTCTCACACCATTAATCCAAGATCATATTTCTTGGAGAGATGATTTTCAACTCAATTTGATGAGTGAAAAACCCTAAAATGTCTTCTCACACCATTAATCCAAGATCATATTTCTTGGAGAGATGATTTTTGCTAAAATCCTTCGCTTTTTCCTCCAACATGCAAAACAGAAATAGAGGAATTGATTTGACGGGTTTGCAGGCTGATTTGAAAGGGATTAATAGCAGATGGTTGAGTTAAATAATCTGATTTTCTCCCTCTTCTTCTTTCTCTCTCTTTGCTTCAGTTATAAATGGAAAGGATTCGATCCTTTGTTTTTTTGGACCCCTATACGCTTACAAGCTCTACTTTTCTGCTTAGCGGGTGGATTTGAAGGAGTTTCAAACCTCCCATATGGACTTTAGAACGTTTTTTGCCTCTTTGCTATTGCAACGTATTTTATCAAATCTTGGAAATGATAATGTATGTTCTGTGATCAATTTTCAATCCTATCATGCATTTATCATTGTCTTCTGATCTTTCATTGTATTCTGGTAATCTGTGCATGTTTTGGTGTTGCAATCTTCATGATCTATGTCTAATTTGTAAAGTAAGAAGTCCAGCACTCCTTTGGTTTATCACCATCTTCATGATCTATGTCTAATTTGTAAAGTAAGAAGTCCAGCACTCCTTTGGTTTATCACCATTTTTTTTCTTAGTTTTTTTTCTCATTTCCATGTTTTCTCTCAACCCTATCTCCTTGGTAGTTTTAGAGTAGGATTTTGAATTATAACCTTTGCAAAAATTGCATGCATACACCTAAATAGAGGAGTAGGAACCAGACTCAGTCTGGAGAGTTTTCCCAACTTGCAAGGTCCCACACTTAGGGAAAACTCCATATTGTGCATTCACACCAAATTGACCATTTTTCTACAGCAGATCTGATGGTCGATTTGGGGGTTCTATGAATTTGCACTAACAAGAACATGTAATATCTGGGGACATTCATGCCTATAGTGGTCAGGAGATCCGCATGTATAACATGTTCCATGAGGAAACTCACCTCTTCCTCCTCCATGGCCTTTTCCTCCAAATCCACCTCGATAATTGTGTCCTCTTCCAAAAACTCCCTCAAAATGCCCCTCATTCATGTCATAGCGCACTTGACTGTGATCACAATCCTAGTGCTCATTCTTGTTTTTAGAATTATCAGGTATACTTGTCTGTCATACACTAATGTTTATGGCATCATGGATCTAACCGATCAATCTAAAATTTTCCCTATCATGGGTCGAGGACCAAAAAAAATTTAAAATAATAGGATACATTAAAAATATATAGGCCCATACTATTATAACTCTTATAAAACCTAGATTTATTTTAGATAGGTTGTTCTAACAAACTATATTCACTCATATCCCTAAAATATATCACAAACTTGTTACTACAAAATTACAACACCCATAATAACTCAAGTGTGTGTGCATGGGCCATCAATGTAATCTACATAACACGAGGTTATCCCTCAAGCTGCGGGACTTGCAAAATTGAGATAACCCTCTAGAGAAGGCTGGATTTCTCTACCTGATCCTAATGCTAAACTACTTCTAATGCAAGAAAAACACCTAACTACACCTATCCTAACAATTCCAAGGAGACATGGAGAGAGAGAGAGAGAGAGAGAGAGAGAGAGAGAGAGAGCATGACACTAAGTTGGTGGTGATAACACCAAGAAAAGGGGTGATATACTCTGCTAAGGTAGGAAAATAAGGAAGATGGAGTTGGGAGAGACTAGAACAGGTGTGACACAAACCCAAATCACCACTCGCCATCAAATATCCATGAAACACATCCTCATAAACCTGCAAATGAAAGAAGAATGCACAAAATACACAAACAAAATGGAGAGGCAAGAGAAACAAAATAAAAATGAGAAAGGGTTGAATAAAGACCAAAAAACATGATTTTTTTGCTTTAAGACATGCACAGACCATTACATATGATGCACAATGGCATAATTACATTACAGGCCCAAGAGAAGGCTTGTAGCTCAATGGAGTTGAGGGAAATGTTTGTAAGAGTTTCCCTAGCTCCTATAATGTCTCCCAAAAAATTAGGTGGTCGATTACATTATATAGGAAATTTTCTAACCTACCCTCATTAAAGAGGTATGGGAATCCATACAAATCAGTTCTCGAGGGTACCTTTTGTTAAAAAATACACGGGCACCATATTGCATTAAAACTGGTTGTTGAGTTGTCATTCACCCACCTACCTTTATCGGGCTAAGGAATCATGAGCCATCTAACCATGTGATCTATCAAACCCCACCATACAACTATTGGGCTGACCAACCATGTGATCCGTCTAACCTTGTGTGCCGCTTGACCTCAACTTTCCAACTTAGGGGGTTGGATGCCATCTATATTTTAGGCCGTACAATGCGCCACCTGACCATCTTCATGGGAATTTAACTCTATCCATATGAATGGGGGGGTTGGAGGGGTATCTAAATTTTTCTATACATGTCTAACCATGTGACCCAACCAACCTAGGGGTCCAACCTATCTGACCAAGCCCCAGGCATCCAACCCAACTGACCAACCTCCAGGGGCCAAGTTGTAAAGGTGATATCTAGAGCTCTTGGATGAGTTTTGGAGTGAAATTTTATATTATTTCACATGAAAAAACCAAATTAATCCAATTTTGGTTGTTAGGTTATGGAGCATGTTTTCATGTGTGAAAGTGTTGAAGACTGTACACTAAGAGTATTGTACACTTTCCACAGTTGTCTTGCCATAATTTTTTTGGCCTCGAAAAACATGCCTGATTTATAGGGAAACATGCTCTTCTCATATGGGCAAGATTTTTGACCCATACGTTTATGGGATAGTTTTAGCCCATGGTTTTGATACCTACGATATTGTAAAAATGTTTAAGATCTTGTCTACTTATGTGGTTTTGTGCATATGGTAGGGTTGATGTAACATTACATATGTGTGTGAATTCGAGTGTGAATTATGTAGAGTTTTTTTAGCCTAGCTCCAAACAGATATGGGTATTGTATTGAGAGAGCGGTGCCTTATAATAAAATCTAAGCAAGTGATTCTTAGTGGATGTAGCCCAAATTGGGTGAACCACGTTAAATACTGTCTCTTTGTGTTGTTCTTTTATTATTCTACACTTTTATTTTAGATCCGTAATATTTTCTGCATGTTAGTTTCTACTATTGCGATTATTTGAGGGATTATTCCACATATTTTATCCTTTATTTCCTACCAGTGGCAATCTCAAGATATATTTTTGACTTTAACAACCCCAAATGGCTCCTTATTTCTTAGGATGGTTAGTTGTGCCCCAGAATATTGAGTTGCCTCAGAAATAATATGATGCTTCAAGATGTCTTGTCTTTTCCACCATGTAGGGCATGGAAAATGATTTCCATAGGAACTTTTTTAGACTCATAATTCCTCCCACATCTCCCAAAATATTTCATTAAATCTCAGGTCCTTTTCCACATTGCATGCTCCTTAAGGCCCGAAAGCCTGCTTCTGATGAATTGACTTCAAAACCTCTGAAACTTCCTCGAATCTCCCAAAATAAGCTCTTTAGTGTTCCTAGCACTTGAATACTCATGTATCATTATATATTTCTCTTCAAATCCTTTTCCAGTGTTCAACCCATCCTCCCAAGTTGTTTATTTATTTTTTATTAAGGGCAAATAGTTTTGAAGGGACTATACCCTGTATACAAAAGGGCTCAAAAGCCAGATAGTAAAGGTGAGAGAAACAACCCAGAGAAGGGCAAAACAACCAACCAAAGAGGGCTCAACAACCAAATATGACAAAATAAGAGCAGAAAGGATCCAAACGTACAATGATCCAAAAAGAAGCAGAAAAGACAAAAAAGTAACCAAAAGAGAAACAACATATAGAACTCCGCCAAAAAACAGCACCAGAACCGCTAGATAACAGCAACTTCACAGCCAAAAAATAGCATCACCGCAACCCGTTACTTGATAGCCCTGTCAATCTTGGTCTTGATAGCCTGCAGCAACATGAAGAAGGCAATGGCAGTGGCCTGAGAGGAGTCTTTCATATCCACCTGAGCAATTGCAATATCCCTTTTTTCTTTAGGGCCCAAAATGTCCTCATTAACCCCACTTAAACTGCAGACACTATGAACATGTTGTTCAATGAAATTATAAATGCTTTTGAGGGCAGACAATATGTAGTCATTGCGACTTTTAGCATTCCCCATTCTGCCATCTAAGGGCTGTAACTTCTTGAAGACTTCAGCAATAACCCTCTCTTCCTCATCACTTTGAAGAATCCCTTTTCCCTTAGCTCTTTCCATATTTTTTATAGTCCCTTTGAGCTCTTGTATCTCCTTTTATAATCTGTCCACTCTGTCCATCAATTCCTCCTCCTTGGGCTTCTCCATTGGTTTACTAATATGCAGGAGGTTTTCAGCAAGTTCTAGGTCTTTGTGGATCCTTAGGACCCATTGGGAAGTAGGGATTTTAGCTTTGATGCTCTTACTTTTTTTGCTGGAAGCAGCAGCTTCAATCTTTCTTTTTAGTAGGGGGGAGCGGAAGTAGTGCGAGCAGGTGGAGGTATGGAGGAAGGAGGTGGGGTAGGATTCACGGGGGGGCAGCTAAAACAATGGCGATGGATCAGGAGGATAAGTCCCTGGTGTAAAGGGACATCCCTAGAGTGGCTCTGAACTTTCCTAATTGATTTCTCCAGCGAGTTGATCAAATAGTGAGGAAAACTAATGATGATATTTCTACGAAAGTGATTTAGAAATATCAAATGTTTTTGAGGTATAGTCACAAATATTCCTTTAAGAGTTACATACCTAACCACCATCCTAGCAAGCTCAGCAAAAGGCTCAGGAATCGATGCCACCTTGATGCTAGCAGTCACGAATTCAAGATTCTCCCCCTCATCCAGGAATTTCTTGGCCTCCACCTCCCTGTCCACCTTCTTATTGAAGAATTTGGTGCCCTCCAGGCTGAGGCCCATGATCTGGGCGATGAGCTCTTCCGTGATTTCAATCTCCATGTTACTGTATTTGACAATCCTATTCTTCCATCCCTGGGAAAATCTAATAGAAATGTCTTGGTCGAAGCCTTGAATCCTTTCAATTAAATTAGACAGGCCCCCGATTTGCAGGTAATTCCAAAGCTCCGTATTCTCTTTCCACGCAGGATTGTGGGTCGGTTCAGTTTTGCAAGGTGGACCCCCCATGTTTCCTCTGCTCCTTTTCCTGTTCTCAATGGTAAAAAAGCTACCACTATGCGGGACAGGCAAAGCTTTGATGTTGGTATTTGAATCCTTCCTTTCTGTGAAAGCAGGTTTAATTATTATGCCATACATGTCATTATTGCCCCGCTCCTCGGCTTTCCTCCTATGCCAAGAAATGATGGCAGTCCATCCCGCACAGATCGCATTAATCATCCATAACTTATGTGATGTCATCATAATGTACTTGAGGATCCACACATTAGCATCCAAATTACAGCCGTTAGTGTTGATTTTCACTGCCATGTAGATCAATGATTATGTCTTTATTGATTTGAGCGGGCAGAACGTCCCCCCTAAGCCAAGTTTGAAAGGAATTATTAACACTGAGGTTAGCCAAACTGTCAGCGACCCTATTTCCTTCCCGATAGGTGTGGGTGATTTGAACATTTTCAAAGCTCTTGCATATATCAATAGCTTCCCCAATAAAATCCCTGATAGACTAGCTGGGGTGTTGCTTTTTATTTAAAAGATTGATGATATTCAGAGAATCACCTTCAATTATAATATTCGGAATATTACAATCTATGGTGAGTCTTATACCCCAAAGAGCCACCAAGGCTTCGGAATAATGATTAGTCTGCCTGCCCATTCTCCCAGAAAAATTAGCAACAAAACAACCTCTTTGATCTCTGATGACTCCCCCTCCTCCAGAGTCCCCCGGATTGCCTTTTGAGGCCCCATCAAAATTTAACTTGTGCCAATCAGTGGGAGGCTTAATCCATCAGACTGTGTTTCTATCAATACCATTGTTATTCTTATTGACAGTGTCAATATTCCAATCAGTCAGGATGTATTCTTCATTCTTCGGGTAAAGCCTATTTTTAGGGGGTTTAAGATAGCAATATTATCTTGCACAACAATGATAATTTCCTTGTAGACTTTATTACAAGCCTGTCTATTGTTTCTGAAAATGTTATCATTACGAGCCTTCCAAACTCTCCACATAGTGTGGGGTAGAACAAGTTTCCACAATATTTTTACCACACAATGCTTAAACGGAGAGTCCCATTGTTCCCAGGCCTGAAGACAGGTAAGGGGAAAATCCATCTCAGGTTAAATTTTGTAAAAACAAGCTGCTAAATTTTGGAAGCAATCTCACAATGTAGGAATAAATGCTTTATATCTTCTGCCTCTTTCTGACACATGCAACATCTATTCGGCATGATTAATCCCTTCTTGATGAGGTTGTCATTAGTTAGGATCTTTCCATTAATAATTATCCACCAAAAAAAGTTCACTCTAGGGGTTAACTCCGGCATCCACAGCTTGTGCCACTTAATTTTGCTTTCCATGGATACAAAGAAAGAATTATATCCTGATTTAACAGAGTATTCCCCATCAAAAGAATCTTTCCAGATGAGTTCATCCTTAAGATTTTGATTACTTATATGGATTAGAGAAAGTTGATTCTGTAAAGATGAAATATCAGCCTATATACTATCATTCTCCACTTTTAGCTGTTTCCATTTTCTTTTGTTTCCATCTCCCTCAATGTACCCCTGGATTTTGTGCCCATACTTTGTAATTAAGCTGTCTTTAATGTGATCATAAGCAGAAATCCAGTTAGAATCATTCCACTTATCAGTCTAGAAGTTGATGTTTTGCCCATCTCCAAGCTTCCAGCTACACCCCTGAGAGAGAATGTGTCTGCTGCGAAGAAAGTTGTTCCAGAAAATAGAACCACTCGAAAGAGACTGGTCATATATGAAGGAAATCTTGTTTTGATTTGAAAGATATTTGATCTTAACCAACTCTGTCCAAGGTCTGTGCTCTTTTATAAGCCTCCATCCTAATTTTGCAATAAGGGCAGTACTCATATGTTTGATATCTTTGATGTCTAACCCCCCAAGTCTCTTAGGTTTACATACCTGCTCCCAAGCCACAAGATGATATCTGAATCTGTCCTCAGTACCGTGCCATAAAAAGTGCTTTTGAATCTTCTCAATATTGTTCATCATTGCTGCAGGCATGCTGAACATTGACATGATGTAAATAGGCAAGTTTTGGAGCGTGCTTTTTACCAAAAGGCACTTGCCTGCACTTGAAAGAACAACTTCTTTCCAGCTAGCCAACTTTCTTTGAAATCTCTTAATAAGATCATTCCATACCTCCACAGAAATCTTGCCAGTACTTAAAGGTAAACCTAAGTAAGTAGCTGGTAGAGAATTAATAGTGCATCCTGGAATATTAGCAATCTTTCTTTGCCTTTCCAAAGGAGTATTGAAGAAATAAATAGAGCTTTTGTCAAAATTAACTTTTTTCCTTGAGGCTTCCTCATAAAATCTAAGGACAGTTTTGATAGCCTTTGCCTCAATGATAGAGGCCATTAGGAGAAGCAGAGTGTCATCAGCAAACTGCTGGTGTGAGGAGATCTGATTACCAAAATTTGGAGGGAAGCCTTTTATCATGCCAATGCCAATAGCTTTGGAATTAGATCTGCTTAAATTGTCAGCCATAATAATGAATAATAGAGGGGAAATTGGGTCACCTTGCCGGATACCCCTATTGCTGGCAAAAAAACCCACAGGTTCCCCATTAACAACCACAGAGAATCTAGAGGTAGAGATATAGGAGTGAATGATTTTTCTGAATTTGATTTGAAAACCAAACTTGGATAAGACCTCATCCATGAATCTCCAGGAGACTCTGTCAAAAGCTTTATGCATGTCCAGTTCGATGGCCATCCCCGCCTTTTTACTTTTATCCATAGAATGTATGGTTTCATGAACCATGATAATTCCATCTTGAATAATTCCCCTGGATGAATCCGCTCTGCTGTTGTGAAATGATATCCATAAGAATAGGTTGCATTCTAGTGGTGAGAATCTTTGTGAAAATCCTATATATAACATTAACCAAACTGATAGGCCTGAAATCTTTGAAGTCATTTGCATCCAACTTTTTCGAGGCAAGCACAATGTGTGTATTATTTAGTTCTTTAATGAGGTTTCCCGTTCTGTAAAACTCATTAAAAGCTTTCAAGAGATCTTCAGAGCATATTTCCCAACATCTTTGATAAAAGTTAGCCGAAAATCCATCTGGACCTGGAGCCTTATCCCCTTCTAAAGCAAAAACAACCTTTTTTAATTCCTCAATGGTGACAGTTTTTGAAAGACTTTTAAATCTCTCAGCAGGTATCAGATTATTAGGAATGGAGTCTAAGAGGAAAGAGGCCGCTTGTTCATTGTAGGAGTTATTCTCAGTGAGGAGGTTCTTGTAGAAATTAAGCGCCTCTATTTTGATGTCCTCTGGATCCTTAGTAATGTTTCCATTTCCTTTAGCAACCTCAGATATTCTGTTACAAGCTCTATGTTTGAGGGCTGTCAAATGATTTTTTTTTGTATTTTTGTCTCCTGCTTTAAGCCAAAGGGCTCTATACTTCATTCTCCAAAAGGATTCTTCATGGCTGTTTATATTATACAGATCCGAGAGGAGTTTTTTTCCCGCTGATGATCCTCTAGAGACATACCTTTCATGGAAACATTTAGCTCAATCTCTTCTAGCTGTTGCTTTAGTTCTTTCTTCTTTTCAAAAATGTTTCCAAGTTGTTTATTTTACCCGGGGGTAAAAAGTAGATAACATTTTGGTGACCTCTCAAGGAAATTTACAACGTTCTTTGAATTAAGGTTTGTGAGAGTAGAAAATTGTCTTAAAACTGGAATTTTCCTCCTATACAAGTATGATCTATGGGATGAAGGGTAAAACCCTATAAAACCATCCCAAATCTGATTTCTTGTCAAGTGTGAAGCATAACCAACTGATGATTCCTTGACAAGCAGAAACAATGGAGACGTTTTGGGAACACAAGCTGATTGGGATAGGCGGGAACTATTCTTAGAACCTGACACTTCCTCATGGAGATGCCTCTTCTAAAATGGAATGCGCAAGAGAAAAAAATGAAGCCAAAATTATGTATAAATGATAAAATAATACATACCCTAAGTGGAGCATGCAGAGTGTGCATACACACTTGTTCTAATGAAAACATACCTACCTACCCTATGCTAACCAAACCAAGGAAAACCTAAACAAAACCTACATTAGGAAGGGAGAAATAACTTCCCTTATTTACAAAAAGTGGCCATGCAATTAATTTGGAAATGAGCACGACCATGTGTTTGAGTGAAAAACTGGTATAGAAGCAATTATTCACCCAACTAACAAAAGTATCAACATTAATCAAAAATACCTCCTCAAGTTGCTCACTATTTGGATCTTGGAGGCTTTGATGCTGACCTTCGGTGATTTAAATCTCTTCCTCACGCCTAGAAATGAGCATGACTGGCTATGGCTTCTCCTTTGGATCCAATGAAGCCAAGTACTTGATGGGGCATGGTCTGGCTCACTTAATCTGCCCACTGTTCTGAATTCATACTTAAAGAATGAAGTCCTTTTGTAGGCCTCCCGAGAAGGGGTGTTTGTTTTTGAGCTGATCTTGGCTTTGCAGCTCATCTATAAGCTCCCATGAGAATGCGAAGTAGACAGCAATATCCTTAATCATAAGATGGAAGAGCAACCATCCCTCCTAGACATGGATAACCCCTTTGATGTAGGATATGCTTCTACTTCCAGACGACATCACAAAAATGTTGAATATGACCCATCAAGACCAATTAGTGATTCGTGAATACCTTATTATAAGGCTTCACATAGGGTAAAAATTGAGCATGAGCTCAAGGGCCCACCACCTCCTAATTTTGACGAGGAAGATAATCCCTTAGTTGAACAAGAGATCATTCAAAAGAAAATTTTGAAACTAAGTCAAAAATTGGCAAACTTAGCCTCCTTGAGCAGGAATGTGGACAAAAACAAATTTAAAAAAAAATCTAGACCAATATCACCTACAAAAGAACAACTCATTCAATAGGAGTTACAATCAATGATGAACACACTTACTACGTTGCAGGAAGGAAACATAGGACACAGTAAGAAGTACTTATATGAAGAACTATGTCCTTACCCCTTCAATAAGGACATGTTGCGACAAAACTTTCTAAAGTATTTTGTTGTTCCTAAGCTTGATAAATATAAAAGCAAAGGTGATCCTCATGATCACATCAAGGAATTTTATATGGCTTGTTAAGAGGTCGCATACAACAATAATTTCTTAATACAACTCTTCCCTCATAGCCTAGGAGCATTTGTATTAGAATGGTTCTTTAGTATAGCCAAGGGATCCATTACAACATGGCCCGCACTAGCGGAAAAGTTCATACGACATTATTCCTTCAACATGGAGAATGATATCATGATGAGCGACCTTTGTAATGCTAAATAGAAACCTAACGAGACCTTTGTGAGATTCTTACAATAATGGCGTAGATTGGCAAGCCACTTCCCTTGTACCTTTCCAAAAAAAATCTAGTAAGCATATTTGTAGTTAACCCAAACCCAAAGATAGCCTTTCATTTACAAATACACTACAACTCTAACTTTGAAGAAGTTATAGATAAGGGTAGTCAAATCGAAAAGGCTCTCATAGTGAAGAGTACACTTAAACCATTCATCAAAGACAAACATGAAAAAATCCTTCGGATAAACCAAAATTCTTCAATAAAAACAAACATGTTGTTAGCAATGGCATCACATACTCCACGAGAGTCCAAGTTTTACATATTGGTCCACTTTTAAAACTTTCACAAGGACCTCATCCAAATTCACTTACAAAACACATGTTTACACCTCTAACTGAATCACTATCAGCTATAATTAAATAGTTAGATGTCGTGAACATGGTGTAATACCCAACCATGACAGTACCATATCTAGAGGATGCTCTAAAACCCAGTTGGATCAAAGAGCATGAATATTGTGATTTCCATTGTGTTAAAGGACAAAAAATAGATAGGTTATTGAGACTACAACATTATATACAAGACCTCATTGAAGAGGGAAAAATCACCGTAGATTCCCCCTTGACTCAAGACAGGGTCCCAATGAGAAAATGGGTAGCTTCAAAGATCCCTTTCTTAACCATGCAAATAAGAAGAACAGGAAGCCAGATCATGGAAAAACTTCCAATTTTCCCTTTGATTCCCTTATAGTATGTATCTATTCATCAGATGAATAGGTTAATAATATTAGGATCTTAGAAAAAAATTGTGCATTAGGGACGTGACACACTTGTTTGATCATACTAGATCCCCTACCTATCCCTCAGGAAGGTCAATACAATTTCATTGAATAGTTAGAGACGACACCCGCTAAGATATCGATCTTAGATCTCCTCAAAATATCTATTGCTCATAAAAACATATTGTATAAAACACTACAGATTTCGGGAGTATCCACAGATGTAGATTCCACACACCTTCAAGTGATGATTGTACACCTTGATTCTAATTATCATATCACTTTTTATCATGTTGCAATCCCGCGTAATGACCCAGAGCACAACTTTCCCCTATACCTAGAAGTAGTTGTTACCCATCGTAAGATCAAGAGAGTTCTTGTGGATGGTGGATCTGGTCTAAATATTTGCACTTTGAATTCGATTAAGAAGCTAGGCCATTCATAAATGGATCTAGGGGCCAAAACTATTACAATCACAGCTTATGATAATGAGGATCGTGAGTCAGTAGGTACTATAATAGTTCCAATGGAAGTAGGGCTGACTTTTCATGATACACCATTCCATGTCCTTGACTTGGATCTTCCTTACAACATGCTCCTAGGGTGCCCATGGATCCATGCCATGTAGGCCATTCCTTCAACTTTCCATCAGTGTATCAAGATGTGCCATGAAGGCCAAATAGTCATCATTCAGGGTGATCCATAACTATTCACGCATTGTAGAGCACTGCATAGTTTTTCTCGTGTAGCCTATGAATGCCCTTTTGCAATATTTGTATCTCCTTACAAACAAAAGATATCATGGAATGCATGGATCCAGATTCACTCAATCCTTGTAATCAATAATTTCCTTCGTTGGTCAACCCTTTCACATCATGGGAGGAAATATCTACAAAGTACAGCCCAGGTGAGCAATTATTGGTATAGCAACAGATTTACACAGTAAAACAATAGATTTCTTCTTCATAATCATCATGCTAATAAAATGGCTATTATATAGCCAAGAATGTTGTTGAACAACTTCCTATAAAATAGGAAGTATACAAAACAATAACCTTCCCGTACTAATATATTGTTATACATTTGTTATAACAATATAAACATACTAACCAATTATAATAAACCATGTGAATACTAATTCCTAACCTTCCCCCCCTTAGTGTTTACATGGTAGAAAAACATCCACACACTCAACTGCAGTATGCTCACCCCTGTGGCATGTCCAAATCTATGACTCATGACCTTGATCCAAAATAAAGGCTCTCTCTTTCCATGGTTTTAAACAGGCTTACCACAAACCTTGAAGTGACAGGAACCTCATCAACTGTCGGCCTCGTGTGGTTTTCTGGATCCTCCCACAAACCCTTTCAAGATCCATGAACTGACTTACTCTGGTGCTACTGTTCACCACTATGCTTATACATTAGGGAATTATGTATGAAACACAACTTGCATATCACAAAACTGCACAATAGAAGATATATTGAAAAAATTTCACATTACTTCCTATAATAATCGTAATGTTCTGAATCGTAGTCTCTGTCATTGATCACTGCCACTTGATCTCGAACAACATAGAAAACTACCACTGCCACTGGAAGCTTTCCTTAACTAAGTCGTTTTGGGTACAAAATGGGAATGAACATTGGTATGTATTCCCCCCCACAATGTGAAATTCCACTCAAATAGATACTGAGAAGAAAAATGCATCCAAGAACATACTCCTGAATGGATCTTGCTAGTTAGGTCATTCTGCACATGGTCACTAATGCTAGTGAACATATTCTTCTAGCTGACCATCTTCCAATGAAGTATGGCAGTCAGAGGACCAAGTCAGTTAGAGGATCACTGACAGTCATCTGTGCTCCAACACAACTTTCTTTCCAACATCCATCAAATACCAAACAAAATAGGAACTCTGAAAAAGAATCACACCAAGCTGAAATTCACACCACACAACTGAATCTGGAACACTACAAAACTCAAAAACAAGTACTCACACTACACACCTGTGCCACCAAATCATTTTGTGTAGCCCCGTTGTTGGTGACTGACGATAGGTTGTTGTTCAACCTCCTTCCTCCATTGTATTGCTGCTAGCTCAGCAAATATGATTTTGAGGCTCAATAATTACATACCTTACTCAAACATCGGATTCCACCGAAAATACGTTCGTAAGGTAAAAAAATTTATTTTTATTTTTTGACTTTTGACAAGTACTATTTTTACAGTGACATTGACCATATGACCAGTACAAAATGACCATTAAAAATAAAACCTAAAATCACCTATACAACTCAAAACTTGACAATTTTATAATGACTCTACAATTGACTGATAAATGTATTATAACAATGACAACTTAAGAAAATATATATATTGACAGTGAGATGCCAATGGTTTTTAATATTGACAACATCTAATAGAATTTTGACACTTTGAATTTGATGACACCATTACAAATTTAGTTTAACTCTAATGCCTAAGACTATATTGAATTGTTTTGAATAAAAAATCAAATATCAATTAGACACCAACTACTAAAAAGACAGAAACGTGTAAGACTTCACAACCTAGAAACTTGTCAAATTATCTAATCAAATGAAACTATAGAAAATGACTTCCTCCACGTAGTCACCTATTCCTGGAAATGTTCAGTGATACAAGGAAGATTTGGTAGATATGAGTTCTTTGAATGCCAGATCTGGAAGAATGCAATCTTGTAAGGTATCTATTGACCAATCAACGTGATCAGAAGACAGATACACATAAACTAACTCCTTCGTTGACTATACATGGCCGTGCATGAAAAAGAACCAGTTTTTGCACAGTTGTCCAGTATAACAACGAGCACAAGCAAATTTCTGTATATACACTAAGAGGGATTTTGAATCTTCGAGGAATGAACAAACAAATTCTAGTGCGAAGTGGAGAAGATCATGATGGAGTCTGGACAAGTGAATCCTTTGAAGCGGCGAACCCAAATCTGTATTTATCTTCTAGTGTGATCAGGAGAACAATCCAATGCCTATAACCATAAGCCGTAATATAATGCAGTCTGCCAAGATTAAATTCAGAAAATAAAACGTAGCAAACTGACTATAGGAGATATCAAAGTTGGATACGATAATGAAAAAATCTGTAAGAAAAAATTAAACAAGAAATCGATTCAATCACATGGAATTGTCATTAACAGGGGCAAGAATATCTACAAAACTACCCCTTAGATATCTATTTCTGCATAACCAACACAGAGAAAAGCATCGCTCTGATACCAAATATTGGTATAGCAGCAGATTTACACAATAAAACAATAGATTTCTTCTTGATAATAATCATCATGCTAATACAATGGCTATTATATAGCCAGGAATGTTGTTGAACAACTTCCTATAAAATAGGAAGTATACAAAACAATAACCTTCCCGTACTAATATATTGTTATACATTTGTTATAACAATATAAACATACTAACCAATTATAATAAACCATGTGAATACTAATTCCTAACAGCAATTCACTCTTCAATAGGCCTTTTTAATATCATATCTATTAGTATCACCCATGACACGTGTTAAACCTTACTTTCAGTTCAAGAACACTCATAATACATGCCCTATACCATTGGAGAAGTTCATCCCTACTAGTTTACTATTTGAGGAAAAGATTTTAAAAGATCCCACTAGTAGAGTACCTAAAGGTACCATGACATCATGTCATCAAGCTCCAAAGTATATCAAAGGCCACCGCATGATGTATGTCATGGGCTATAATGGGTTTAGATGTGGTATAAATGCACAAGGATAGTTAGAAACCATTCCTATCCCTCATTTCAAATCTAACAAACATGGCCTTGGAATTATACCTCCTGACGATCCACCCTTTGAGATTGATGCCACCTCTTCTAAATGTGAGGATGACTCATCTCATTCAGATAACGATGCAGATTCCCAATGTAGCCTCTACAAGGATATTTCTGCGACTAACCTATTCCTTGATTTAATTATTTTTACCTTATCCAGATACAATCCTCAAACAAATTTCCAAGTAACCCTTATATATCTATAACTTGTAGATTGGGATCAAAAATTTCACGTGCCAATTGATTTCTTTGAGAATGACAAGGCATTTACAGAATTCATGGGACCCATGGATTCTATTCTGACTGGGGATCACAAGAAAGGTTTTTTTTATCAAACTAGATGTCAGTGCATACTTTGGAGAAGAGGTAGAGATGTGTGAATGATTGAATAGGAAGGTCATAAGCAAGAGTAAGAATGCTTCAGAGAAGCCTTGTGGAAATAACAAACACAAGTCTCATAGTGACAAACAGTTTGAAGCACTAGTAGATAAACAAAACAAAGAACCTATAGATGTAATTGTATATCCATTCAAAGATGATGGCGAGCCACCTAAGGAGGTTGATCTCATGCTTCCTTCTGATCCTACACAGATGGAGGATGCTTCTAAAATGTTGGTTAAAGAAATGATCAGTGTCAATATTGGCTCAGAAGAGGAACCTAGAATGATAAAGTTGGGAGATTCACTCTTAGCTCAAGAACATAAGGTTTTTGTGGAGCTATTAAGATAATATACAAATATATTTGTGTGGTAATATGTAGCTATGCCTAGTTTGGACCTAGACTTAGTCATGTACAACCTCGTTGTGCACCCAGACGCCAAACCCATCAAGCAAAAATTGAGAAAGATGCACCCCAAAATTTCACTACTTGTCAAATAAGAACTACAAAAGTTATTATATGTTGATTACATTAAACCCATTGACTATTCGGATTGGATATCTAACATAGTCCTAGTTCAGAAGAAGCCTGTTGGCATAAGAATCTACACCGAATTCCATGACATCAATAAAGTGTGTCCCAAAGATGACTTCCCCTTGCCTAACATTGATATTATTGTAGATTATATTTCTAGTTATGCAATGTTATCATTAATTGATGGTTTTTCAAGTTATAACCAAATCTGAATTGTAGAGGAATATCAACATAAGAAAAATTTCATCACCCTTTGGGGGAAATTTGTTACAAGGTCATGCCTTTCGGACTCAAGAAAACTTGGGCAACCTATCAGCATGCAATGACAATCATCTTCCATGACATGATGAATGACATCATGGAGGATTACATTGATGATATCTTAGCAAAATCCAAAAGTAGAGGAGAGCACCCTGGAGTGGTGAGACATATTTTTTAGCATATCTGAGATTACAAATTACGTTTAAACTCTAAGAAGTGTGTCTTTGGAATTTTGTCAGGGAAGCTCCTAGGTTTCATCATTTCATAGATAGGAATAGAGGTGGATCCTGTAAAGGTTAAATCTATCACTTAAATGCCTCCACCCATAAACCTCAAACAACTAATAATTTTACAAGGAAAGATACAAGCAATCCATCATTTTATTTCACATCTTGTGGATAAGTACCAACCATTTACACATATCCTCAAGAAGGATGTGGCATTCAATTGGGGACTAGATTCTAGAAAGGCATTTGAGTTGCTTAAATAGTACCTTGTCGATCCTCTTGTACTCGTGCCACCTACCCTAGGCGAACCTCTCCTATTATACATTTCAACTACCCAATTTATATTGGTGCACTACTTTCCCAATATGACCTAGATCACAGAGAAAGGGTAGTTTATTACCTTAGTCACACCTTCATTTCCTATGAACTAAATTACCCACAGATTGAAAAGGCTTGTCTAGAAGTTATCTTTACCTTTCAGAAACTACACCATTATCTCCTTAACAATAAAACCAAGCTGATATCCAAAGTTTACCCTCTCAAATAACTTTCATCCAAACCCGCCCTTACAAGATGAATGGCTAATTGGATCATTCTCCTAAGTGAATTCGACATTAAGTTTGTTAACCATAAATCATTGAAAGGACATGTACTAGCTGATCAACTATCAGAAGCTCCTATACCAAGGATAGAACCCTTGTGTCTAGATCTACCAGATGAATCCATGATGTATGTTGAAGATTCTATGGAGTGGCAGGTCCATTTTGATGGATCATTCACCTTCCATAGATCATGAGCAGGAGTTGTACTCATCATGCCCATAGGAGAGGTTATTCCATGGGAATTTCATTTAGGATTTCCGTGTACCAACAACATTGTAGAATATGAGGCACTCATTGTTAGCCTTAAGTTTGCTATCTCTCAGAATATCAGAAAACTATGAGTCATTGGGGATTCCTAACTTATTATTAAACAAGTTAATGATGAGTATAAGGTTAAAGATGAAAAGCTTATTCCATACAAGAAATTTGTTGAAGCCTTGAAGGAATATTTTTTACAGATTATCTTTGAACAAAAACCAAGTTCACATAATAGGTCAGCAAATGCCAAGGCTACTATCGGATCACTATTACATATTCCACCTCAGTAAAGTACAACACCTCTCATTGTAGAGAATTTACGGGTACCTGCATATGGCATACTAGAATCTTGTTTAGCATGTGAAGTTGTTGGTCCATTATCCCCTTGATATGACCCTATATTTAACTACCTACAAGATAACACATTTCCCCCAAACATTACTCATACCGAGAAGAAAAATCTTATCCATTGTATAGCCCGTTACACCCTCCTAGGAGGCACCCTTTATTGTCATGGCTAAGATGGGAATCTGCTCCGTTGTTTAGATGTTACTGAATTGATCCACGCTATTAAGGAAGTGCACAAAGGTATTTGTGGAGAACAAACTAGTGGCATGGTCTTGGCTAAGAAACTCTTGAGAGTAGGCTATTAATGGCCCACTATGGAAGTATAGTATTGTAACTACATCAAGAAGTGTGAACTATGTCAAAAAGATGGAAACTTGATACATGCTCCAGCCCAAGCTTTGCATCCTATTACAACACCTTGGCCATTTTCTAAATAAGGCCTAGATATCATAGAGAAGCTCCATCCCTCTTCTTCAGATGGCCATACCCACATCATCACTGCCACCAAGTATTTTACTAAATGGGTAGAGATTGTACCTCTCACTTATGTCACTAGTGCACAAATCTCCAAATTCATCATGAATCACCTCATTTTTTGTTACGGTATCCCCACCGCCATTGTCACAGATAATGGTAAATCCTTCAAGAATAAAATGGTTAAAGCATTATGTCAACACTTCCATATTCAGGTAATGGGAAAGCCGAGGCTACCAATAAAACTCTTGTACGGATCATGGAGAAAATGGTAAGTAAGACTAGCCATAATTGGCACTTATAGATACATCTCGCCCTCTGGGCTTATCAAACGTCCATCCAAACTCCTACTGGTGTGACCCCTTATTCACTAGTCTATGGAAATGAAGCCATCATAACCTTGGAAGTGGAGCTTCCCTCCCTGAGAATATCTCTTTGGGACTATCTTGATAAGTACGAAGACTATAGATTTTATCGGCTAGCAAAGCTAGAGATATTGGATGAAAAGCGTATGAGAGCCCTTAATCACCTAAATGTTTATCAAAACCGAGTATTAAGAGGATATAAAAAATGGATCATCCATCATGAATTTGATGTAGGTGATCTAGTTCTAAAAGGAAACCAGAGAAACACTATTAAGGATAGATAAAAGGAAGGAAAACTTGAGGCTAACTGGTTAGGGCCCTACGTGGTGGTTGCTAAATATGGATCAGGAGCATATAAACTAGCATATTCAGATGGCGAAGAGCTTCTGAAACCCATGAATAGCATGCACATCAAGTGATTCTACACTTAAGCATGGGTGGTATCTCATAAAATACCTAAAAAATAGAAAAGAAATAAAAATCAAGAAAAAGAATTAAAAAAATAAAGAAAACAGTAAAGAAAAATAGGTTTTAAATAAGTTGTGGTGTCGGGGATGTCTGTACGACAATGGGATGTCCCTCGATTATCCAGGGGACGTCCTCCTTCCGTCCCAAACGTCCTCGAGACGTTTCCTTTACATTTTGACACTTTGGAAACTATCTAGGATTATTTCCTCCATGTTTCAATGTCCCTGGAATGTCTGGAACATCCAGAACACCAGGGATTGGGGAGTCTTTTCGCATCTCTACGTAACACTGAATATATTTGTATGTCTGTAAATGTATTCGGGGCCAAAATGAACTCACTGTATGATGTATCTGATTCTTTGTACCCATGCCCATATCCAAAACGAATTGACTACTTAGATGTAGATAAATATTGACGCATACGCTCCATCCCTCCTACACATGACTTACCTAGGGTATGCTGTAAACAACAAACCCCTTTATTGCACCATTTGAGCCTCACAAACCATACAAGAGTTAAGATGCCTAATATACCTATGAAGCAAAAAAAACAAGATCTTATTGCATTTCTTGTTAATTTCAGTTTTTTTCCCATCCACACTTTGCAACTTTTTGAATTTCTCAAATTGCAGTGGATTAGGAGTGTGTTAAGAGTGATGCTGACGACACTACTAAATACATGATTTATATAATGTCTATCAAACTAAATAAATATATGTATCAATATTTGTCATGGGCCAATCACAAAACAATATCCAACATGTCATAAACTATTTGTTACCACTAGATAAAAACTTTAGTAAATAATGTTGTGTGATTACGTGCAAATTTCAATGATTGCCTTGAAAATGCCTTTAAATGTAATAGTCAATTATAATGCAATTTGAATGGTAATATGCATTAAGGTTTTTAATAAAATTGATGTTTTGAATTATTTGTTTGACCATTTTAGTTTTTGTTTTATTGAATTTCTTTGGGGTGCATATGAAATTATGGAAATGCACTTGGGGAGAATGTAGGCATTTTAGGTTACCTTGGGTGTGTTGATGTGGGCCAAAAAAAGGTTAGGGATACACAAATAAAACCTTGATATAAACACACTCTGTATGGTAAATACTTGTCTACCTAGGAGTAACTTATTGACTATGAAACAATACTTCCTCCCTAGCGTCACACATACATTTGTGAAGAAACACATTCTTCAATTTTATCAGCTTCTAATCATTCTCAATTTGAACAAAACAAATATATGATAACATAATAATTACAAAACAAAATTTAAAAACATCTCCAAGATTTTTACTTGCATAACATACTCCTGGGGTTTTGTTATGAATAAAATTTGGGTCAGTATCTAATACAAATATCCCAGGGAACCCACTTAACTTCGACAAGTGATTGATTTTTCCCTCCACAACTTGCTTGATTGCCAATATTTTGCTCTTAAGTTGAGTCTTGCACATTCTATTTCAAAGCATTGTAGCGTATTCTATTTTAAGGCCTAATTTATTTTTAAAAAATAATTTAAAATATATTAATTTTTGAAATAGTCAAAGTCAAGTTTTGATGTCTGGAATGGCTCAAAATAGTAAAAAGTGGAACACACTTATTATATTTTGATATTTAGACAAACAAATATACACAAGAAAAATAAAGTAAGACAATAAACAAACAAATACACATTAGATTGTGGGGTTGGAAAACCCCAACCTTATTAAACTTTGTTTGAATAGTTTATTATGCATTTTTAGGCTATTATTAATGTTTATTTTGATAATAGATTTTAGTTTTTCAGTCTAAAGAGATTAATCATCCAAAATTTCTCTCAATTTAGAGAGATTAAGAAAGACAAACAAATAACTACTTAATTGAGATGTTATAGACCAATTGTGTCACCGTATGGTGCACCAACGGTAATAGTCTTTGACAAGATAAATCATGGCTTTTATGCATTGAAATAATGAATCGACTATCATTTTCTATGATAGATGAATTGTTTGAGCAATTTTGAAATGAAGGTAAAGGTAAAGTAAAATTTTAGGTCATCGCGTAGTTTTTTTGTATGTCATCACCAAAAGAGTCACTGTTGATGGGATTTTACACACTAATTTAAGGGACAAAATAAAATTGGGCTATGGTATGAGTTATAGAAAAGCCCTCACATATTTGAAAAGTATCCATTAAAATTAAATGAAGTCCTATTCTTGGATTCAATTTGTAAAATAAAATAAAACATTGAGAAAGAAAAGGAGATAAAGAGTGATTTGTTCTAGAGTTTTAATGCAAACCCAATCAATAAATACATGAATCATTTACTTATGAATGAACCAATTTCTTATGAAGTGACAACTAACATCAACCCAAAGTCAAGAGTAAATGGTGCAAGAGACATATAAGTTTTATCAAAGCACTATTCAATTTACTAATATTGTACTAACTATCTCTAGACATCCTCGTCAATTAGAAATCCTCTACATACATTAACCTTATCCAATAAAATCCTAGAATTCTCATTAAACTTCTATACCACTTTCACTAGCTTCCAATGCAAAGTGAAATAAATACCATTACATTGATTAGACCTCTCAAAACCACAAATTAAATTACCGCTAATTCCAATATCTAAAGATGAAATAGACTACTCCTAAACTAGTTTAAGCGAGTCCTAAACCATCATCAACCTCTTCTAAGCTTAGTGAATATCTTACTTTGAATCACTAAAGTTCTTTTTGGAAAATTCATTTATCATACATTGCACCAAAAGTAACTTGGGTTTCTGAAATTGTGCTTCCTCATAAATAGCTCACTACCACTCGACCATTTCTAAGAACACTCCTCACTTATTTTTGATAAACCATAGCATTTTGCTTAGGGATTAGAGATTATTTCATTGTTTTGTTGAGCAATGCTTCTTTGGCATTAACGCACTACACACACAATATTTAACCAAACATGGTTGCGGAATCACTGGCCTAGAAGCTATTGATGGTGTGCTCTCACCCCATGAATGAATAACTGGAGGTCTTAGAATCTGCCTAGGTTAAATATTGTGATGCGCTCAAGAGTAGATGATTACTAAATATGTTTCATCATGTTCTTGGGAGCTTTCATGATTAATGTATCCACAGTGAGGCAACCGGTGGATTGATCTCCTATCAAAATTATCCATTTAATAGGTCGTTGCCTTATCTTGGGGTTACACAAGTGAAATTACTCAATTGGCATCAGATTTTGCAAATCCTCTCATGGTAACACAATTGTAAATTACAACTCTAACAAACTTAACATTGTTATCCACTCCAACATAATTTATCACTCATGTGAAATCACTAGTATATCCACTATTGACTGTGTTGCATCAGGCTCGAGACCTTACGAACATCCATGACAATTTTAAAAAGGTCCCTCTTTGATTTGACGACCCATGGGCCTTCAGCTGCCTAGTTACCAAATCCATACATATGAGACAACAAGGCCCACGACCTCACCATGAAACTCCATCATTTGTCAAATCCACTTGGGATTCCTCCATACTCTGTTAATTTTTCTTGCATATGACATGTTAATAAGAGCTCAACACATTTGACTTAAATGACATTATGTAGAGTTTATTTATGGCTAAAATTTTTATATGTCATTAAGGTCATTGGAATTTATTTCAGCTTTCCTTTAAGCCTCAATGGTCCCCACCAAAGCTTTATTAAGGTCCTTCATCTCTGTCATTTTAGGAAAACCCAATTTTTTTTGACTATTATAATTTGTTTAGTGTATTATACATGTTGTAGGACTTGTAGAGAATGTGTTAGCATAGCCAAGGTTAGAAATAGTACTGTCAATATAACTAATAAGAGCATAATAAGTCAAAATTTGGTTACATAGGCCCAGAGTCATTGTGGGTCATTTTTCTAGTTATATAAGTGTCATTGAGTCCAAATTAATGTGTCATATTTTTAATATTCAAATTTCCTCTTAGTATGTCATCAAAATGATACTATGAAATTTTTCTACAATTGTTTCCTTGGAGTTGAGAAATAAGTAGAGTCAAAGCTATCTCCAAATTTCAAGATTTATTGACTTGGTTTGCACAAGTTATATTTGTTTTAAGATTTTTCACAAATGTCTCTACATAGGCTATAATTTTTGGATTTTTTCTAAGTTTCTTATATTTTTAGAAGAGCTAATCCAAACAATCAGCTAGGATTTCTTCTCTATTTTTTATGAATTCATAGGCCGAAATCTGGATGATTTTGAAATTGGACACATTGCAGGATCTTGGTTACAAGGAGATGGAGTTCAATGAAACGACCTAATTTGTCAGTCAACATCAATGGGGCCACATGAAGACCTTTATGTGGAATTTTTTGGCATGTGATTGATGTTTAGGGAGTGGTGGGTCGAGTTTAAGAAGAATCCTATTTTTCATCTAGATGTGAAATGGTGCTTGGTTTTCATTTTGGATTCTTTAGTCTAGCATATAGTTGGGTCTCTGAATTGAATCGAGAGAGTTTCAGATTAGTTTTGGGTGGGAACATACTACCAATATTCCATTTCCATTCTCCACCAAATTGGCTAAAGTCAAGGGAAACTTCCAGTGTCAATGAAATTTTAAAATAATATGGTTGATATCGAGAAGAAGTAAAAATCAACAACAGGAGATAGACAAGGGAGACTGAAGAAGAAGAAGAAGAAGAAGAAGAAGAAGAAGATGCTATGGGTGATGTAGAAGGAGAGGAAGAGGATCCTAAGTTATCCCCTGAAGTAAAAACTATAGGATAAGAGTTCATATCACGAGTGTAGCTCCAATAGATGAAAGATCTTCAATATTTTTGTTTGAAGATTACATCCATAGGAAAACATAATGATAAAGTGAATAGTTCAAGTGTCACGGTCACACCCAAGATTCAGTTTTTAAAAAGATTTGAAAGCTCATGGAAGGTCTCAAAGTAGAGTCTCCCTTCACTTTCGCATATCTTGGCACATTTTTGGCTTGGAGATATGTGCATTGCACAAAATATTTTAGGCATACTACAATAGAGTGTACCTGAACATAGATAAAGAATGTTTCAAATAAGTTTGGAACATGTTAGGAAATTCTTCATTTGTTGCATGGTAAGAGGGTGTAATAAGTGACTAATTACTAAATTTATGTTAATCAAGTTAGAAGAATCAAGATACATGAAGCTCACATATATAGGAGTTTGAAGATTTCATGTACATGGATCTAGAGATCATCAACATTGAGGACTATACTTGTTAAACTAACCTCTTGAAATGGTCAACCTTGGGGACAGATGTTTCTTTGAAGGGGAGGGGAATGCTACACCCTTAGTCCTATAGGTTATATTGGGATATGTAGTGCCAACATGTGGCTTACATTATTTCCTAACATGTCATATCATCATTTATGTATGCTTCCATATGTTAAGTAGGTCAGCCTTAGTGTTGGACATAGTGTAGGAATGGTATATATAGGTGGTAGTAAGGAGTAGTTAATTATCATATTGAGCACTTGAGTCTTATTGTATGGTTTACAGGTTGTCCCCTCAAAGTGGCTAAGTTATTTTACTTACATATTGTGATCATTTATCAACATTTTGGTGTTCGTTAGTGTTCTATTATTGCTGATATTTAGATATATCTAAGTAATTTTATTACAAGTGGTATCACATCTTGATGTCGTCCAGAACTGCTTCAAAACCCTGATTGTGAAGGTTTAGCCATATCTCAAAAATGGTATCGAATGTTTCTATAATTTTCTGGGTGTTGTGAAATTAGGCAAGTAAGATCCTCTCTAAATTTCAATATTTTTGGACTTGGATTGCAAAAGTTATAATTGTTTTAGATTTTTCATAAGTTTCCTACTTAGTTTGAAATTATAGGAATTTGTCTAAGCTTTTTAAGTTTTTCATAAATCTTTCCAAAAATTAGGTAGGGTTTGTTCTCTATTTTCCCTCTATTCAGCCAATAAATTTATAAAACCCCAAACCCTAAATTTTTACCCTAACCCTTGTATCCTTAGACCCAAACCCTACATCATGACTAGTAGATCAACTTGAAGCCAAAGAAAATATCAAATAAATCCAAGAATGAATCCAAATAAGGAAGATATGGATTTAGAATCTTTAGGTTTTGGAGTATCTAAGGTTGTCAATCAAATTCAAAAAAGGGTTAATAATATGGTGAATAAGGTTGACTTAAACAACAAGCTTCTTATATTGGAAGGTAGTTTTACGGGTGAAATGAAGATATATTTTGAATCAATTTGAAAAGAGATGATTCTCACTCTTTTAATATGAATACTATCATGAATTCCAATTCCGGTCACATGGTTTCCTCTAGTAATGTGCACATGGATCTAAATCACACCAACCAAGGAGGATCATTTACAAAAACTAGTGGATATCATAACTAGTGGCATGACATTATTCCAAAAGTGGAAATGCACAAGTTTGATGGAAATAATCCACTCAATTTAATTAACAAAATGGATAATTTATTTGAACTACATCATATCCCATTGGGACAAAAGGTGACCATGACATCCTTATATCTCGAACTTGACCAATTCATATTGTATCATTGGTTATGTGCTTAGAGACAGAAGAATGGTCTTGGTGTCATATAAACCATTTTCACTGAAGAGCTACAATTTCACTATAATCCTAGTGTATCAAATAATTACTTCAGCCAATTAGCAAATTTATGTCAAAAAGAATCAGTCAAATTATTATGTTCATCAATTCTAAAACCTATCCTTGCATGTGGATAATATTACAGAAGGGTATTTGAATGACATATTTTTGGGGGTTCTTAAGGACCACATTGAGCATGAGGTGTGAATGTTTAATCCACTTAAGGTTTCTTATTCTATTATCATGGCATGTAGGGTATATGAAAATTTTCTTTCCATCAGAAGGAAAATTTTCATATATCATAGCACCTTGACACCATCATACCCTCGGCCAATTAGACTGAAACATCAGCAAATTGAAGAAAAGTGAAAAAAATGGTTGTGTCATAATTGTGACAAAAAAATATGGACTAGGTTACAAATGTTATAAGAATAAAATATTTTACAAAAAAGGGACCGGTGAGGAGGAAGAATATGAGGAAACATCAAGTGATGAAGTGGAAAAACTAGAGGAAGATTATGAATATCCCCATCCAAATATATCATGTCATGCTCTATCTAGTATTAGCACTCCACAAACCCTTTAGGTGCTAGGGTACCTTAATAAGAATAAGGTGATGGTATTGATTGATTCTGGGAACACACATAATTTCATCAATAATAAGTTCGCATCAAGGATAAACTGTTTCATCTACCCAACACCTAAATTTCAAGCAATAATTGTAGATGGTGGCACAGTCCAATGTTTAGGAAAGTTCCTTAAAATAAGACTTATGATGTGTGACTAAAAAATGGAGTCCACTATGTTCATTATTCCCATGAACAGAGTTGATATTGTATTAGGTGTTCAATGACTTACAACTTTGGGTACCATAGAATTCAATTTCCAGGAGTTACATGCACTTTCATTTTAAAGGAATATATTTTTCAAGTGGTTAGCTCTTAGTAAATGCAGAAGATTATTAAAAGAGGGGTTGAAGGATTCATAACATGATTTTTTTCCATGGAAGTTCAACCACCAATTATTGTAGCACATCTTGATCTTCAGAAGGTCATTGATAAACATGTAGTTGTCCTAAAGGATCATAGAGGATTTTTTCCTAAAAGATATAATGATTCTGTCATTTAGTTAGTTCTAGGAATCCAATCCCCCAACATCAAGCCTTATAGATACCCATATGTGTAAAAGAGTTAGATTAATAAGATGGTTGAGGAAATGTTGGAAATGGGTATTATTTTTCATATTCATAGTGCTTATTCTATTCCAATAATGATGGTACGTCAAAAGGATGGAAGGCGGTACATGTGTCTAGACAACAGAGAACTTAACAAATACACTATCAAAGATAAGTTTCCTATTCATGTCATTAATGATTTGTTAGATGAGTTGCATGGTGTAGTTTATTTTACAAAACTAGATATTTGTTCTAGGTATCACCAAATTATAGTAAAAGAAGATTATATTCATAAGATATCATTCAAAACTCATCAATGGCATTACAAATTTCTAGTGATTCCTTTTATTCTTACTAATGCACCATCCACATTTTAGATTTTTATGAACTTTGTATTTTAACCATTCCTACATAAGTTTATTTTGGTATTTTTGATGATATCCTAATCTACAACAAATCATGGGAGAAACACTTAAATCATGTAAATATAGTCTTGGAATCCCTAGATAAATATCAACTATATGTCAATCCTTCAAAGTTTTCTTTTGAGGTACAAGAAGTGGAATACTTGGGCCATATCGTCTCTCATGAAGGTGTTAAGTTAGAACCTCATAATATCAAAGCCATGGTGGAATGGGAAATTCCAATAACCCTAAAAAATATATGAGGTTTTTTAGGGATCAAAGGGTATTATCGCAGATTTGTAAATAATTATTATACTATAGTAGCACCACTCATAACATTATTGAAGAAAGACTCCTTTCGGTGGAATGAGGAAGTTTCTAGGGCATTTGAAAAATTAAGGAGGTGATGTATACCCCCTAGTGTTGGCAACCCCAAATTTCTCCAAGACCTTCATACTTGAATGTAATGCTTCAAGGAATAGGATAGGGGTGGTAATCATGCAAGAAGGACGTCCCATAATATTTGAGATCCATAAAATAAAAGGAAAGATTTGTTGAATCCAACCTATGAAAAGGAAATGATGAAAATCTTGCGTGCAACCAAAAAATGGAGGCCATACTTGATGTGTACACACTTCAAGGTAAAAATTGATCATGATAGTTTGAAATACTTCTTGGAGCAATGACTATCTTAAGAAAAGAAACAAAAATGGGTCACAAGGATGTTGGGTTATGACTTTGAGATTATTTATAAGAAAGGGAAGGAAAATGTGGTTGTTGATGCACTATCTAGGAGGAATGAGTCCACAGAAGCATTGTTATGTGTAATATTTATACTAAAATTAGATTAGATAGATCAAGTAAGGGAAGAATGGAAGAAAGATGCAGATACCCACACTCTCATTCAGAATCCCCAGTGGATCTAACCATAACTGAAAAACTTATATAGAATGGTGATACATTGTGGTATACAGACATGTTGTATTTGTGTAAGAACTCTACACTTAAACACCAAATTCTTCAAAGCTTCATTCTTATCCAATAGGTGGCCATTAGTTCTTGAAAACTTATCACATAGTTAAACAAGATTTATTTTAGGAGGGGTTAAAAGGAGATGTTCAAAAAAATTGGCAGAATGTTTGGTGTGATAAAATAATAAGGTCGGGGCCATTAAAACATCGGGTCTCCTATAACCCTTGTTTATTCCTAGCGAGAGATGGGAAGAGGTATCTATGGATTTCATCATAGTATTACCTAGATCAACAGGGAAAAGTGTAATCATAGTCGTAGCGGATCAACTTACCAAGTATGCTCATTTTTGTGCCATGTCTCATCCTTTCATAGCTAGTATAATTTACATCTCTTTTATAGACATAGTTCAAAAGATCCATGACACACCCAAAATTATGGTAAGTGATTGCAATCGATATTTATGAGTGATTTTTGGACTGATTTTTTCTTTTTTTGTGTACCCAATTGGACCAGAGTTAATCTTATCACCCCCATCTAGAAGGGTAAAATTAGGTGGTAAATAATTTTTTGGAGGGGTATCTTCAATGTTTTACTTCACATAAACAATAATTTTGGGTACAATGGTTTCCATTTGCAAAATGGTGATATAATACTTCATCCAAAATGTCTGAATTTTTGGCACTATATGGGTACCATCCTCCATCACTCATTTATATCTTGAAGGTTAAATCTAATGTGATAATAATCAAAGATCAAATTCAGCACCAGCACAAGGTACTCTCCATCCTTGGGGAGAATTTGAAAATGGCACAAAACCACATGGATCAATAGGACAATCAACATCATATTGAGTGACACTTTAAAGTGGGAGATTTTATTTTTGTACAGTTACATCCATATAATTAGTTGTACTTAAAACAAAATAAGAATGATAATAAGCTTGCACCTAAATATTATGGTCCTAATTGAGTTTTACAAAAAAAATGGTACTGTGGCATATAAACTGGAGATTCCTCAAGGAACTAAAATACATCCATTCTTCCATGTTTCTTGCTTAAACACAGTCATTGGGCAAGAAGTTTCAACCTAGTTAGTTCTTCCTAAACTAGATAAGGAGGGAAGGATCATATTGGATCCTAAAGGGATCCTTTAGAAATGCATCAAAATAATAAGGACCAGAGTCATTACTGAGTATTTGATCAACTCTAAGAATATGGATAGTGAAGATGCAACATGGGAAGATGAAGCATTTCTACAGCAACATCCAAGGTTGACCAATGTTGGGGAAAACATTTTTTTGAAGGGGAGGGACATGTTATTCCCTTATTCTTATAGGTTATATTGGATATGTAGTGTCAACTTATGGCTTACATAATCTCTTTTCTTTTCATATGTTTTAATGTAACAGTTTGTTACATTTGGTATTAGAGTGACCACCCATGTTCAAGTCCCTACACAGATGGATACTCTAACATTGTAGTTTTATCTTGGGGCTCTTATAGGGTTGAGTGTGCTCATACTATACAAGCACAAATCTATCCTAGGGTCTGTTGTCCCCTCAAAATTTTCCTTCATTATTTCCAAGTCTAATCCTAAATTTTTGAGTTAGCCCCCTTTGAAAATGGTCTAATAAGAGTATTTTGAAATCTGGCACTTCCCAAGGGCTCAAGGATGTTTGGAACCTACTTCATCAGATGGGAAATTTCTTCCCCTTTCCAAAAAGATAAAGAAGTTGTTCGAACTCCTTATGTTGTGCAAGATATGGCTCGGGGGACTTGAGTTGTATTTTTTCCCAAGGCGTACTAGCGGAGTTGCGGAGGTTTCTTTGTCACTTTTCCTTTTCAGAAAAAAGGTGTAAATGGTGATGGCAGATCCGTGAGCCTGAGCTAGGTAGAGAAAATAATGAAGTTTGAACCCCGCAGGCAATCAAATTGTGCCATGTGTACACGGGAGTGCGGGCCAATGGAGGATGTTATGACTTTGAACCTTTTTCTAACAAAGGTTCAAAAATTTCTAAATGGAGCCATGATCCTGTATTCAATCAAATGGTGCCAAAACACATGTTGAAAAGTCAAACCAGGTCGGCGGAGGAAATTGGTCCAAATTGCCGAATTCTAAAAAAGTCATGAAATGAAGGGAGCTCACCCGTGGCCGCTCAAATCACTTTCTGCCATGTGGATGGATCATATTTAAAGGCGAAAAATATAAATCTAATGGCCCACATTCAATCTAGAAAGTTTGTAACCATTTTAATTATTAATTCTCTGGCATTTCCCGCCATGGCCATTTTTCTACAAAAGAGGAATCCGAAACGGTGTGAAATGATTGGATTTCGATTGTAACTACTTCTTGACCATTTGTGGAAGTTGTAACCACCCCTTGCATGCTATTTCTGGTCCTCTAAGAGTCATTGTATGGGTTGGCAATTGAATTTGGAAACTGTAAATGTGGTTTGCAGACAGAGGACAAAAACGATAGTCATCATTCTTCTAAGCTTCTCCTTTCTGTAATTTTCTTCCATTTCATTTCATTGTAAAAGTTTTTGCTTCAGCTGTAATAAGAAAAGAAGGATTTTATGCCCCTTTGATGGAGGATTCGATTGGTACTTTGTGACCGATGCATTTTTATTCAGTCTTGTAGCTCTAGTTTTCCAATTTGTATTCTTTCTTCCAATTAAATGCATGTTATGAACTTTCTGATCAATGTATGCAGGCTTCTGATTTTCTACCTTCATCATTGACCTCCTTGTCTTCATTCCCACTCTCAAACCACTTTCTGTCCTAGCAAGAAATTGCAGGCTTTGCCATAGGGTCAGTGGAGTGCCCCTATGGATCTCTGGTTAAAAAACCACCATTAAATCCACTTGTTTTTCATGCATAATACTGAAGTTGCACCGTTATAAGTAGAGGGACTTAGATTCCCATAGTGTTATTTTGGAAAACCACAAATTTGTCCCCAAGACAAATTTCCAAGCCAATAGGGTCTTAGCTACTGAGCATGGTGGGCTGTTATGATCCTATAGTGCGAATTCACTAATGCCTTGAGGTTTTAGTGTAAAGTTTTGTTACATTCATAAACTTATATATTATAGCCCGTACAATTTAAATATAAGATATAAAATTATTATTATGTGTTTAATATATTCATTTGGAACTAAATTAACATGGAGAAGGTGATTTGTCATCTAGACAAATGGTTTGGAAATTTCTACAACAGAGAGATTTTTTTTCTTATTTTTCAAGTTTTGCTTATATGAGAAACTTTGTCATCATGTTCATATGCTTCTAAGTTCATTTGAGATCATGGGAATTGTTATAGGGCTCCCACACACAACTAATGGAATAGACGACATGTCTCTAGCCCTCTCAAGTAACATGTAACAATTTCCTGAAGCTAGACTTTATTGTCCTCTTAAAACCATTAATTTTCTCTGGATTTTATTGTTCTCTTAAAGCCATTAATTTTATCTTAAGGAACGTGTTTGACCAATAACAACTTCACATTTCGATGCCTGATCACTACAAAACAAGGATATATCTTAAGATTTTGTGTCATTTCAAATGATTTCGTGAACATGCTTCTAAGTTTGACTTTTTTGTCCTCTTAATGAAGATTCCTTCAAATTTCATAAGGAGAAAACTTGTAATATAACATTATGAACTCAAAATTATAAATCTCATCTTTCAAAAATATTTTTATAGAAATATAGTTGTAGTAAATTTTAAATGGTAGAGTTTATGTGATGCCAAGATACCATTAGGTTACATGCATGCATAATCAGGGCTATTTTTTTTAATTCATGAAATGAAATTTAGAATTCCTAATAACCTTCAAAAGTAATTTATCCCATCAATAATAATAAGCTAACACTTATTACATATGTATAGGGAACTGGCATAATACAATTGACTCAAATTTACAAGTCACTGATTATCCCGAACATTGATACAACTGCAACCTTGTGATCTAGACTAGATAATTATATTTGGGCTTGCAATTGTGTCTCTACAAAGTACAAACATCATAATACTATGTGTTTCAATTAAATATAAACCATAGTATTCTATGTTATTGGGTACAATCAAACAACCCACTATCATTTAAATGATAAGAATCAATAAAGTATGGAGGTACTAGTCTAACCATTCCTAGAGCCACAAATTCCTAAAATACACAAATATAGTATTTACTGATGAAATTGACTAGTGAAACAAATAAAGAGTTAGAAGCATTTAAAATAAGACATTTGAGTTTATCAATAAAAAAGAAACATTTTAAAAAGAAATAAGAACTCTAAAATAACCTATAAAATGAGGTTGACGAACCTCCATAATATAAAGAAATTTTCATTGCAACCAATGAATGAACTTGAGAGACCAAAGCTCTTATCCTTCATCATTTTTAATTCTTTATGTGCTCTCTTTCTTTCCAATAACTCCATTGTTACTAGAAACTATTCATTTTAATTCAATCTAAATTCATCCACTCGGTAAATATATAACTATTTCTCCAAACTTTCATTGAATAACCACTTCTTTAAAAGTGAAGGTGATTTTTTTAATGACAACGATATGCATACTTTTTTCCAATATTTTTTAAAACATTAAACTCTTTTTAAAAATTATAATAAATTTTATCATCAAACAAATTGAGAAGATAAACAACCACAACTATATCATTACTTTGAATCAATCAATAAATAGACCCAAAATTACCATCTAGTTATAGTGTCTACAAGTTCTTTGAGAAAACTTTTACCATTTGATTAGTTGATCCAAAGAAATCATTATAATCTGTAACACAAGATGTTAACATGATGACAAGATGGGTGTTTGAAAAACCAAAAGCATGACCTTATCATACTATGGTTGAAATTTTAGAGTGGGAAAATGATATTTCTCCATCTCATATTTCATTTCAGGACTTGTTTATCTCATATTTCATTGGAAGATTTGTTTAATGGCTTGGAAAAGTATAGTTTCCAAATTTTATGTGTATTTAATAGGAGATATTTAGTGTTTGATGTGACATATCCATAAATGAACTATACCATCTTACATATAAAATTATATAATTCAACATTTATTACTAATTCATTTACAGAGTTTATATGGGTTACCTTCAAAATAAAACACTTTGATATATATGAAATCAACCTAACTTCTCCAAATATAAAATGTTCAACACATTTTATTGTAAATATGATAAAATTTTGATCCACATTTATATTCTCATAAGTAGGTCATTGTCTTTGAGAAAGGATGTCAAGATAACACCATTATGGAACAAAAATGACGAAATTAAGACCTCAATATGCATAAATGTAAATATGTGCATAAATCTCGATATATACATTAATTTCATTAAATCCATAAATACTTACAATAAAAAAGTACTCAATTAAGTTTCAAGCATCTCTACAAAATGAAAATTAATGTCTTTATTACCATAGGCTCAAGGAACTTTTGGGAACCAACTCTAGCATGTTGAGTAGGTGTCTGATAGGTATCATCTCTATCCTACACAAAGCCTTTTTCCTCTACCCTAAAACCTTGAGTGGTAAAAATAGTTTGGGATATCATTTAGAATAACATCATAGTAGAGTATTACTAAAAAATAAAGTGGGACATCATAGTTATTATAAGGCGCCTGATCAAAACCATCCACCAATACTCATTTTTTATATACCCTCATGAATGCACCAATGTATCAGGAATCTTTTGCAATTCAATGGAAACACTTTATTGGTTCTAGGGTATGTAAAAAAGGCACGTATTTTATCTTTTGTTATTTTTTCACATTCCTCAGTAAATAACTTGGTTGCATAATATGTCCTACATTATCTCTATATGAATCTCATCTATTAATTTATCTCATTATTGAATCAAATTCTCCTAACAAGGTTTGCAACGAGTTAGATAAAGAAATATGGTGAAGTTTTGTCAATCTAGGGTCTCTCGATATTTGTATGAACTTTTCAATATGAATTTTTTTTCAACAATTTTACCCATCAAATCTTCAGGGTTTGTTATTAGATCTTATGAAATTGAAGGATGTTATGTACCTTGGAATATGAATTTTTTTATATATGTGGGTTAATGGAGATTCTGACATATGGCACACATCCCCCTTAGTTATATGTTTATAATATTTGAAGTCACATAAGAATTAGTTATATTGGGTAATGAGTCGGCCTATATTGGTATTAGGTATTACTCATCTATTAAGAGTAATATATTCCTATATAAAGGATATGAGTATCATTATGAGATATTATTTCGTGTATGAGTTGAGTCTTCCACTCGGTAGAAGTATATTGGAGGTGTTCCCCTTGAAGTGGAATTCTCATATTGGGTAATTGTGGAGTTACTCATTCTTTAAGAAGCATTTAGGGTGTTTCCCTACCCTAAGGGTATTTATCTAAATATTTCAGCATCTTTGACCACATATATCTCTTTTGTTATGTTATATTTTGCATATTGCTTATTAATTATATGCAAAGATTTTATCAAGTGGTATTAAAGCATCAATCTAGGCAATTTGTGGGATGAAACCTTAATTTCAGTGATTTACCTATATATTGCGATCAATTCTAAATTTTTTAGATATTTTTTGTGTGAAGTGGAGAAATTAATCAAAGCATATTCCCTCTAAATTTCATATTTTTGGGATTTTTTTTAGAAAAATATTTCAATTTTAGGGTTGAAACCATAATTTTAATGCTTCACCTATATCTTTCACGTGGTGATTAATTTTTTCAGTGAAATTTTTTTGGGGTTGTAAATTAGATTCAAGGAGAAACACTCAAAATTTCAGCAATTTTGGCTCTATTTTTTAGATTTATTGATTTCCATAAATTTTCTCCACAAACCAAATTATTTGGAATTTTTCTCAGTAGTTTATATTTTTGGAAATCTCTCCAAAATATTATCAGGTTTTTTTGTAGTTTTTGATTTGAGGTTGACATCTAGTCAAAAAGGATAGAACAAGTATTGATCAAAAGGTTTTGATTCTTGAAACCCTAGATGGTTTGATTGATGCTAGAGACTGGTGGAATAAATTTAAGGAGATATTGTTTCCATCATTAGATATTTTGAGGTTTAAATTTTGGATTAATGACCTTGTATGGATTTAATTTTCCGAGTTATACAAGGAAAAGTCTATTTTTTCTTAGGAGGAACCAGAACAAGTTTTCTTAGATAAATGAAACACAAAAGAAGAAGAAGAGGAATAATAATGTAAGGATAATAGTGAGGAAGATGAAAAATTAAAAAAGAAGAAGAAGAAGAAGAAATGTTGATGTTGAAGAGGCTACACATGATTTAGGAGAGATAGAGGATCAAGATGTGAGTTCAGATTGTGCATCTCCAAGGAAGGAAGCTTTAATATTTTAGTTTAAAGGGTGCATTCAAAGTAAAAAATTAATTCTTTCAATAAACCCTAACATCAAATATAAATTCATCAATATGTATGTAGATCAACATCTACATGTTGAAACAAAGAAAATCAAAGAAGTTCAAGTGACTGGTAATCAGATTCAAGTATTTGAATATTTAGAGCTCTCTATGAATAAATATGTTTTACATTCATATTTTTATGCTTTACATATGGATGGTATGAATATTATTCTCTCATATCCTTGGTTAGAGACTTTGAAAATAATTAATATTAGTGCGCAAAATAAATTCATGAAAATATGGTACAAAAGAAAGAAGGTTACCTTGCATGATATCACACTTAACAAGAAACAAATTAATGTCAATATGGAGCATGTAGATTCTTTGAAGATGGTTAAGAAGGGGTTAAGGATGAATAAAATGAAGAAATGGAGAACATGATGAAAAATAATTTATTTACTCAGGAGAAAAAGGAAATATCAAACAACAAGGTGGAATAGGAAACGAAAGTTGAGGAAAATATTGATAAGGTTGAGGATACTAAGGTCCCATCATATAGAAACCCATATCATCATAAGAGGAAAAAATCATGGAGGCATGTTAATAAACATGATGGAAGTGATCTATATGGATATGTAGTGAATTGGAGGAAGAATCACTATGACTATCCGTGGAATCAATGAAGTAGTAATTATAGGGCATGGAATCACAAGAATAATTACTATGGCTATGCATGGATAATGAAGAGGATTAAATATGGCCATGTATGGTGTTCTCAAGCTAAATTTATAACATACAAATTTTAAATTTTTGTTCATGATAACCAACCCCCACTTGAAATCCCCTTTCCAGGTCATTGTGAACCCTTCCTTTAGCTAGCATTTCAACTCATTCAGCCCCTTTTAGTCGGTTTCATCCTCATTATATTTGATATGAATGTATTAACATGGATTTCAAGTGTTTTTCATGTGTAGGGGAATAGATCCAAGTATATTTCATGGTGATATTAATCTCTAAGGTGGAATAGTGCTCCCTTAAGCACTAAATTGGCTATTTTTAGTCATATTGCAGCATGAGAACATCCTCATGAAGCTAATTGCAAGGGTTTAATCTAGCTTAAGGTTTTGTGAGATAAAAATGAAGTGATCCACAATAGTCTCAAGGAAAACTATGGATGCATGTAGTTTTGGGATCCATTCAAGCAAGACTAGGTCACTATGAGTGCTTAAAATGTGAGTTTCAATGGAGAAAGTGACCTTTTTCTAAAGATTTTGGGAGTTTTGTGAGGATTTAGGAGAAAAAAAATATTTAATGTAAGTATATTATATTCCACTATATTTTTAATACATCATTTTTTATCCTAGGCCTCAATACTCTCTGTGGTAGTCCATGTCACTGTAGCTACTTCTTTGTGCCAAAAGGGTGAATGGGCATAAAACTAAAAGTGTAAGTAGAATCGTGTCTTAAATTTTTTAGGAATGGATTTATTGGGTGTTTTGGAGTCAAAATAATATAATTTTCAACCTCAAAACTCCATGTTTTCCTCCCATGGAGGAAAAGGCCTTCCCGTGTTCTATTTTTACATGGACATGATAACATCAACACTCCATTTGAGTAAGTGGCAAGATTTTTCAGCTCAAATTTCCCTTGGCCATTATCCCTTGTCCCTTGGTGTAAGGAGAGAGTGGGGACACAAAATTTAACTCCCTATTGATGTTTTTTGTGTCACTTAAAGTATACCACTAGTGTCCTAGGAATGTGCACAACTTAAAATCATGACCCCCTTGACCCATGGTGCACTTTTTGAAGCTTGATTTCCCTTGTACCTTTTTCCCAACACCAAAGGGGATAGTTGAGACATAAAATTTCACCAAATCTCTTGTATTTATCCCTCATTCATGTATGAAACCTCATATCAGCTCTCGAAAGCCTATTCTTAGCCCCTCTATCTCCCTCACATGCTCCCACATAGTGATGCTTGTCACAATCTAATGAAAATTATAACTTAGTGTCCTCATTATCCCATCACTTCAATTTTACCATATTTATATGGGTTAAAATCACCCTCTAACCCCCTTTATTCCTCACCTGACTTAAGTTAAGCCATGTTGGGTTGATGGTGAGTTAAAGTGTTAAAAATTAAAAAGGGGTTAAAACCCCAACACTTAGTCATTTTTTGAAATATAATTTTCCCTCCAAAAACACCTCAACATGAAAATAGAAAAATTTAAACATGAAACTTCATTAAAACTTGATATTTTTCCTACATGGAATCCATTAAAACCAATGACATGTCCTAGTTTCCAAAACTGGTCTTTTATTCTTTGTTAGTATTGTATGTCCTCAACAATAAAAAAATGAAAGAATATCTAAAGAATGGAAGAATGTCTAAAAGAGTGTGTTAAATAGCCTAATAAGACTAAATAATAAATAATTTCCCTCCATGTGCATCAAAAATTAGGCTATGGAAATGGTAGAAGTTCTAAGAACTCTAGGTTGATCCCCTTCTCTAGTTGTTTCCACTCTTTAAGCTCACTGAATACCTTGTCCGGAATTGTCTCAATGATATCTAGAATATTTCCCAAATTCAATTCATTGGCCTTCTCCTAAAAATATTTTATCATGGCATCCCATTATGTGGCGATGCCCTCCAAACCATCTACCTTGTGCATTACCATCACTTGGACTTCGCCAAGCCTATCTTCAATCCTGTCACACTTAGCCTTTATTGCTTTTTTCTTCTTGTTGACTTATTGCAACACCTTCTTGCACTCGCCATGTTTTTTGATAGTGAGGCCTATATTCTCTTCAACTCTTCCTCATCCTATCTAATGTGTGTTATGAGTGCATAAATTGACTTATTATATATTATCTATATGGCTATTGATCTGTTCATAAACATGTTAATTAGTGTATGGGGAATGTTCTAGATAGTTGTATCTTAAGTAAGATTGATGAATTTCTTGCATTCTTGTCTTATGTGATCTAATAACCATAAGAATTCCCACTAATTACTTTTTTGAGTAATGTGATGAGGTGTGCAGGATGATAAAGTGCATTCTCTGCCAATTTTGAGGAGTAACAATCAAGAAGACCGGGTCTCTCGCCACCATGTCATTCTAGAGGATTTTCTCATAGCAACATATGAACAAGGACCCTGTTTTTATCTATATTATAGGATTTCATTAAGATTTAATGAGGTTATTATTTATCTAAATCTGTTTCCTAGAATTGTGGCACATTTTGTAACTGTTTGTTTCTATAATACACCTTCTTGAAAATATTTTATAACTAGCAGTATTAATATTAGTTTTCAGTACAATTTTAATCCAGTTGATATTTATTTTCGGTCTCATGCTAAAGTATGTTTTGGAAATTATTTGAATCAATATATCTGATGTTGTTTTGAATATCTTTTGGTATTAATAATACCTTAATCCTGAAGGAGAGCAGGGGCCCACTCACCTGAGGAGATTAGAGGGTTGATGTTTTGTGCATGCTTGTTATTTCTTAAAGTTCATGTTTCAGTACTTTTATTTGAATGGATATTTGAATGAAAACTTATTTCCTTTCTTCAGTATATTTCCTTACTAATATTTCAATTCATGTGTACATTTCAATTCGTGTTTGTATTTCAATTTAGTTAAGTATTTCCTTTGAAAGCATTTTTATTACACCAATGTTATTTTAGTATCTTAGATGCATTTCTTGAATTTTATCTTTCTTTTCAATAGTTTAACATTTTATTTACTTTCCATATTATAGACGAGAATAAGAAAACAACACCAATCGAAACCCCCCCAAAAGAGCACTCCCACAACAATTGAGTTGCATACAAATTCATTACATACTAGGACATGGCCATGTTTTAGAACGACACTGAAAATTGAATATGTTGGTTAAATGATTGGATAATACAATGACCCATCATTTTTTGCATCGTTTTTGGGGACACCATAAGCACAACATGCCATTCTATTCATCTTACTTGTTATGGGTGTTAATGAAGTTATGTTATGTAACATGTAGGAGTCCTAATCCTTATCTACATAAAAAATATTGATGCACTTGCCATGAGACGTACAAGGGAGATTTACACCTTGCAATATTCACAAAATATCTCCAACTTGATCACAAGTAGGGAACACTATGAGTGACACTAAATCCAATACAACACCCAGGAGTGAGGCTGAAAAATCTACATTGTCTTATTTAGAACCTTAACAGATTTCAGAAATGGTAGACAATGAGAATGATGAAGACAACCCCTTAGGTAGAACTTTTACATATCCCATTGTCCTAAATGAGGATGAGGAAGCACCAATGAAAAAAATTTCTCCATCCATTCTCCCTATATTTTCGAGGAATTTCCACATAATATCCAGACCAATTCTTGTTTGAATTCAAATTTCTCTACCAGACATATAACTACAAAACATATAACCAGAAACTTAAACTTTTTCCTTTTACCCTCAAAGATTCTTCCTTGAGGTGGTTCATGGGATTTCCCTCTAACTCCATTCATTCATGGGAGGACATGGAGACTTCATTTTTGGAGAAATACTAGGACTAATGTAGGGGGGAGATATGAGGGAAGAGTTATTCCAGATAAAGTAAAAAGAAGATGAAAATCTGGAAGATTATCTGGACAAATTTCTCTTTGTCCATAAAAGGAGTGGTTATGAGTTGAATGAAGAAATCAATAATAAATTTTTCCTTAAAAGACTTGATGATGAAACTAAAGACTCCCTCCATCTCATGAGAGGAGGTGATATACACAAAATATCCATGGCACAAATTGTTGAGTTATGTCGGAGCTACTCTAGAACAAGAGGAGGTATTGGATGAAGGAAAACATCAAAAAAATCCATAGGTACCTCAGAACTTCTAGATGAAATGAATAACACGAAAAGGGATATCTTGTCACAGTTAACTTCAACCATAGATGGGTTGAAAGCTAAGAACAATGCTATAAAAGAGCCTTTAGACATATATTGTCCTAGATGTAGGAACATGCATTCTTTGAAAGAATGTCATTTGGATGTCACAAACATGTGCTTTATTTGTGATGTCTCTGATCATGATACCAACCATTTTACTCTCCTACCTCAGCTAAAAGAAATATTAAATTCCATAACTCAAGAAAATGCAGAGGTAAACTTGGTTCAAAAATCAAATAATTAGTCTTTTTATTCCCCTAGACATGCTCAGAATCCTTGGATGGTGTCATGGCCTAATCAGACTGGTCCACCAACTTGGGTATAACTTGAATGGGCACCACCAAACTGAATGGTTTACCCACACCCATCACCATGGATTCATCCATACAATCGATAGGGTTGGGCACCACCATCAATTGCACATCCATGGTCAAACCAACAATGAGCACCCTATAAAAACTCTAATCATCTTACGAGGTTTGCACAACAATAACAAGCTTTAATTCCTCCACCACAACAAAATTACCAGCAAGGGCAGGAAATACAGACTCAACTTCCATCCTAGCCTATCTCAAACCCCAAAAATCAATAAACAAATTAAATTAATAAATTAGGACAAGGTGAGACAATGCAGGTTAACACCATTAATAACTTGCAGCTGAGGTTTGGAAGAACAATGAATAACCCTCCTATAGTTATCACAGAAATACCTGAGTAAAATGAGAGTATACCAGAGGAAAGTGAGAGGATACCTAAGGAAAATGAGGAAACTAGACATGTTCCACACACACGTGCCACTAGAAACAATTAGGAGAAATACAAGAATGTGCATGCAACTCCTTTCCTAGAAAGATTATAAGAAATATATAATGAGGAAGAAACAAAGCTAGTTCAGGAATTGAAAAATATGAACATTGAGGTCCCTCTTCTAAGAGAAATAAGGGACATTCTAGAATTAAACCAGACCATTAGAAACCATTGTATAAAGACACCATGAAGGAATAGGAAATACCCAAAATCAGTCAAAGTAGAAGGGAATCTAGTTGACCTTGTTGTTGGAAATATTCTTTCACCAAAATATGGGGATCATGGGAGTCTAGTCATTACTATTTTTTTGAATGGTCAATCAATACCTAACATTTTGGTGGATCTTGGTGCTTCCATCGATGTTATCACAACATATATGTTCAATTTTTTGTCTTTGACAGGATTGCAACCAACTAATATTGTCCTTCAATTGGTAGATCAATCTATTGTTGTACTAGATGGAGTAATTGAGGATGTTATGGTCACGGTTGAATCTTGGGAGTTCCCTATAGATTTTATGGTTTTACAGCATAAAGCTCAGAAGTTAGGATACCCAATCATCTTAGAAAGGCCATGGTTAGCTATTGTTACTACATACATTGACTGTAGGTTAGGAAAAATAACTATTTCAAATGGGAAAAAAGTAAAGAATATTTCACTTTATCCTCTTGCCCAGCGATGTGTGGATGTTTGTGAACATGTATGGGTATATTTTTCAGATACTAACAACATGATTTCATCTTATCCGGCCACCATTGCAGTGAAAAATCATATGGAAGAAGTTGTTGAGCCATACACAATGCTTGATGAAGATGATATTGTGGCTACAGAAACCAAAATTATGGCTACAAAAAATCAAAATGAGGCTACAGAAATTATTGTTTTGAACTCAAAAGATAACATCACCTTGGTAAGTGACATTTATATTGAAAATTTTGAAGAAACCTATGATTACCATGAAGAACATACAATCACTGATTTCCATTGTCCTTTAGTTAAGATTGTATCCCTTGAAAACATGACTATTTTACACATACTACAACCTCATGATTGTCCCTTGAACTCTTTGATTGCTAATGAAAAAATTTCTAATCTGAAAGACACTAAGCAAGTAACTGTTGAGGTAGGAAGAAAAATGACCATTAGTAATAATTTAGAAGAAAGTTAAGAGACTAGGGTTGTATAAATCTTAAGGGATCATTCGAAATATTTTTCTTGGGATTATACTGACATGAAAGGGATTCATCCAAGAATTTACACTCACCAGATTTACACTAAGGATGTTAAACCTGTTACAAAGCCACAATGAAGAATTAATCAGCACTTAGAGATATTTTCAAGAATGAAATATAAAAAAATATTGAGAGTGGGATTCATCTATCCAATATTTGATAGCTAGCGGGTATCATTGATAGTTATAGTTCCCAAGAATAATGGTAAGTGGATAATATGTATAGATTATAGAGAGATAAAAAAATCCACCAAGAAATATTACTTTCCCCTGCCCTTTATTGATTAGGTTTTAAACAATTTGGTAGGTAAGAAATACTTCTCCTTCTTGGATGGGTTCAGTAGATATAACCAAATCAGTATAGCACCTACTAATCAGGATAAGACCACCTTCACTTGTCCCTAGGGTACATTTTCATATAGATTTCTACCATTTGTACTTTGTAATTTACCTGCAACCTTTCAGAGAGCAATTTTAGATATTTTTTCAGACCTTATCAATGACTGTGTTGAATTTTATATGGATGATTTTACTATCAATGGGTCTACTTTTGAAGAATCTTGGAAAAGTATTAACTAGATGTGAGAAACACCAAGTTTCTTTGAGTCATGAATTTTTTCTTATAATGGTTGATCATGGAATTGTATTAGGTCATCATATTTTTTCTAAAGCCATCCAAGTTGATCCTAAAAAGATAGAAGTAATTAATAAATTTCCAACACCAACAAATTAGAATGAGAGTTCATAAAAAAAGTTAGTAATATTTCTGCACCCATGTTCTCTTTGCTGGCAAAAGATTGTGTTTTTGAATGGTCTCCTCAATGTCAACAAGCTTTTTAAGTTATAAAGAATAAATTGACCACTACCCCAGTTTTGAGAGGACCCAATTGGGGGAAGCCTTTACATATTCATATTGATGATTCTAACACAACAATGGGAGTTGTTCTTGGACAAAAAGCTGAAGAAGACCGGATGTATGCCATCTATTTCATTAGCAAAAATATGACCTCCACAGAGAAGAACCACACCACAACAGAAAAGGAATTTCTAGTTTTTGTTTACTCTCTAAATAAATTCAGACACTATATTACTAGATATAAAATATTTGTGTATACTGACCATTCAACAATAAGATATTTGATGAATAAACTAGTAGTAAGAGGTGGAATTATTAGGTGGTTACTTCTTTTGCAAGAATTTAACTTGACTATTATTGATAATCCTGGAAATATCAATGTTATTGTTGAATTCCTTTCAAGATTTGATGTTTTAGGAAAAGAGTAGGCAATCCAAAATCACTTTTTGGATGAGCACTTGTTTGCAGTATCAGCACATCCTCCATGATTTTCTTATCTTGCCAACTACCTAACTACAGGGAAGTTTACAACTTGCTTTACCAATAAAGAATGCAAAATATTAGTCCAAAACAATGCTACATACAAATGGTGTGATGGAATTTTATTTAAATGATGTCCTGACATGGTTCTTCATAGGTGTGTTCAAGAAGATGAAGTGTATGACATTTTGAGATCTTTTCATGATGATCTTGGAGGAGGAAATTAATCAGTGAAGAGGACAATTCATAAGGTCATTAGAGTTGGGTATTATTGGCCCTCTCTCCACAAATATTTCAAGAAGTATGTATGGAAATGTGATGCATGTCAGTGCACGGGGAAGCCTACGTTGTCTACTGAGATGCCCCTTAATCCTTAGCTGGTATTAGGTCCATTTGAGAAGTGGGGAATTGATTTTGTTGGGCCATTTGATTCCCCAGCCTATGGGAAAGAGTACCTACTGGTGTGCACCGATTATGTTACAAAAAGGGCTGAGGTTCAAGAATTGTCATATGCTAATGAGGATGTTGTATCTGAATTTTTGTACAACTGGATTATGCTCAGGTTTGGATCTCCCAGAGCCATTGTATTTGATCAAGGACCTCATTTCATGTCACACATGATTGAATACTTCCTAAAAATCTACCAAATAAAGCATGGGAAATCATCACCTTAGCACCCCCAATCCAATGGGCGGGTGAAAGTCACAAACAGAGAGCTGAAGAACATTCTAACTAAAGTTATCAATGTAGACAGAAATAATTAGGTGCCAAGGATTCTTGAAGCGGTTTGGGCATACAACACCACCTGGAAGACCACTAATGGTTTCTTTCCATATGAAATAGTGTATGGTAAGAAGCCACTGCTACCAGTTGAGTTTGAATTGCAAACCTGGAGGACAACATTGAAGGTTGGAATTGAGCTAGATGAAGGTCAGCATGAGAGAGTGATGAAGTTGAATGAACTAGATGAAATATAGATGGAGACACAAAAAAAATCTGAAATTATTCAACATAAGATAAAATATTGGTATGATGCTCTTATCAAGCATATAAGCTCCAACAAAGGAGATTGGGTCTTACTATTTGACTCAAAATATCAACAATTCAAGAGAAAATTGAGGATAATATGGTTAGAACCTTATCAAAGTGAAAAGGTTCATGAAAATGGATCTGTGAGACTTCTACCAATTGATAGTGACAAGATAACTTTACTGGTAAATGGCCATATACTCAAGATGTATCAACACCCTTAGAATAAGTAGACTTTCACTAAAGACATACTGTTATGTGAAGAAATTTATTCAGTTGAAGGCTACAACTCTTCTCACCTTGAATACTTTGTTTTGAATTAAAATAAAGGAAGAAGATCATAGTTTCGATCCTCTTCCCCTTAGATTGTAGTTTGTTTTGTTGTATTTCATGCTTTCAATAAAGGTTAGGGATGTTAATTATTAAATTTTACATTAATCATAATTATTTTTTAAATGCAAGACATGGAATGCCAATGATTAGTGGAGAGATAACCTGGCAAGGTGAAGTGTATTCATCCCTTGCTACAAATATTAAATTTTTAGAACCCCTCATTGCATTGATTTAATATGTCAAATCAAATTCCAATTCCCAATGCATTTATTACGGGTGTAAAATCAAAATCTCATATCGTGAAGTGGGAGATAATGAGTAATAATGGAAAAATAAAGGGCATGTGTTACATTTTTATGAGAAGGAAAAGTTGTATAAGCATTCATGATGATAGGATGGGAACCGTGCGATGAATTGAACCTTTCCATCCCAGTTACATACTATCAATGTTTTCACCACCATTTTTTCATTGACTATATGTCATCAAGAGCTTAAAATATAGTTCAAACTGCCACTACCGATGTTTCATGCAATTGCTCTATTTTCTTCATGTAAAAATTCACCATTTTTGTTGTAACTTCATCCATAATTTTCTAAGCTATGAGGCAAAAGAAGAAATAAGAACCAGAGTCTGTAGATCCTCTCCTACGAAATGTTGTCATCTCATAAGTCTTCCATGACTCAGGTTGGTTAGACTTTATTCAAAAGTTTGAGGTTTTTGATGATGATTTGATTGATGAATTCCTATTAGCTTTAAAGTCACATGCTACAAAATAGGAGGAAAGAGAATTGAGATCAATAATCACATTGTTGCTACCATATTTGGTCTCCCGAATTTTGGGCTCAGAATTGTCACTAATGCCTTGCTAAAATATTTGATACCACTATTTCATGATGAGGGGGAGGTTATGCCAGAAATAATCCTCACTCCCCAAAGTATTCCAAAATTTATTAAGCAAGAGAGCTTTCTAGGTCACTGGAAGGAAGTAACTACATGGGTTAACATATATTTTATCTATGATGGACAACCATCGGTGCTTGAGGTTGACACATTGACAATTCTCACTCATTTGAATAAGGGTCAAAAAATCCCTGAGCTGAAGGTTAATCTTAAAGAATATCTTACAGAAGTTATTATTAAAGTTGGCCAAAAATACAAGAATGGAGGTGGTAAAGCCACCTTAAAGCACCCAGGGCTCATATAGTTGATATGTGCACATCAAGATTTTTACAGGCCTAAGAGGAAGATAGAAAATATGAGCGTAGGGGAGAGCTTGAAACATAATAAAATCAAGAAGGATCCTACCCTAGTTTCTTTAGCACCGACTCCAAGTACCCAACCTAAGCTTGAATCAACTCCTCAGCCTTCAAATGTGGTTATGGAAGAATCTACAAGTAAGGATAACAAGTCCCCTATTCCTTGAACTTCCAATGATAAGATTACTCCACTAGCACCTGTTACTATTTCATTAATACTAAGAAGGTTTTGTGCCTTCAATAAAATTGTAGTTTCTTAGTCTACATTGTCCACTATGGGTTCAGCCCCAGTTGTGGAAGAGATTGTTTAAAATGGTATTCCTTATAATTTGGAAAATTAGTCAAAGGATGATGAGTTTATGACAACCATTCTTGAAGAAAATTACCTTGATGATAATATGTCAAACATTCCTAAATATCTAGAAACTGTGTCTGCAGCTTTGGAAATTATTGTATCGCCAGAAACCCATACTAGAGCTTCAGAAACTGCTACAAAGGAGGTTGGTCATTTGGAATCACATGAAGATGAAGTCCTCAAACAGTATCTGGATGAAATTTCTACTCTGAAGAATAAATTAAAAGGTATGGAGGATACTCAATTGTCTATGCAAAATGAATTTGTTTAGCGAACTATGGAAAAAGTAAGAGAAATAATTGTCTTGAAAATAGAAGTTGATAGTTTTAAAAGACAAAATAATATTGGGTTATAAGCATGGAATGATTTTTCTTCTCGATGTGACCAATTGTCTCTTCAGAACAAGCAATTAGTCTAAGAAAATAAGAAACTAAAGGAAGAAGTTGAGTCATGAAATTGGAATCAATTATAGAGTCTATTTTTCCTCTAGCTTACAAATTACTATCTTGTAGGAAACCCTCTTCTATTTACATTCTATTTCTTCAAGAATAGTTTTATGCATGGAAAATTCAAAGGATATGTTGTGGAGAGTCCCATGAGTCCCCGGGTGGCAAAACCTTCTTGGAAATCTATCAACGGAGTACTTCAGAGATACAAAATTTGTTATGTGAATTCTACCTTCATAACATGCTAGTTACCAATGTCCCTAATTTATTTATTAATTTGTCTATGGGGGAATTTCAATTAAAATATTTTCAATCATTGATTAGGAACCAAATTGTATGGGGTGATAAAATAGACATTTTTAATCAAACATCCCAAACTATTGGTTTCTATATTAGGCCTACCCACCACAATAATGTCTCAATGAAAAAGGATTTCAGGTCTTTATATTATCAGGCTAGCATTGGAAGGAATACTTCAGAGATACTAGCCAAATGTGTTCAGGATTTTGAGATTTATCATCAAAAAATTTTTGGTGAAGCTCTAAAAGCTTGTGAAAAAAGATGGGATACTTTGAGCTTACCATTAAAAACAAAGGAATTGATTTCTCCACAAAACTTTAGTTGGAATATGAGGAGGGGATATGTACTTGTTTAAATAATTAAATAGTTGGCAGAAAAAGGTGCAAAATAATACAGTAATGAATGGGTTGGCATGCAAATAAGACATCACCTTGTCCTTAGTCCCATGACTACTTGGTATAATAATGTTGCTCAATATCATGATAGTTTCATAGCATGGGAAGAAGTTATCTTGGGAACTCAAGGGTGTAAAGTAACAAAGAAACAATATGCAAACCAATTCAAAGAGTATGATATGGCACAAAAATTTAGACAAATGGCAGGATAGAGATGAGTTTACATGAGGACATGCAAAAGGTAAAGTGTAGGAGAGATGATGAGTGCATAAATTGACTTATTATATATCATCTATTTGGCTATTGATTTGTTCCTAAACATGTTAATTAGTGTATAGGGAATGTTCTAAATAGTTTTATCCTAGGTAAGATTGATGCATTTATTTTTTTCTTGTCTTGTGTGATCTAATGACCATAGAATTTCCCACTAACTAATTTTTTGAATAATGTGATGACATGTACAAGATGATAAAGTGCATTCTCTACTAAATTTGAGGAGTAACAATCAAGAAGACTGAGTCTCTCACCACCATGTCATTCTAGAGGATTTTATCATAGCAACATATGAACAAGGACCTTGTTTTTAGCTATATTACAGGATGTCATTGATATTTAATGAGGTTTTTATGTATTTAAATATGTTTCCTAGAATTTTGGTACGTTTTGTAACTATTTGTGTCTATAAGACACCTTCTTGAAACTTTTTTATAGCTAGCAATATTAATAGTAGTTTTCAGTATAGTTTTAATTCAGTTGATATTTACTTTCAGTATCATGCTGAAGTATGTTTTGGAACTTATTTGAATCAATATAGTTGATGTTGTTTTGAATATCTTTTAGTGTTAAGAGTACCTCATTCCTGAAGGAGAGCAAGGGCCCACTCACCAAAGGAGATTGGAGGGTTGATGTTTTGTGCATGCTCATTATTCTTGATAAGTTCAAGTTTCAGTACTTTTATTTGATTGGATATTTAAATGCAGAATTATTTCCTTGCTTTAGTATATTTCCTTACTACTATTTCAATTCGTGTGTGCATTTCAATTCATGTGTGTATTTTAATTCAGTTAAGTATTTAGTTTGAAAGCATTTTTATCACAGCAACATTATTTCAGTAGCTTAGATGCATTTCCTGAATTATGTCTTTCCTTTCAAAAATTTAGCATTGTATTTACTTTCCGTAGTGTAGAAGAGAACAAGAAGACAACACTAACTGAAACCCCCCCAAAAGAGAACTACCACAACAACTGAGTTACATATAACTTAGGACACATCCCTGGTTTATAACGACACTGATAATTGAATTTTTTGGTTAAATGATTGGATGATACAATGACCCATCAGTGTGCATTTAGGATTGTCAAAATATCCTGAAATTTTGTAAAAATATTTTCAGCCCTCTGTGTAGATTCCTTCAATTTAGTGTCAAGTGTTTAATATTATTCTATTTTTTCTCCACCTTGGCTTTATTAACACTAGCTTGCTCTTCTATTGTAAGCCTTTGCCCATTATTTACCTTTACCAATAGTAATTGTATCATTTCTTCTAAGTACTCCATCTCCATGTTATGGTCTAGTCTAGCCCGCGCTACAAAATCTAGACATGTGCACACAATATTATTGACAAATCCGTCTTCTTTATTATACACATCTGTCATTCTCTTCTTTGTGTCACTCAGCTCCTCAGTGAGTCTAATTCTTTCTATTCTTCATATATATATCCTTCTGCACTCTCCTTACTGTGATTTTTTTTTTCAATAATTCTCCTTCCTACCTCGTTATCCATTTTTATGAGAGCATTGTTTGTTTACTCATTTGAGAGTTGTGTGGAGTCTATTATTTGGAAGACTGCCCCTAGTTCTCATTTAAACATTAATTCCAAAATTTACTATTTATTTACTTCGAAGTATGGTTCCTCTATGTGTGTCTTCATTGACCAAGAGAGAACCTTCCATGTGTGTGGGTGAGCCTCAGCCTTATCAAACATGTCCCAAAAAAATAGTTGTTTTGAGGGTACCGAGCTTTGTAATCTGACCCTAGCTAGCTTATTTGTGTCATTTATATATTCCATCTCAAGAGGTTCTTGTGATGGTTCCCTTGGCCTTATTCCTTCTATGTGTCATCTAAATGGTGTATCCTATGTAATATCATGTTGTGCATGACATGTTTTCTCTCCTATGCGTTGGTCTTCCCCAATTCCTGATCTTCTTACTCCTCTTCATCATGCATGTATTTATGTTCTTCCTCACACTTATCTTCATGTGTGTGCTCTTCCTCCTGCACTTCCTTTTCTTGTTCTTTCTCTAACTCTTCTCAATGTTCTTCTTCATTCACGTGCTACTCTAAATTTTCCTCCTACTCTAGATCATGAATAATACGAGGTTTCTCCTTATTTGTTGGGTTGGGCTTACACATTCTTCCTACTAGAATAGTTGGAAAAACTTAGAGATTTTGCATTGCCTTTACTTCTTCATGTTGCCTTTACATATTTTTCCTTGTGTTATGGTCTAGCATAAACTCCATCTTATCTTATTCTTCTTTTACTATAGGAGTGGACTCATGCCTATGCTTGGGTATTCTCATAGTTGTCTTCTTCATTGGTGATGGTGTACGGGTGGTATCAAACACATTAACAACCTTTCCATCTTGGAGCTTGGGCTTTAAGTAAATATATACCTGACATGCATATTTCCCCACTGTTAGTGTCATGATGGGATGTAGGTCCATTAGATCAAATTATAATTTTTCTACATAGGCTTCCTTAGTCTCATACTATAGACACCAAAATTGGGTCATACTCCCCTTAAACCTCGGTAATTAAATTAACCATATCCTACCTATTCATACCCCCTAATGCACATGTTAATTAAATTAATTAATATCCTCATGTAACCACCTCACCCAGCCACCTCACTCAATGACCTACTCAAACCTCATTAATGACCTAAGACCAAGTCTAAACCTATCCTAACTAACTAGAACTTAGTCTAAACCTATAATTAACTCTTATTAACAAACCTAAAATGACTCCTACTTATCTTTTCATGATCTATCACTTGATACTCAGCAGAAGGTTGGAGATCACGTTGAAAATAGAAACAATCTAGCTATTTTTGGCTAACCTAGATATTCCTGCCTTAACCGACATTGGTTATATCTCAACCGATGCCGGTCACCTAACCATTTCTTGTTAGGTTAAATACATTTCCAAAATCCTTTTCCCAAGTTGGTCATTTGATTTAGGATCTCATTTCTTCTAGAGACTTGGAGCAATCGAATTTCTTTAGCACTCAAGCTATAGAATACACACGGGAGCATTGCCAACATCGGTCACCATTCATCATCCTCTTCACGATCACAAATTCACAATAGAGAGGCATGGAGGTTCGAACTGCCGCAGCATGAATACAACAGCTCTTCTTTTGGATCTCTACTATCACCGTCTTCATCACCTATGTTCTCCAATCCACTTTTCAGTAAGTATTTAAAATCTCTACATTGAATCTCTAGTTTCCTTGTGTAGATTTATTTATTCATCTCTGTAATCTATTTCTATCCACATCCATATATTTCCTTCCTTCCATCAACCCATCACCTGATCATACCCAGACTTTTCACCAGTTTTCACCCTCTCTGAGTCTTCAAAACCATTTTATGACCTCGCCCTCACCATTTCCAACCTCTGTGTAATCACAGGGAGTCTAAAAAACAAATCTAAGAACTTTCTAATAATTTCCCCTACCGACGCCGGTTAGCCAACTAACATCGGTCACTCTACCCAACCATCATCAATCAGATAGCTGACACTAGTTACTGTGTCTGTCAATATAGCTCAGACCACTGAGCTAATACCCACTTCCTAATAGCCTAGAACCATTTCTAATCCTTACTAGACCCTACCCAGAGCTTGTACCAAACCTGCAACCTAATACCAGCCAATCAAACCTTCTGTTTTGAGCTTAAACAACCTTTTTCCTAAACTTTCTTATTTTTTTATATGAGATACCTAAATCATTTGAATTCCAATAGGATCTTTACTTCATGTATGATTTAACTAGAATTAATATTTTTTCACAAAAGTGGATTGACATCTTGTTTAGGAAGTATCACGCTTCTAGGATCTAGATTTTGCTAGGCAGTCCACTCATTGTTTTGTTTAATTCTGTTTAGTGGTATTTTTTTGTATCTGCAAGTAGTTCCTCCTAGCCAAACGAGAGCTCTCACATCCATTCTGATCCAGAAGTCATCTACACGTGCATTCAACCTTCAACTGACATTACCACATGTATTCCTCCTTGGCCTTCTACCCTTTTCTATTTCATTAATCCACTAAATAATCAAGCGAAACATTTTGGCACACTCGGTGGGACCCATCAGGGGTTCTTTTTCATTTGTTCATTCCTAGGAAAAAAATTGCGCTTGTTTCCCTTTCAAAAGTATTCACATTAATTTTATTCTCTGGAATCTTCTCCTTCTTTATATTGTCTAAAAACAATAATGTTTTAGTGATTTAAAAAGAACATGTCTTCCTTTCTATTGCATTAAATTAGTGAGATAACATCCCTCTTCATGTTATTATTTTGCTACATCGAATGTAATTATCGATTTGGGTTTTAAAAACTTACATTTCATTCTGGTTTGTTGCATTATAGCTCACATTAATTTGAGGGAAACCTATATGCTGGAAGTCATGCCCAGATGATGGTTGACTAATTTAATCATAGCTCACTTGCACACACTCTCTCTATACCAAACCACATAAATAATTTACACATCTTCTTAAACATCATCCTACTTGGAAGAAGTTGTCGACGATCACATGATTAGAGGATTGACAGTGGGCACCAAGTTCATTTCTCTGTCTAGTCATTATCTCAGAGAAATGACCACCCCCACCAAAACTTTACCTGAAACCATCCTTAGATCTTGGCTTTTTAAAGGACACCTTCTATCAAACCAAAAACTTTGTTCTGTTCATGATTCAGTCTTAAATAACATAATCTAAAACATAAAAGTCACCCATAGGATTTCGTGTTTCTTAACTTTTTCTTGATTTGTGTTTTGAGTTGTGAGGACATGTTCTCCATTTTTTCTTTTCTTCATTTCACACTCCACAATTACAGTTGGTGTATTCCAACATTTTATGAGTATGTCAGGGTCCATCATTATCATACCCAAGTTTCTGGGTTGGTATTTTTTTTATCTAAGTCACAAAAATCAAATTCCTCCATATTTTCAAAATTCACAGTGACTGGCATCGGTCCAGTGGTCGACACTGGTTTACTCATTCGACCGTCATCAGTTTACCTGACCATCATCAGTTATATGCTTTTTTGGTTATTTTACCAAAAAAACACTCACCATATTTTGTGTTCTTTCTAAGGTTCCACAGAAGCATCATCATACCTTTGGATCTTTAAAATCACTATCAATTCTAGATTTTGTCTCATTTTCATCAGTTGTTATAACATTTATCAAATTCTTGATTTCCTAAAGTAACCAGTATCAGTACCTAACCGTCATCAGTCACCCTCCTTTATTGTCATCAGTTAACCCAACCACCTTCGGTTCATGTGTTTTAATTCTTAATTAAAATAGCAACATGTTTTACCTCCTGGAGCTTATTTTCTCCATTTGCTTCTATTCTTCTGTGTCATTTACAGAGATTAGATTACCATTTCTACATTTATTCACATGGTTTTAACTCGTAGCTAATCCAACGGCCTTGTGTTTCACACTAGCCTCCAGTCGCTCCCACCTAGCTCATCGCCACCTTCCATCTTATCACCTATGGATCCCACTCAGCCCATCATCTTTAGTACCAGTGATGAGGAGTTCTTAAGACTCCTTAATCAAAACCCCACTACCTTACAATATTATCTCACCCATTCCTCCACTCGTGATGTATTAGGACAGTTGGTATACGACATGCATGTGTCCATTCCTCCTTCCCTCACCCCCACTTCTACATCAGCTACCACTAACTTAGCGTTACCTTCATCTACCATACCACCTGTGGTATCCTAACTTAACCCCATAGCAGCTATATCAGTTACACCTAAAACATCTATCGTACCATTTACATCAGTTGCTTTCTTGGTGTCAATTGTTCCTTCATTAGCCACCTTAAGCATAGCCCTATCTGCACCCTCCACCTCATATGTACATGTTGCATCATAGGCACCCATGGTGTTGAAAACCCATACTCCATTCCAAAATATTGTCCTCTCCATTCCACAGTCCCTACCTCCAATCACTACTAGAGTTGTTACACCCACCCCACCTACTTACGTGTATCACTAACAACCTCTTATCTCGTTCATCGCCTATTCGGGCTATTTTCCACCTAAATCTATTCCCCCTCACAATTTTTGTACTCAGCACCACCATATACTGGGATTCCATCCTCAACATATATTCATCACCTACCCCCTTATACTGCAAGGGGTGCCCATTCATCACAACCTACCAACGACCTTATTAAAATGATGATAGAAAAGATGTAACATTAGAAGCATCAGTTTTTGGATCTCACAACTCTTTAACATATGATGAAATATGCAATGAGCCCATTCATCCATCTATTCCCATTCGCCCATACCCTTTGCATTGGGAAATGCCCAAATTCAAATGGTTCAACAACAAAGAAGACCCACAAAAACACTTGCAGTCTTTCAAATATGGGTGTTATCTAATCACTCATGATGACACTCTACTCTTGCAGACATTCCTAATGTCCTTAATAGGACCCGCGTTGAATTGGTATATTGGTTTACCTAGACATTCCATTTACTCATTCAACCAAGTGGCTCAATCCTTCGTGGACCATTTTTCGATGAATATCGTCAAGAAGGTCACCATGACCGACTTGTACTCAACACGACAATATGACGACAAATCTATCACATATTTCGTCACTCATTGGTGAACCCTATTCAACTACCTTACATTCCAACTGCCTCAAATAGAGCTTATAGAGTTGTTCACCAGGGCTTGTGCCAGGCACATCTCACCAACTCTCCAAGTCCAAACCTTCCGTACATTTGATGAAGCATTCACCATGGAACGAAAACTTGAAATTCATGGCATTGAAGAGAAGAAAAATTAATTATGTAACAAAAATGCTGCATTCAAATCCAATGATGCATCTTTCTCTTCAAAACCCGAAAACAACTATTCCAAGGCTAAAGGATCTACCATGTGGTAGTTTTAGAATTTGGCCCATCTCACCCATCCAATCAATTAAAACTTCCTCCAATATTTCTCTCATTCAAGTTTTTCAGTTCAAGTGGGAGTAACGCAAATACACTCCTATAAGAGATCCATATTCTTCAGTCTTATAAAAAATTCTTAAATCTTGACTAATTTCTCTTCCACCTATCAACCCACATACTAGTTTTGACCCCGCTTGTCCCATGCATGCATGGTAAAAGGAACATAAATATTGTAAATATCATCATGTCAAAGGTCATAGCGATGGTAATTGTATCACCTTCAAAAACATTTTCCAATAAATCTTAGATAATGGATATCTAGTCTTGGGCAACCCAAACACACCGGCTAATCACACCCCGTCATCTAACCAAACCAAGGAACCTTCAAGTAATCATAGTAATGTTTGTGAATTCCATGTTGTTTTTGACATCATACCAACCCTTCCTCAATTTCCTCCTATCCCCTTTATCAAGGAAATTCTTGCATGAGCTCCTTTACCCACGGAGGAACCTATTTCATCTACTCCTTCACCCACAAAGGATTCCTCTTCATCTCCCCCTTCACCCATGGAGGATTCCACAATATCTATCGATTTCATTTCACCACTCACCTCGCAACTTAATGAATAACCTGAGGTCTTAACTCTCCTGGCCATGGGAGATTCATGCTCACTTTCCTCTCCACCGACAAAAGAACCTACCTCATCCCACCTTTCACTACCCCTACTCATAGAGGATCCTTTATAAGTGCCACTACCTATTGATGACCATTCCCCATTAGCCTTCCAAGACCCTGTTGATTTAATCTCAGCTCTTTTAACCATAGAGTCTGAAGCCAACCAGTTCCCTATCTCACAGACATATTTTACAGGGATTACTACTAAATCAACTTTATCTCCTCCTACAACAATGTTGTTTTCACGCCTGGCTGACCACTTGGACTATGTTGATAATTCCATGCTTTGGGAACGCTTTTAGATACCCTTCTCAACCCAAATCTAAATGTCATCTGCTGATACCTCTACAATTTATCCAAAATTATTTCAGACAATCAAACCCATCATGCCCATACCGGTCATAATGGTCTCTTCTTCATCACCCTCTCTTGCACCTACACATTTACCAACAACCAAACATATTCCTATGCCTAAGAACCTACCTACACATATACCTTCCCTTGCATCCAAAACCATCACCACATGGGGATTCATGTCAACATCAAGCCTAGTCCATCCTCCTGTCAAATTAGACTTAGCCACATCTTCACAAACCCACACAAAAACTATTCCCCCACCTAAAAGGAAGACCCAACCTTCTAGGCCACATACACTAGTTTCACTTACTACCCCTCTTTCACCATCACCCATTCTATTTATCTTAGGACCTCACCCATCAACCTCCTACCCAAGGTAAACTAAAATCGTAGCAACCCGCCTCCTCATCACAAGTCTCTGTTACACCTAACTTACCTACACAACATACACCTTTTCTGTCACTTGCAACCTTTTTACCACCTATACCCACACCACTGCCAGTATCCTCGTCACTACCTATGATATTTCCCACTCTTCAACCAATACCTTCCACCTCATATCTTCCAAAAACCTTCATCGTACCTCCATTATCACCTTAGCTAACCCATCCTCTACCATGATATTCCTTCCCTTCTACATCATGCACTTTGTCTTCACTTTTACCCAAGAAGGTACAACCAAAATTGAAAAATCCACTACCCTCCAAAGAGGTAATTAAGCCTACAACACCTTCTATCGCTAGTTCATCTACTATGCCTTTACCCAAGAAGGTCCAACCCAAACCTAAAATAGTACCACCTACCAAACCAGTGCTCAAACCTATCCCACCTCCAATTCCACCCCTCGTGGTGCCTCTCCCACCAAAATCACCCACACTTCAATATAGACCCACACTCACTTCACATTGTGATTCATTCAAGGTCTTACACCAACATTTTAGCTAACCTCTTAGAGAACTCTGTTATCACATTACCACCACTTGGACCTTGTGACCCTCTCAAACCCAAACCAAAAGGGTTTGATGATACTAAAATTTGTGCTTACCATCGTGTGTCAGGACATGATGGAGAAAATTGTAAGGCTCTTAAAATCGTTCTCCTCCAACTATGTCCTCTTGAAGAAAATTTTGACGATGATGATCTTTTAGATGAGGACCTTATTCCACCTTCACCCATCACCACACATCCTCACGCAATTCAACGACATGCATCTCCACCTCCACAAAATTTTTATCCACCTCCCGCATTTGAGATAAAAGACTCTTGATATTATCAGAAGGGGAATACCAACCCCTTTCTCTCCTAAAATTAACTTAGAAATTAATCCCCCTGATGAGAAGAAGAAGGAAATAAGTTGGGTCAAAATACCAAAAAGGAGGATATCTGAGAGGATGATCAAAGCTGCAAAATCTATCGTTTCTTTAAAAGAAACTCCTTCCCCTTTAATAATACCAAAAGATCCAATACCTATTTCTGATAGTGATAGTTCATCCAAGATGGACTTTGGAGCAGAAATCAGAAGAATTTCAAGAGGGAAGACCATTTCAAAAAATGTTGAAGCTCCTAAAAGAAGAAAAATTCATAAAAATTCTAAGGAAACTCAGCCAAGAAATATTGAAGTACAGGAGGATTTAGAGAAAGAAGCTGCTAATATTCTTGGCAGCATGGCAATTTCTCCTCCTCTACAAAGTTAAATTGAGGAGTTGGATAGAGAAGATGAAATATTGAAAGAGAAATATTTTTAGGAAATGGATGACTTGACAATATTGTCACATGAGGAGGAACAATTGGAATATTGGAGATTAAAAGGAAAATCCCCTTTGGTGGAGGAACAATGTTCATCCCCTGAGGAACTCCCAGTAAAAGAAGAAAAATGGCAGTTGAGGCGGACTTTGTTCTTGTCTAAGGTAGAACTTATAATTAGAGAGAAAGATGAGGAATTGAACTTCCTCAAGCACAAATTGGAGGATAGAGAAATTCTTATAGAACAATTGAAAACTTAGCTAACATATAAGAATGAAGAATTAACATTAGTAAAACAACAAATAGTTGAAAAAGAAAAAGAATTACAATTGGCTGCTAACCAGAGTACTATGACAAAATTATATTTAGTGGATTAAATTGTACAAACAGAGTTTTCTTACTTATCACTCAAAAAATTATGGGAAGATACCTATAGGAAGTTGAATGAGTTAAAATTATCAAATCAGGAACTAAAAATTCAAACGGAAAAAGAGAAAAAGGAAAGGGAAGAATGGGAAGAAAATTTCTATAAAAGTGGGGAAGAAAAATTTAAGTGTTTGGAAAAAAATACAGATGGTTTGTATGATGAGTGAAAAATTACTAACATGTAGAATAATTTCTCCTACATACAGTGTCTTCATAAAAGAACAATTTATCCATTGGCAATTATTGAGGATTTCATGTGGCCTTCCACATGAATTGAAGGATGAAGCAGAATTCATGGCAGCATATTCTTCAGCCATTCCAAAGCATAAGAATCTTCTTTGTGAATTTTGTCTCTACAACTTTATGTTAGAACATAGCACAAGCTTTATGATTGATCTATATGTGGGGAAAATCCAACTGTAGACATTTGTTTCTATTTTCCAGAATCAGATAGTCTGGAAATAAATGAATACTAAACACTTGATAAAGGCTAGTTCATCTGGCCTATGTATGAGATCTCATTACAGAAAGCCATCTGCATTTTTTATACATTTCAGGGCTCATGCCTTTGACAGCTGATTTAAGGAACATTACATTGTCAGCCTGCAGAGGAGTATTGATGCATTCACCTCATATGAAGAGAAAAAATTTGAGGAAATTTATAATAGATGCCTAAAGATATGGTAATTCCTTACTGTAGCATTAAGAAGAAGAGAAGTTATCTCTCCCAAAAAATCTAATATGGAGTTTGGAAAGGGCCATAACCTTATGTACACTCATTCCTCAAATTTGTGAAAAACACAGAGGTATGTGGATGGGTATGAGAACAAGGCCTCATATCATTCTTACACCCATGTCTCCATGGTAGAATAGAGAACCCCAAGATCCCACTCATTTTGAGGATTGACAGAAAAAGCTAGAGGAAGGATCAGGATACAACAGTTCTGATCAGAAGCACTGGGACATTCAATTTCAACCATTTGACCTTAGTAGTCAGTTGGAGTGCAAAATTCATGATCCCAGTTTTGAAGAATAGAAATTGTAAGAGGACTTACAAACAAGTAAGTGTCGGGGAGATGATGAGGCTAGAATATGCCTCATCAATGTGCAATGAATGCTCTCATTTTACTCCCCTGTTAATCAAGTTTGTCTACATTTCATAAATTTTGTTTGATCTAAATATAAGTTTAGGATGTAATTGTCCATCTTTTGTTTGATTTAGTTCAAATGTCTAAAAACTTTATAATTCCTAAAAAATTGTGTGGAAATTCAATTTTTGGCATAAACAGGTCATATTTGGACAGGAGTGAATTGTGGAGTAACCAACACCTTTTTGAGGAAGTTGGCTAAAATTCAACTTAGCTACGGAACTCCGTCACTTAGCTTCAGAACTCTATCACTTAGCTCTGGAACTCTAGTACTTAGCTTTGAAACTTTAGCAGTTAGTTTCGGAAGGTTTCCCTTTGGTTCCGGAACTTCTCCAAAGTTCCGGAATCAATGGGAATCTCCTTATTCTATCAAAATTTGGTTATGGAGCAAAGAATGGGCCTTTTAATTAGAAATAGACCAAAATTTTTCTAATTCTTCACACTCCAAATATACATATGTAAGACCAATAGCTGTACATCCAGCTAGTTATCTAAATTTCATATCTACTTTGGACACCATTCGGTTTCACTAGAATTTGTAGGTGGAAAGACAGATATTAGACAATCGTTATAGTAAATACATCTTCAGATGGAAAATATATATAGAGAACTAAAGATAGATGTAGGAATTTCCAATAAGTTTTGTAAGACTGAATAATTCAATAATAAGAATAGGCATTTAATTTTGATAGCAACATATTGTGTTAACTCCTGATTCAAGGTGGAGCAAGGGCCCACGGCTCCAAGAATAAGGATCTTATCTTTCTTTGGTATTTATATTTTCAAGTAATTTGTATAAATATGTTATTTAGTGATTTTGTAAGTACTTTTGATGTCAGTTCAATTCTATTACGTGAAGTTATCTATTGTCCATGCAGGTGTTATAGTTTACATTATTATTTCCTTAAAAGCATTTTAAACAACATTTTCAAAGTGTGTTTATTTCCAGCATTGTGTTCAATTCTGTAAAGTGTGTTTATTTTCAAACAACGTGTTCAATTCTACAAGATTTGTTCATTTCAACAATGTGTGTTTATTTTAGAAAGCTTTTTATAGTTTAGCTTTAATAAGGCTTTCGCCAAGAAATATTAAGACACTTTAAAACCCCCTAGAAAAATAAAAATAATAAGTATCTACAATCAATTACTAGTTCACTTGAGACTTCACTTGTTGCATATAGCTTCAGACACACCCTTGGTTTTAATATGACATCAACCATGAGTTGATTAAATAAAGGGAATAATGACATCCATCAACTACATATTAGCGTGCTATGACATATCTTCCATGACATCATGCAACACATATTGGAAGATTACATTGATGAACTTCTTGCCAAATCCAAACATCGGGCCGAACACCTTACCGTCTTGAAGGTCATCTTTGACCATCTCATCAAATATTACATTCTCCTTCAGCCTAAAAAGTGTGTTTTACTATTCTTTCTGACAAGTTCTTTGGATTTATCATTTCTTTGCGTGGCATAAAATTCGATCCTACTAAAATCAAGGATATTCTTGAAATTCCTCCACCCACTACCCTTCTTCAACTTCGTAGTTTGCAAGGCAAGTTGCAATCTATTCATCATTTTATTTTGCAGCTTTCTGACCACTGCCACCCATTTCATCATCTCCTCAAAAAGGATGTCTCCTTTAAATGGGATGATGAATGCCACAAAGCCTTTGAGGCCTTAAAATAATACCTCCTCTAAACACCTGTGCTCATTCCTCCTAAGGATGACCAACCATTTTACCTATACATTTCTGCTACTGACCATTCCCTAGGTTCCATGCTTGCTCATTGTGACGAGAAACACAGGGAACAAGCGGTTTATTATATAAGTCGTACACTTCTAGACTATGAAACTAGATACACCCATGCCAAAAAACTCTATTTAGCCTTAGTTTTTTTCTCCACTAAACTTCACCATTACCTACTCAACCACAAAACATTTTTCATCACCAATACTAACCCCTTCCATTACATGTATGTTAAACCCTACCAACATCAATGTGCTACATGTTGGCTCATGCTTCTTGCATACCTAGACCTAGAATTCATCCATCAAAAATCTATCAAAGGACAAACCATCACTGACCAACTTGCAGATGTACCCCTCTCTGGAAATCAAGCCTCTAACTTTTATTTCCTGAATGAATCCATCGCTACCGTCTCTTTGGATGATACTATTTACCATATGACCTTATTATTCGATGGTTCCAAATGTCAGCAAGGGGGTGGTGCAGGTGTTATCGTCATTCCTCTTAATGGTGAACCTATGCCATTATCTTTCAAACTAGATTTTGATTTTACTATCAATATCACCGAATATGAAGCACTCGTATTAGGTCTTTAAGCCACCATCACCTTAGATGTTAAATCGATTAATATATTTGGCGACTCTCACCTAGTTGAAAATGAATTCAATGGTATATACTAGTGTCGTAACGAAATACATCAAAAGTGTAAGCATCATGTGGACATACTTTTGATTACCTTTAACCATTTTGAACTTCAAACCACTCCACATTCTACTAACAAATTTGTGGACAACATGGCCTTCCTTGCTTCTTAAATACCCGCTTCACCCTCCGACTCAAAAATATTTGTCATAGTACTAAGGTTGTAATCACCCTTTTATCAATTTCGATACGTCAACCTCGTCGGAACCATTGAATCTGACCCACATAACCTTTGGTATAAGCAATTTTTGGACTACCTTTCCCTTTCAATTATGCCTCCAGATCTTACTCATAATGGACAACGAGCCTTTCTCAAAAGTGTCTCTAGATATGTCATCATGGGTGGTTGTCTTTATAAACATGGCTTTGACAGTATCCTCTTATGATGCCTAACAAGTTATGAAGTTACCTACACCATCAAGGAAGTTCATGACAGAAGTTTTGGAGGCCACTTTAGTGGCTTAGCTGTCGCCAAGTGTATCCTTCGCTTGGGCTACTACTAGCCAACCTTAAATCGTGATTGTTGTGAATATGTCAAACGTTGCGTGAAGTGCCAATAATATTCTTATCTTCATCACACACCTAGTCACGCCTTAAAAGTCACACGGGACCTTTGACATTTCTCTCAATGGGGTTTGGATCTTGTCAAATGGATCAATCATCATTCTTCACAATGCCATCAATGGATTATTACCACTACCAAATATTATACTAAATGGGTTGAAGCCATACCTTTTATTTATATAAAAGATGAGAAAATATGTGAATTCATCAACCATCACATCATTTGTCACTTTGGTGTTCCTCATCACCTCATCACTGATAACGAAAAATAATTCAAAAATAAAACCCTATGGAAACTCTGTGATGCCTTTGGAATTTAACTTAGTTTTTCTTCACCTTACTACCCTCAATTAAATGGCCAAGCTGAATCAACTAACAAAACCTTTAAAAAAATTCTTATGAAATTGGTTGGCGATATTGGAAAGGATTGGTACACTCACATTCCTTTTTCCTTATGGGATTATCATACTAGTATTCATACCTCAACTACAGCCACACCTTTATCTCTGTTCTATGACACCGAGGTTGTCCTTCCTCTTGAATTCCAAATTCTATCTCTTTGTATCTCACTCAAAGAGATGCTCAATGATGATGAATTTTGTCAGGACTATTTGGCACAACTTGAGTTATTAGACGAACGTCATCTCAATGCTCTCGATCATTTCCAAATCTGCCAAAAAGTATCAAATGTGCCTACGATAAACGAGTCCATGAACGAACCTTCCAGGTCGGCGACCTCATTCTGAAGGAAAATCAACATGTAACAAAAGAGGAGAAAATAAAATAGGGAAAATTTGCTCCTAATTTTCTTGGACCCTATATTTTCACTCATACCTATGGATCAGGTGCTTATCATTTGTCTTCACTTGAAGGTAAACCTGAACCTGATCCCCTCAATGCCTTGCATCTTTGACCATTATACTATTGAATCAAGTCCTATATCACCTTCTGTCTATCAAAAATTCTCATCCCTTGAGCACCTTTCACCTTCCATTTCCCTATTTTAAGGATCAATGACTAAACAAGAATCATGTGATTACCCGTCACCTTTTAGCCTCATCTTCAATGTGAGTACAACAATTTTACTCATGGAATGATTCTCAAGGATACTTTTTGTCTATTTCAAGATGGAATCCCATGGTTGTTCATCACTTAAACCCTTTCTTTCATAGTTAGCCTCTGTGTGTTATGGTTTTGTCTGCAACACAAGAGCCTATCAGTCTCTATAGTCTTGTCCATGACTTAAAAGTCCAATAATAATAATAATAATAATAAATTAGATTCATCTCCTTGAGTAAAACTTCTAGCAAAAATATGACTCCCTCAAAAAGGACATCTACTCTTTCTATATTGTTGTTATAAATAGACTACTCCCTCGAAGGGTAGCTATACACAGCTAGCCGTATTGTACATAGTCTATCAAAAAAGAAGACTATTCTTACAAAAGTAAAATAAAAATATTCAAAATCTTCTCACATCGATCAAATTACCGAAGACCTCAAGGAGATAATCTACTTATCCCACATAGACTTCTCAAATCGATCATTCTATCAAAGCAAAAGCAAAAATCAAAAGATAAATTTTTCATCATCGAATTGCCTATGTTGATCTTGGGTCTCTTGCCAAAAAGGCATGTTGTCTCACACCAGGTTATGCTACAAACCAACTTCCTTCACCTCACCACCTTTCCTATCAAGGGACTTTCCGTAAACACGACATTTTGTGATCATGTGACTTTCTTCACCCATAGAATAATAAATTATGCAACGCCTTCAGGGTCTTATGTTCATAAACCATTCTTTGGTATGATAAACTTGGTATGGTTCTTATCAATTATGTGACTCTTACTTTCTCCTTTACCAGTCACCTCTTTTCTTCCTTATTGATCTTCCTCTACAAGACCAGATCATCGACACCTAAATTTAGGAATTCCTCTTTCACCAACATCACCATGCATAAATGACCCAAAATTAACCATGCCTAAATAACCTAAACTCAGCTATGCCTAAATGACCTAAGCGCAACCATGCCTCATTGACCTAGACTCAATCATGCCTAAAACCTTCCAACCCATTCCTCTACTCCATCATATTCTTCCCTAGCTTACGGGAGAACTACATCAACCTGAGGTCCCTTTTTTGTCGAGACTATGTAGGCAGCACTCCAAGGGAATAGGGCCTTTTGAGGTTAGCTCGGCCATTCTTTACCCTAACCAATTTTCCCCCTTATTTTCTATTCACATTCTACCTTAGTTAATTTCCATTTTATAAAACACTTGGAAATTAAACATGCATACAAATATACAAACATGTATACTTATCTATTTCTCACATCACCATATCATATATTAACCATTTTATATTCCTATTTATATCAAACAAATGGAAATTTACACCACAACATACATATACCTCATTATTTATTTTCCATACTACCAATACGTTGGCAATTAAATCAAACCAAAAACATGACCAAACCATGCCTATACCTAATTCCAACCCATACCTCACCCAGACTCCACCATGCCTACATGACCTCAACTCAATCATTCCTAATTGAACTAGTTTCCATCAAAACAAAAATAACAATGGGAATTATAACAAGTACATCCTCCATATAATAAATAAATATCATCATCTATATATAGGGGAAAGTCTGTGTATAAATACAAATGTACACAGATACAAATAAATATCAAAATCACAACACTCTCATATACATCCTCACTATCTTTGGCATGTAGGATAGTATATATATCAAAAATCAATACAATGTTCATGAGGGCCTGATTCTTCTTCTGGTCAAGAATGGTTAGCCGGTTCTGGATCACCCTTTGGTCACGGCCCTGGAGGAGCAAGACGAGGATGATGACATTACTCTAGAGGAATGTCTTACTAAGATGAAAGAGGGTAAAAGTATCCCTAGGGGGGATGGAAATGACAGAGACAATAAAGAGGGAGGTGTTGGGGAAGCCAATGCTTCCAGGAAGAATGATTGTGTGGGTGATCCCATTATTTTCAAAGAATGGAACAAGAATATGTTGTACTTAGAGGGGGTCCTCAAAGCTATGCAGGACACGAACGAGGGGCAAAGGGAATCCATCTTGAACATCATAAACATTTCGAAGAAGATGGTTGCAGACCAGGTCCAGATTAAACACCAAATAAAGGAGTTGGAGACTCAGGTCAAAGTGTTATTGGACATAGTGGAGGAGATCGAAGAAGAAAATAAAAGGAGGAGATTCAACCTCCGCATTAGTAGCTCAGAGGAGGAATAGATTTTGGTTATTTATGGTTTCCTGGTCGGTTTGTTACTGGTATGGGACCTCTAGTGGTTTTTTGTCTATCATGGAGGTTTTGTAGGTCTTTGAACTTTTTGCAGACTTTGGGCGAACTGTGATGTCCTATTTTTTCTTTGTCTTTTTTGTCCTTTTGGGGGTCCAAATCCTGTGTTGTAAGAGTTAAGCCTATTTAACTCACTTTTCTGGGACCCGTATCTAGATTTGTCTTTCTTGTTTGTTTTTGTTTTTGTTCCTCTCTTGTTCTGGCCCCTGGGAACTAGTCCCTATTTTTTTGCCTTATCTAATAATAAAAAAATCATCTCAAGTGACTAATCATTACCCCACCTAATATCTTCCAGGACAGTCTCACCTGTCTCCTCCTCTCTACCTATCTGTTTCCCTTTCAGCATCTCTCCACCCACCATAGGTCTCAATATAATCTCCACCTAGCCCACATCTGGATCTAGCCTCCGCAAACTAGTAGCCAAACCATGACCATGTCTTTGGGCTCACCAGCCCCCTGTGTTCTTTGAGCTATGATTGCAATAGCTAGTCCTCTCACTCACTATCTGCTAGGCTTTGTACTCGGCATATGAGTTAACATCTATCTCGGCCATAGTTAGGTGATCCTGATAGTAACATGCCTCATTCAGGGCATCCATGAACCTTGCCATCAACACCGTCTACGGTGGTGCCATGGGTTTCACTGGAGCCTGTGAATTCTACTCTGCTCCTACCGACCTCAGCCCCTATACTTGTAATACTTATACCTATCCTCTTTCATGTATGATGGGACCTTATTCCACTGATACCTATCCCTGGGCCTGTGGGTGAACCTATCCCTGTACTGTAACCTGGGCTTGTAAGGCCACTACCTGTGCCTGTGCAATGGCCAACTAGCCCTATAAACTAGCCACATGTTCCTGAAAGGAAGTTACCTACACTTCATCACCATCACTGCCCTGTGTGGGCACCTATATCCCTGTTCCAATTATGCCTATAAGGCCATCACTTGAGCCTGCAGCGTGGCTACCTATGCATGTGCCCCTGTTAACTGACCTTGTAAACATGTAATATATGTTTGTAGGGTGACCACTTGTCACTGTAATGCATCTCTCTGCAATGTGACCGTAACAAGATTTAGATGTCCTGGCCTCGGTGTTGTTTCCCATAGATGTGCCTCCCACCACTCCCTATAAGCATCAGTAACTCTGGCACCATCAATCCTCTTATCTACTGCATGCTCCTCATGCCTTGTCGGCACACTCAGTCATCATGGAGACATGGGTATCTCCATGTCATTCTCTTGTACTTTGGGAAGGGTGGAGGAAAATCCTATGGTAGCCCAAACTTATGTCTAATTCTGTCTACAGGTATCATCTCGTGCTCATCGGCATAATGCCTCTGTATCCACCTCAACAGTTAAAGCTCCTCTAACTCCTCTATTATACCCTTGTACGATGGATAGTCAGTATATGGCCTCCATACAATATAAACTCCTGACAGCCCCATTAGTAACCGCATGTAGTAGATAACATCATATGTGGGTCTCGTCTCCCTCGGATGACCACCAATAGGTACCCAGTGTCTGTATCTAACTCAAACCCGGCCACCCCCAAACCAATCCTATCGTGGAAAACCCACTGGGTGTAAACACACAATGTGCTCATATGAACAATAGTGTAGAAAAAACTTATAGCAGATCCCAAACCTCCTCAATCTCCCATAGGCCCATAGCTCCCTATATAACTGAACTAGGAAATTCGGTGCCCAAGTGAAGCATCCTCGCTCCTCTATCATATCTTGGAGCACTCCCATCAGTGCTCATGGGAATCTCCCACCCTCATAATCTGGTAAGGCAAAGCAACCTACTATCTCCATCATCAACACAACCAACCTCGTCTCCTGAGGGTAGGCAGCATACATGTCTCCCTAACTAAGGATCATGCTATGATACCTCATCTCACCCATCACCTCCCCAATTACAGCCACTATCAGCTCCACTGATGCCTCTCATAAAATAGAATAAATAAGCTCCCCCACAAGAGACAGCCTCAAAATCTGGTAGACATCCTCTAAGGTGATGGTCATCTTGCTTGTCAGAAGGTGGAAGGTATTGGTCGCTAATTCCCATCTGTCGATGAGAGTGACCATCATACTATGATCACAAATTATCCTCCTATAGCATCAGACCCCGATAAGCCTGACCTTAGTCATATGCTCTCACTCCTCTATGGAAACACTAGATCAAATTCGTACCAATAACGGTGGTACTCTGTCATGCGTCCGGAGCTGGTCTCTAGCTTACATCATTCAAACACAACTTTGTCAAGACTTGACCTATCCATAAACCCATTACCTGACTTACCTATTACCCAACACCCCTAATACCCAACATACCACTTACCCAAAAAACCTATTCCTAAAACACTTATTACCTATAAAACCATACCCACACACCAACCCTACTGACTACCACTTTTCCCCAACCCAATTTTACACCCATTAACCCTTACCATTCTTACCTATCCTAGTTCAATTCACCTACTTCCCCACCCCACATTGCCAACATCACCTACTACCCTACTCACTCTCCATAAACCTTCCTTTATATGTTCTTACCTATCTTTCTCTCCCACCATATCCATTTTATTTACCTCTTTGCTCCTAAATTTGACTGACACCAGTCACTCTTGACTGACATCGGTTACTATTGATCAACATTGGTCACTCTTAACTGACATCAATCACCTAATCCTTGATTGTTGCTAGCCAAGGGTAACTGACGTCGGCCAACCCTCGACTGACGTCAGTCTCTGTTGTGTAAGCCAAAAACCAAAACTCGTCCCCCCATCTACCATTTTACCTAAAATAACCTAAATCCTACCTAAAACCTACCCCAATCCACCCCAGTTTACCTTATATTCATCTACCATCCTATTTAACCTACATTTCCCCTTTCCCATATCAATTTTACCCATTTTTCACCCACATGTCAACATACAAATCACCCACCCCTTTTTTCTTCATTTTTTAACCAAAATTTAATCAACTAACGAATTTGGGAATGCCCCCTACCTCTATGTGACTCCGTCTATGCGGTGACACCTCTGGTCTCTATGCTGGTGGACCTCCCGAACCCTCTCCTACCTCTGTCGTGCTCAAATCACCTTCTCTCCACCAAACCAATGAAAACAATCAACTCGATCTCGGGGACCCACCAATCGACCACCAATCACCCACTACGTGGCTCGCCAACTTAGCTCAACGCCTCGTACTATCATTTTTCAGCTCCTTAATTTCTCTTCTTTCGTTTTCTCAATAATCGGCAAAGTCAAAATGAATCCGTAAAATATATAATTTTTCTTTTATAACCCCAAATCAACAAACTGAACGATGTCAGTCATGTCGTGCGCTACCAAACCAACGTCGGTTACATCATAATTGACATTGGTCACCTGCCCATTCCCTTTTGACTCACCTAAATTTAACCCATTTTGGCCTACAAACATTACTGACCACATACCTTTTAACCATACCAACACCTATTATCACCTTACCCAGAAGCCTACAATTACCTATACATTTATCGTAATTGCATTTAGGGACATGTTATTTACCTATACCTTGGCCTTACCCGTGTCCATGACCTACATACCCTGACCTTGAACTACCTTTTGTGACCTTTGAAAATGTGTACTCGTTATACCTTGCGATGTTGTTACTCATGTGGTTTAGCTTAATGACCTTACCTTGCCTATTGTTGTTTTGTTTATCCCAACCAAACCTTTGGTGTACCAGATCATACCTAAATGGTTCCTGCACCTAACCTAAGTTATGTTTCTAGTACCATATCTTGTACCCTAGATACATAAATCCCTTTAACCTCATTTGGATAAACCTATCAACCTTGAGATGATGTAGATTTTACATGCTCTTCTACCTGGTACCATGTCACAGTCTACACATGTGTGTGCATTCGATTGACATTACTTGTTACTAAATTTGACCATTTCCCATTACCCAAATGCCCATACCCATACCTATAAACCCCTACCTTAACTTTCATCACTTACACATTTATCAAACCACCCACCGACTCCATCTAACACTTCATTAGTTTGTGGTTTGAGGGGGATCACCTTCAACCCTATTTTGGGAAAACTAACCTCCATTCAGACCTGGAACACCAATTTCATGTTTTTGTCAGTTTCACTTACAAATTCAAGCTACACAAAAAAAGAGGAAAAATGTAGACACCAAAATTGGATCATACTCCCCTTAAACCCTGTTAATTAAATTAACCATATCCTACTTATTCATATCCCCTAGTATCAACCCACCTACCTTCACTTTCATCACTTACACATTTATCAAACCAATCACTGAACTTCTGTCTAATACTTCATCAGTTTCATGGTTATGAGGGGGATCACCTATCAACCCTATTTGGGGAGAACCTAACCTCCATTCACACCTAGAACACCAATTTCATGTTTTTTGGCTAGCGTCACTTTCAAATACAAGCTACACAACAAAAAGGGGGAAAATGTAGACATCAAAATTAGGAGCATAATCCCCTTAAACTCTCGTTAATTAAATTAACCATATCCTAGTTATTCATATCCCCTAGTGTAGATGTTAATTAAATTAATTAATATCCTTACATAACCACCTCACCTAGCCACCTCACTCAATGACCTACTCAAACCTCATTAATGACCTAAGACCGAGTCTAAACCTATCCTAACTAACTAGGACTTAGTCTAACCCTAGACTTAGCTCCTACTAGCAAACTTAAAAGGACACATAATTATATTTCCATGATCTATTACTCAAGACTCGACAGAGGGTTGGAGATCACACCGAAAATAACAATAATATGGCTATTTTTTGCCACCCTAGATATTCCTACCTTGATCAATACCGGTTATATCTCAACCTATGCTCGGTCACCTGACCATTGTTGTCAACTAGGTTAAATACATTTCCAAAAGACTTGGCTGAGGTTGGTCATTTGATTCAGGTCTCATTTCTTCAAAAGACTTATAGCACTTGAATTTCTTTAGCACTCAGGAAAAAGAAGACACACGGGAGCACTAACAACATCGGACACCATTCATCATCCTCTTCTCAATCACAGAGTCACAAAAAACAGGCACAGAGGTTTGAACTACTATGGCATGAATACAATGGCTCTTCTCTCTCGATCTCTACTGTCACCATTTTCATAATCTATGTTCTCCAATCTACTTCTAAGTAAGTATTTAACATCTCTATACCGAATCTCCAGTTTCCTTGTGTAGATTTATTTATTCATCTCTGTAGTCTATTTCTCTCCACACCCATATAATTCCTTCCTTCGATCAATCTCATCACCTGATAATACCCCGACTTTTCACCCATTTTCACCCTCTCCTAATCATCTTTGAGTCTTTAGAACCATTTTACAACCCCATTCTCACCATTTCCAACCTCTGTACAAGCATAGGGAGTCTAAAAAACCAAGTATAAGAAATTTCTGCTAATTACCCCTACCAACACCGATTATCCAACCAACGTAATTCACTCTTCATAACCGGGATCACTTAGTTAGCTGACACTGGTTACTGTGTCTATCAATATAGCTTAGACCAACGAGCTAATATCCACTTCCCAATAGCCCAAAACTATTTCTAATCCTTACCAAACCTTATCCAGAGCCTGTACCAGACCTACAACTCAACACCAGCCCAATCAACCCTCCCATTTTGACCTTAAACAACCTTTTGCCCATGACCTTTCTTATTTTTTTGTATACGAGATACCTAAATCATTTCAATTCTAATATGATCTTTACTTTATGTATGATTTAACTAGCATTAATATTGTTATACAAAAGTGGATTGACATCTTGTTTAGGAGGTATCACGCTCCTGGGATCTAGCTTCCACTAGGCAGTCCACTCATTGTTTTGTTTAATTCTATTTGGTGGTATTGTTTTGTATTTGTAGGTAGTTCCTCCTAACCAAAAGGGAGCTCTCACATCTGTTATGATCCAGAAGTCATCTACGCGCACATTCAACCTTTAGCCAACATTACCACAAGTATTTCTCCTTGGCCTACTACCCTTATTTGTTTCATTAATCCACTAAAGAATTGGTGAAACATGTACCCATATGTCTTGCGCAATGTGTGGTAGTTGGAATCTACCCTATCTGCGTTGAATTTTAGAGGTTGTACAAATCTGTAATTTTTTTACCATGCTCTTAAAGTACTTCACTATGAATGCAAATAATAGTTTACACCACGACCCATTTCTCCATTGTTCAAAAAAAATCTACCAAGGTTGAAGTGTTTCATTACAACAAAATTTGTATACCGTTCCAAAACTATTGACAGCTCCTTAGGTATGTGCCATTCATTCAAAAATGTGTCATGCATCCTCTTATACCATTTTTCCAAGCGCGCCTTATATGGATTTGAAATTATGTCATCGCATGTGTACGTGGAAAACCATTGCATCAGATAATTCTTCTCAACAGGATAAGCCCATTTGTTTTCTATCATACCATCCAGAACCCCTAACTCCCAAACCATAATTAGAAAGAGAATAGACCCCCATGTGCTTTTCTCTCCTTTCCTTGTTTGGGTCCTTGCTTCAGCTATGATGCTCTCTATTATGAACTGGGAAATATTATACTGATTCTCGTGTGTTATCTTGTGCACAACATATAGAAATTTTCTATTGACCTCGAACTATCTTTCAAAGGAACCTAATTTGTATCTCACCAAGTGTGCAGCCACTCTGGTTTTAGGATCAATAATGTTTACGATATTTAAGCATATTCCCATTTGATACTATAATTTTTTTATTTTCTCCTCTACCATTTCCTCATCGCACAGATAAAGCACTATCTCATCACCACTATCTCGCAGTGCTATCACCCAACCGATCAATTTTACAGTTAGGCACATCCTTATTCCTACAAAGTATAAGTAGTTCTCATGGATGCACAAAGTCATCCACTGGTACATGCACCCAAAATTACCAAAGAATGGTAACTCATATAATTTCAATACCCCAGTACTTTCCAAGGTCTTACACACCTTTTCATCAAAGACTATATGTCCTCTCGGCATCCACTGACTCATGTCCTTCAACACATCATTTTTAATGTTTGTTTCATGGCCTTGCACGCAGTGATTGTACTCACTAATTTTACACTTCCAAAGTTTCTATACCCATGGTTTTCCCACAATTAATTCTTATGAATATTACATTTCTTAAAACCAGTCATCCTCTGTTACATTCTTATTCTTTCGTGCCTTCCTTGATGCCATTTTTCAATTTTTTTAAATCTTTTGCAACTCTTTTATCCTAAAAAATTGTGCCCTAAGTGTTTGAAAACCCAATTCCTACTTGTTCATTCCATTCTTCAACCTTGTTTCTCATGCTCAATCATGAAAACTAACTTTATGACCTAGATAGAACCTACAAATCAACTTTGTGCCCTAATATCTCAAGTTTTTCCCTTGTCACTGTTAAACCCTATCTTTACAACCCTAGCTTGAGTAACCCTTCTTCAAAATTTTCCACTTCAGAGCTTCAAATTCATAGAGGAGCTCTAATTTTGTTTTAAGGGTTTTTTGTTTGATCACCTTCGCCACAACTCTAGTTTGATCTAGTTTTCACTTATTTACATTCATTCTCTAATTTTCAAGAGCTCTTTCTCACACCAATTATCAAATCGCAAGGTAAGAATGACTACTCTCATCATCCTTCTATATATTTTCAATTTTTAATTAATGCACTCACCTACCACCACTTTTAAGATTTAATTGGGATTTTTGTGTTTTTCTGATTTATTCTATATTTTCCTTCTTTTTTCGGTGGTATTCACTAGCTTCTGAGTGCGGTAGTCCATAACCTTCTAGTGCACTACTACTTCCCAGGCTACAAACCCTCTTACGTGCATCCTCTTGTGACACACACATTCTTCATCCATGCCACATACCAAGTAGTTTTCCTTAATGTGTTATCTCCCTCATGTTATATTGCACGTTTTACCAACTTTAATTCACTCAAGAAAACATTATTCACACCTTTGATTAATTTCACCATTACACATGCCCTAACACCTTTCATATCTTGAATGGTCCAATCATGAGTAAGAACATACACCCCTGCATTGATCTTTATATGGTTTCCAAATTAATCCTCATACACTTTTTCATTCTACCCAACACTATAAACATGTGTGGTCTTCTGTGCATAAATTTATAATGAATATCATCAGCTCCTACACATGAATGCGCTTATTACAACAAGAAAATAAAAGTAAAAAAAGGAAAGGGAAACCTAATCTAAATAGAAATATTGCCTTATTATAATTTGAATGAAAGAAGTTTACTTATAGTAGAGCTTCATGTCGGAAGCACAATGGACAAAGAGGGGGGGTGAATCATTCCTAAAATTATTTTTACTTCAATTACCAAACCATTAATTCATCAATTATATTGTCCATTCAATATCCATAACCATGTGTGTTTATTAAGATAAACAACATCAATCACAAGAGAAAGAAACAAAGTACACAATACAAGAACACCACATGTAAGTGAGAAACCCTCATGATGAAGAAAATCCACTAAATGTTTTCTTATATTACACAAAGTAAATAGATTTAGTGAAGCGCTAACTTCACAAGGAGCACCAACCCCTAATTTATTGAATAACCAACTCCATAAGGAGGGTACAACTGCTAAGATGAATAAGAAAAAACTCAGCCTCCTGAATATGTTTGATCTATAATTTCTCTGCTGCCACAATTAATTGATATCACTTATGCAGCTCACAAACCCTAGGTGAGCCCCTAAGTCTTCAATCTTGCACAATCTTCTTACTTCTCAACTTGTCTTGCCTCTAATATATTACACACATTTTGTAAAAATTTCCTTAACCTAAAACACATCTGAGTAGCCATAAAATAATTCCTTCATTCATGTAAATAACTCTCCTCTAGATCGCACTTTTCCCCTATGCAAGACTAGCTCTCAAATGGAGCTCAAACTTCACTTTTATATGAAATTATTATTTCTAACACCAAAGGATGTTAGTCCATCATGATAAATTTGACCCATACAGAATTATAACATTCAAATAAATTCATTAAAATGGTCACAAGTGACCTAAATAGGTCAGCATATCCAAAAACCACTTATCATGCACCAAAGTGTCTCAAAACCCTACCATTAGAATGCCACAAATCCCCTCATGTTAAAAATGTTTTTATTCAAGCTCTAAAACTATTAAAAAATGAGTAATATATCATTTAAATATCAACCATGGTTTCAATTATCATTAACCAATCAAATTATTTCATTTAATGGGCCCACTTGCTCATTACCTTCACCAAAAAGTTGCTAACACCAACCTGAATTTGACTTTGGGCCTCAATACCTCTCAATATGAACTCAACTACAGCATGTGACCACTAAATGTAAATTACCATACATTTAAAATGCATCTACGAAATTTATATCTCATGAAACAACCACCTACAAAAAACCACAACCACATTTGTCTTCACCAAATCAAGCTGCCCAAAAACCTATTTTACAAACTCATCTATTTTACACCCTTGCTGACAATTTCAAGACCTTAAAATGTTTAAATATATTTAAAATTAACCCCTCTTCACTTTTCATGTGATAGAAACTCATCCATCGCATGCCTCAACCAAATCAATCTTACAGCAAGAACATAATTATCCTAAAATCCAACATACAAAATTCTTCACAAATCAGGCTTAAAGACACATCAAATGACCTCACTAATACACAGGTCATACCTCATTTTAAATATCTTTGAATTATATTTCTAACACAACTTAAATCACCTTCTAACTCCTATTGTAGCTCTTGCAAAGTCCATTTTACCACAGATTACTTCTAACTACCCCAAAATTGTCCTTTGACTAGTCAACACAAATAGTTCACACTTTGTATTTTTTCATCAACACTATGACCTGAAACATTCATGTACATATATAATAACTCTTGGGTTATCATAAATGGAAATTTAATCATCACCTCATTTGGAGAACTTTGCCACAAACTGAAACTCTTGAGGAAAAACCCTTTTCAGGTGGGGCCTACATATGACCACATGCTCTAACATACCTTTCTGGAAATATGGAAGAGTCCTCTACAACATAAAATAATCAATTTTTAGGAAAAAATAAAAATTGTGTTGATACAAGAACTTTTTTGCAAGCCTTGCCTAGCTAGGGTTTAGCTAGGGTTTCAAACCACTTTATCTTTTTAACAATCGTTCATAAAAACGTGACAATAAAACCACCTAATTATTTTTTTAAAACCTTCATAACTGACCTAAGAAGCTTCACCAAATATTTTAGGTGCCCCTGCAAATCATACAGTTCACAACGAGCATTAGAAGGTCCAACATTGTCTTAAAACACACTATTACTTACCCAGTTTCACCAAAACATGCATATCTTCAAATATATTCTTTAGAATAACCTAAATTTTAACATGAAGCACCATGAAAACCTTATATAAATTTCCATACCCACCTTATAGCTTAGATATCTCTGAAAATCTCCATCCAATCTCATTTACATGTGCTAAATTGCTTTTTTCTCACATGTAGCTTCCCAATGACCATGTAAATACATCAAACCACTTGTTTTAGACCTGAAACTCACCATACAACTCAGGTACACTATTAAAATGCTTCAAAATAATGATAAACTCTAAATGTCACATGTCTACCACATTTTTCATTCTCTAGGGCTAAAAAATAAACCTGGAATGACCTGATTCGACCATGTAACCTCATGACCTGACCATGTTAACTTCATGCATACTCAAAAAAACCTATAACACATCATACCAACTATTTTTGACCTTGTGAAAACAACCAATAACCTCAATGTATCTCATATAGTGACACAACTCATAAATCTTGACAATGAATACTTGAAAAAGATATTTGACACAGAAGCTTTGCAGAAACAAGATGGTGCTTGTGTATTTTATTAATATCCAAGTCAAGCATTACAAAAAAAATGAGAGAGATGCAATATTTGTAGATATTGGACAGCTTCTATCTAATCCACAATATATGGAAACAAATCATCTCATCTAAGAAAATATGTAGGAATAACATATTGACCCTAACTACCCCTATTGTCCCTCATGAAAATCATCCGAGAAAAAAATATGCAAGATAGAACATGATTTCAAAAACATAGGGATAATAACAATATCACTTAGTAAACTAACAACTAAGGATAACTAATACCTATTGACATAAGTTTAAAGTATTTAAATTAAATACTTTAACTTATTACATTTATTCAAATATCAACTAATGATGAATTGAGCTGAGTTTTATTCCTAACATTCCCCCCCTTAATTCAGCATGGTCTCAAGTGAACGGGAGAGAAATTCTCTAAAACCCTCAAATTTACCTTAAGCAAGTGACTTTATGAAGACATTTGTGTGTTGCATATCTATTCGGAAATATTGGAGCTAGATGTTTTTGTTCTAAACATGTTCACAAATTAAATGTACCTGCACCTCAATGTGTTTTGTGCACTCATGAAAAATTAGATTCCGAATAATTTTTACTACTCATTTGTTGTCAACATGTAGGATAGTTGGATCTTTCTGTGGTATTCCCAATCCTTCAAGTATATGTCAGAGCCATATCGCTTCACAAATAGATCCACCTGCTGCACGATATTCTAATTCTATGGAGGATCTTGAAACATAAGTCTGCTTCTTACTCCCCCATGAAATTGGTCCAGATCTCAAAAAGAATATAAATCCTAAAGTTGATTTCCTATCATCTATGTTTCCTGCATGATCTGAATCTAAATATCCTGTCAAGAAGAAGTTATTATTCTTCTTATATTCTAGGCCATAGTCCATAGTTCCTCTAATGTACCTCAGTATCTACTTTGTTGCTTTCTAGTGAGAAATCCTTGGTTCTTGCATGAACCGTGAAAGATAGTTGACTGCATAGCTTATATCTGGCCTAGTGTAAGTCAAGTAGATGAGACTCCCAATCAAGTGTCAATAGAGAGTTGCATTAACTTGTGGTGATGGATATGTTCAAGATAGATGAATTCTTGTCTCCATAGGTGTGGAAAATGGCTTACAATCCATCATATTGAATTTCTTGAGTGTTGTCTTGGCATATTTCAATTGTGACACAAAGATATGATTTTATCTTTGCCAAACTTCAAGTCTAAGACAATAATGCAGAAGCTGGAGATCGGTCATGTCAAATGATCATGTTAGATATTTCTTTCTTGACTCAATCATCCCCATTGATCCTCAAGTGATGACTAAATCATCGACATATACTACAACGATCACTATCTCCCCCCTTTGATTTTTGAGATAGAGATTAGGATCATATGGACTCTTTTTGAATCCATGTTGAATGAGATGCTCATCAATTTTTATGTACCATGCCCTGGGAGACTGCTTTAGACCATACAATGATTTTATGAGTTTACATACCTTTTCCTCTTTACCTAGTATGACAAAACCTTCTGGTTGAGTCATGTAAACTTCTTCATGTAAATCACCATTAAGAAAGGCACTTTTAACATTCATTTGGTGTATTTTCCAACCAAATTGTGTAGCTAGAGAAAATATTAACCTGAAAGTTTTTATCTTAGTTGTGGGAGAAAAAGTCTCCTCATAATCAATGCCTTCTTTTTGAGCATATCCCTTAGCAACTAGTCTAGCCTTATGTTTATCAATTTTTTTGTTTGCTTTGTACTTCATTTTGAAGATCCATCTACATCCAATTGGTTTTTTCTTTGGTGGAAGATATGTAAGTTGTCATGTATTATTTTTCATAAGTGACTTATATTCTGCATCCATAGAATCTTTCCAAGGTTTAGACTGTAGGGCTTCTAAAATTGTGGATGGCTCAGTAGTTTCAATGACTTTACCCATTAAGGCCAAATTGAGCTCATTTTGATCCATACTATGAGTTCTAATTCTATTGTTAGATGTGTCGGGGACACTATCAAATTTTTCATCTCTAATCATACTTGTATACCATTTCGGCATACTTTGTGTGGTTCCTGTGGGAGGTTGAATTTCACCATCTTCCCCATCATCACAGTCATCATCAAAGTGATTACCATCCACTATTTTCACTATAGGGATGATTTTTTTATCATGTGAGTGTATGGAAGGATCATCTTCTTATTTATTCTCAAATAAGTCAACATCCTGACTAGTGTATACCCTCCTTGTTTTTGGATCCATAAGTCTATAGCCAAGTGCTTCATTGTTGTATTCTAAGAAGATAATTTTTTTGATTTCATATCAAGATTAGTTATTTGTTTCTTAGGAATGTGCATACTCACTTTACATCCAAAAGTTATAAGGTGTGAAATAGATGTCTTATGCTCTGACCATGATTCCTGAGGTTTTATTCCATTAAGAGTTGTAGTGGGAACTCTATTTAGTAAATAGACTATCTTTTTAGCTGCTTTGGCCCAAATTTTTTTTGATAAACCTACATCATCAATCATACATCGTACCATATTCATGATAGTATTATTTCTCCTTTCAAAAACACAATTTTTTTGCATTGTGTGAGGAGGAGCCATTTGACGACGAATGCCATGTGTTTTCAAAAAATCATTACACTCATTGCTGGTGTATTTTCCCCCTCGATCTGAGTGGAGTGTTTTTATTTTCCTACCAGACTATGTTTCAACAAGGGATTTGAACTTCTTGAAAGTTTCAAAATCTTGGTCTTTTGTAGAAAGATAGTATATCCACATTTTTCTTGAAAAATCATCAACAAAGAGCTAGGTCTCATTGGTCCACACAGATCGGTATGCACCAAGTCAAGTTTTTCCTTAGCCCAAAATGTACTATGTTGGAATGGTGCTTTATGTTGTTTTCCTGTCAAACAATGCTGACATTTATTTGTACCCATTTTCAAAGATGGTAAACCCCTAACCATGTTGTATCGACAAAGTGTGTAAATATAGCCAAAACTCACATGTCCATGTATTTGATGCCATAGTTTAGCTGATGATGTATCCTTGGCTACAAGTGTTTGATCATTTTGTTGAATAAAATCCAACTAAAAAATTCTTCCAACATTCAAATATTTTGCAACAATTTGGGAGCTTCGTGACTTATCTCGAATTAGGCACATATTTTTACCACCTTTACAATCAAAGTCAATTTGAGATTGCGATCTAATAATTAACTCACAAATAACATATTTTTTGTTAAATCAGGGACATAAAGAACATCTATAATTTTACAATTATGTTTCCCAAGTGGTAGTGAAATGGAATTAATGCCTTCAACACTGTATGATGTATCATCACCCAAAGAGACATGATTTTTGGTCGGTGTTTTACTCGTTGTGAAGAACCAATTGTTCTTTCTTATCATGTGTTGAGTTGCACCCGAGTCAACATACCAAATTTGATCTGTAGAATTGGATACTTCATTTGACTATGCAGAATATAGGAAGTTATCATCATCAAATTGATCTTCCTGTTCGGCTACATTTCCTTGTTGATTTGGTTTCTTCTTCCACTTTTAATTGTTTCATCCATTTTTACTCTGTTGTTGGCTAGATTTTGTTTACTGGTAATTAATATTTTTACCACTTGATGATCCTTGTTGGAATGTGTTGTACCAACAATTCTTTAACTCATGTCCTTTTCGGCCACAAATAAGACATTTTTGTTGGTCCTTTTGGCCTTGTTGATTATTACCTTGCTTCTGAGGTTTTTTATTAGACTTAGCTTGTTTTTTTCCTTTTTGATTAGAAGCAAGTGCCTGCTCTTCAGTTTCAGTAGTTGAGTGAATAGCTTCCTCTTGTTGTAGCAAATTCACTAACTCTTCAAAAGTTGTTGTTTGACCATTTATGTTTAATGTGGTCACAAAAATACTATAAGAAAGAGGAAGAGCTCTCAATACTATAGGCATGAGTGATGTGTCAATTACTTCTTCTTCCAAAGCTTAAAGTGATGCACGTAAAGTTGCTACTTTTCTCAAAAACATTTCAACTTTCTCAGTTGGTTGCATTTTCAAGTTCAATAGTTGACTCTGGAGATGAAGTATTGTGTTCTTATTTTTGGATGCGTATATTATTTTCAACTTGTCCCAAGATTATTTTGTTGTTGTGGTCTCATGAATATGAGGTTGTACCTCATCTAAAACACTAAACAAGATTATTAACTTTTCTTTATGATTTACACGATCAAATGTAGCTTGTTGTGTAACATCTGTTGCAGATCTTATTAATGTACCAGAAACAACGAACCATATATTTTCAAAATCAAGTTGAGCGTGAATTTTTGTTTTCCATGCTAGATAATTTTCAGAATGCAAAATTTGAGAATCTGGCGAAAAAAAATTTGGTGTCGTAATTGCAGCCATTGTGAAAAGTGATCAACAGTGGAAGAAAAAATTGAACACGTTTCCCCACTTGAAGCATGCACACCCCCCCAAAAAAAATATTATTTTATTTATTTTGTGCTCCTTTTCGGCCATGTACAATGATTTTTTAGCACTATTGGCCTTGTTATAAATTTGGCTCTATGACCGATTTACAAAAATAAAAATGGCTCTCTTGGCCGATTTGAAATAAATAAATTTTTGGACTCTTTAACCTCTTTTCAAATACAAAAAATCTCTAATTTGTGTAATTTTTACAAAATAAATCTAATTAAAATTTGGACCAAGATGTAGAGCTTGCAAAAAAATACACTTTAAAAAAAATGGCACCTCAATCCGAGGTACCAGTTGAAAGTTATGCCTTTTTTAAATTGCGATTTCAATATCTTTTCGGATCCATTTCCAAAAACAGAATTTTTGTTGAAGTGGGTTTTAACAAACTAAATGTGAATTAGGGCTTGCATATCTGCATTCACCATTTTTTTCTCCACCACCTTCAATATATCTACCCTCTGCCTTTCCTTTATGGCATTCCCGAGAATTCTTTCACATTTTTGGCTAATTTACTGTGTTTGCATATCAGCGTTACAGATGTTTGGAGGCTTCATTGTTCACCTTTCTATTTTGTGGGTTCACTTTGAGAATATCCTTGGCTTCCATGAAATATTTTCTTCTTGTAGGCTGATCTCTAATCTCGTTGCTCCTCCTCAATTGCTACATGCTTAGACACTTTGGACAGAGATCTTCTCACAAACATGTACAATTCTCTTGCCAGATATATGAAAAAACAAAGCACAGAGATTAGGAAGCAGAAGTTATGTGGGGAGCTTGAAAATATCGGGTTCCCACAATACAAAAATATTGTATATATATTTTTTAAATGCTTCTAATTTTTTTAAAAAAAAATTACAGGTACATGTAATTTTTTTAAATAAAAAATACCAGAGAATGAAACAATGTCACCTTTTGCAACAGAGTTATATCCAGGTCTGCAAGGGCCTGTGATTGTACTCCATGTGTTCTTTCAACTGCAAATCAATACATGAACCGGGGTGTGGACTCAGGTAGGGGTTGTGAAATGGTTGGGGGCATTTATGGATCCTCCTAGCTCTGTAATTTTTCAAGATCTCCCTAAACTTCCCTAAAACTTCCTACACTCCTCTCTGGATCAAAATACTGCTCTGATACCAAATCTTGACAATGAATACATGAAAACAATATTTGACACAGAATCTTTACACAGAAACAAGACAGTGCTTGTGTATTTTATTAATATCAAAATCAAGCATTACAAACAAATGAGAGAGCTACAACATTTATAGATATTTCATAACTTCTATATCATCCAAAATATATGGAAACAAATCATCTAATCTGAGCAAATATGTAGGAATAGCATATTGCCCCTAACTACCCCTATTGCCCCTCATGGAAATCATCCAGGAACAAAATATGCAAATCTGATTCCACAAACATAGGAATGAGAACAATATCACTTAGTTAACTAACAACTAAGGATAACTAATACCTATTGACATAAGTGTAAAGTATTTAAATTAAATACTTTAACTTATTACATTTATTCAAATATCAACTAATGATGAATTGAGCTAAGTTTTATTCCTAACAGGACCATGCACTAGGACATTATGACAACTCTCCAAACCAATCAATCAACATGTTTGACACCTGAATAAAACATTATGGAGACTCATATGACTACATGACACCCTTTTCCATAAATGGGTTTAACATCAATGACAACAAAAACTCACAATGGCCAACAATCTACCCATTTTTCATTGATGACAACCCTCATTTATAAACATTGATGGTAACCAACATGACCAACACACATATGACCATAAAAACCATCATTATGATTTCTCTCTCCCCCTTTTCCATCTATTAAAAAGACTAAAATGACACTACTTCATAGAAATGACAAGAATTCTCAAAAAACTGACTTACATGCTCAATAAGCTCCCCCAAGATTGAACAGTTTCTTCTTTGAGTCCTTCAGCAGCATGAGAAGATCTTATGGACCTGATAAGAGACATTAATTATATCCCCCTAAATGTATACACTATTTAGCCTTTATTCATGTCATTTATCTCTTTTTGGGTCTAGATCATGCTCAAGAACACCAAATCTATCTATAACTCCATCAAGAATGATTTAGGACTACTTATCCCTGAATGACAACTTCAGTGCAAAAATGACTAACTTCACCAAGCAATAGACTCATAACAAGCATACAAACAACTCTCAAAATTCTCCCCCTGGGCTCATTGCATCTATCTCTAATTGAAAACACAAACTTAAGCTTCATACCTTGCTTAGACTATTTTGTAGATGCACAAATCATTTATCATGATCTATGAGCCATAATTTTATTATAATTTACCTTAATTCATCTTCTTCAAGCACTTGACTGACATCTTATGACCTTATAATTTCAAATGACCTCATATTCTTTCTTATCAACCTACTTACCTTAGTATACATTCATAAATCAGTCTCCTTAGCGCATTAAGTATCCAACCATGCTTCTTATGTCTCAATCAACACTTTCAAACCTATAGTGATGCATTTTCCTCTATTTCTTAGTCATAAAGATACTTGAACTTGTATGTTTTTCATTCTATCATATTTTTCTACTTACTCACTTGACTATAGAGCAAAACTTGGCTCCCCTACCTCTAAAACCTTCTACAAATCATCACAGTCTTGTAGGTATGCATTCAAGGATTACAATTCCTATATCCCTACTTCACAGTGTAGCTTTGATGTCTTAAGGGTACCATCACTATTTCTCAATCATCATTTTACAATCAAATCTCTTATTTCCACTTGTATCTTGAATTCTACACCTTTTCACAGTCCTCCACAACTTTCATTGAGGCTTGAGAGGCCATACATTTTCTAACCATTATACTATAACCATATCTATGCTTTGAGATAAACTATTCCTTGTTAACCTTTCACACCTAGAGGCCTTACTCATACTTATGGAAAAAAAAATCTCATATTAGTATCTTACCTTGATACCTTGATGAGAGCACCACTTGGAGCATAGTCAACTTCACTCTTCTCGTGACATTATACAATGATGCATACACTGACTCTTATCATTGTCTCAGAATATTATCATCCTTGCATACCCTTCATTTTGAGAAAATCTATAACTCTGATCACTTTCACAAATCTTCAAGGAACAATAAACATCTCAATCATTTGACCCAGACATATGACTAAAATTATCTCTCTACCTATAGCTCATCATATTTTGGATCATGTTGAAAACAATAGCAAACCCTCTAAACACTACATAATACCACTATTTGATATTTTGAACATCATCTTCACTTAAACATCATTATGTCCTCTTCATGATGTGTATCCTTCAATGATATAGGATATCAAGCCATGTTAAACACTCTTAAGGAAATCTCATAGCAGTTTCAGGGTTGTATAACTCATTTTCAACCAATTTACCTTCGAGAGATCTACCTACACATTGTCTTTAAACCTCAACACTACTGATCTTGGATTATTGCCATTTCTATAGCATAACATTGTTTTCTCACCTTTGTATACTTTGGAATTGTGTATTTTAATGAAAGAGACACATCCACATAGCACATAAGGGTTTATCTTCACATATTCCAACTCATCTACTCACCTTTCATGTAGTTTTACACAGAACTCGGACCAAAAGAGCACATTGAAACACAATCTTTAACAAGTGCATATACATATCATAGACCTAGAACAAACTTAAGGACTCTTTCACATCTTTATAACCTTGTACATACCTTGACATTGAGCCTTCAAGCTTTCTTTTGTGGATCATCAGACTCAACATCACACATTTTGCATATAAAATTTTTTCTTTCCATCTTAGCCTTAACCTTTGACCTTCTTTGTTTTCTATTTATGTTGCAAGTATTTACTGTGCATATAACTTGTCTTGAATACTTCCTTCAATATTTTTACCACTTCATGAATTTAGAGCACATTTTTTGACCATCACTAAATCAAGTGGAATTAACATTAGGGTTTCTAACTTCAAACCCTTGAGTAACAGTTCATATACCAATTTGAAACACACAAATGAGGCTGCATTGACCTTATATACCTAGTTAATTCCATGAAGACTTACAGCCTTAAGAAGTAGCAGTCACCTGATTTTCTTGCTTACTAACAATTTTGTGTTCACCCTTTACATTATCACTATTAGTGACATTGTAACACTTCTTTTTGTACTGAATACCACACAAATTCCATCTTGAATACACTATTAATCCTACAAAATTCTTCATTTTATTCATTTTTGACTGAGAATCCCAGACACACCTTTGATGATCTTCATCCTTTTCCATACTGCAAACTTTGAGGTTTCTTTCATAGATATTATTTTTTCCAAGTCACACAATCTTGCATTTTTTTTTACTAATATAGGACCTGACTGAAGATAAACACCTTCAACCACATATTTCACAAACTACTGGTAAAGCTCAAGATAGACTCAACTGATTCATATAATGTAGTCACTTCCATGGGAGGATTCACAAGGATATTTATCCAAGTTACAACTTTTGAAACACATTACAGATATACAGAGGTGAAAATTCATTTTGATCACCACAATGAATCATAGACATAGACACATAAACTTTTCTTTACCATCTTGATGAGTAGACTAACCATTTTGGAGTGATCAAATTTTTTAAGCTTCTCCAAGCATGAATTAGGATATGGAGAGATACATTGTCATCACATTTAGCACAGTGACACTGACCTACGAGACTCATGATAAACACAGAAGAGGAAACAAAAATCTTCAAGTCTTGAACTACCCTTTACCTTTGTTGTACTTCCATGTAGGTCATCACATCTTATTGAAGAGAGATCAGATCACACCTTCAAGAAATTCTCTATTATGAACTCTTAAGAAGTGTTGAATAAACCCATTCTTCTTCCATGTAGACTCATACACCAATAGATTAGCATTGTAGTATACCATAGCCTTACACACCCTAATCCTTACTCTTGAAGTCTATAGGATTTCATTTACATCTTTGAACACATTGATATACCTTCTTGAAGCTTCTTTCAATCATTATTTGACCTTGAGAAGTTGGTATAAGACACCTTACACTCACAAGACACACACGTATAGATGAAAGGACAACCTTTATACCTTGAAGTTATAATTCAAATGTTTTGACAAATGGATAAACCTTTGACTTCATACCTCAGACCTAACAAACTCATCCTACTAGACCTAAGAAAATTTTGATAGTACCTTCATATCTACACAACAAATGGCATAGATTGTCACAAGACAACACTCTTGAAGCCACACAGACCTTGATACATTAAGAAAATACATAAACCCATATTGCATTGCTTCATCAACTGATATAAATTGTATTACATTCATAACATCACTTCTTTTTAGAAGGAAACATTGATTCTTGACTCATAAGACTTATTAAGACTAACTCATGATATTAACTTAGAACACAAATACAAACTTATCTTTAATCAGACCACAGAGACCTTAAATGCATGGTGTTCAAATCACAAACCTTTTTAGACTCGTTAAAAGATATGACTTAGAATGTACTTTCACAATCCTTAAATACTCAAAACCAAGACATGACAAGCCACTCAAGAACAATTTCAGACCTTGAGATACATTGATGACCCTCCATGGAAGACACCAAAACACACTCAGACACCTCCAAGCAAACAAGACCCAAAAAATCATGGAGAAGTTATTTAACATATTTTATAAATTTTTTGGTGTCCCAAAGACCTATTTTCTTCAACTTATATTTCACGTGATCTTGAAAGGTATTCAAACACATGATCTTCTACAACAAGTGAAAACATACTTCCTTAACTATGTTTGGGAATGAGAAACTTGTTTCCCATCTTGATAACACTAAAATCCTCCTTGACAGGATTCATACACTATATGGTAGGATTAGAATCAGTCTTCTTAACATCCTTGACTTGAGAAACTTCCTTCTTGTCCTTTGGATTTGGCCTTGCAATAAACCTCTTCTTGTTTTCAAAAAAAATTGTTATATGACTTGATTGGTGACAACTGAAGTAAACAACACTTTTCTTTATTCTTGGCTAAAACACACTAAGATTCCATCCACAATCCTTGGCTCGATGGCCATACTCACAACATGAGTGAAATTCATCCTTAAAAATAACTACTTCATCTCCAAAGGAACTTCTCTTGCAATCTCTAGCGCTATGACCAAAATCATGACAAACAGAACAATATCCATTGAATGAAGAGACATACGTTATAACATTAGGTTGTCTAATAGGATTAGTTCTATAATAGACCTTCTTTCCATGAACACCATCATATTCACTTCCTTTGGAGCTAGGACAAGCTTTTGGATTTGTGAGAATAGGCTTCTTAGTTTCCTTGATCTTTAGGATTCGAATCTCTTCTCTAATATTGACAAACTCTTCTTCTTTGACCTTGAGTTTTATAGACGTATCTTTGATTTCAGACTTCAATCTGATATTCTCCATCCTATGAAATGTTTGGTCTGATTATAGCTCAAACATCATCTCTTTGAAAGCATTTCCTCCATGCATACACACACCACAGGACTTGTTTTCAGTCTTTCACACTTTTCTTCCTTTGAACTCAAATATGAAATAGCCTTCTCTAACTGATTTTTGAGATCTTTTATGGTTTCATCCTTCTTGGCAATAGATTTAAACTCCTAGTTCTCTTTCCTAATTTTCTTTTCCATGTTTTTCTTTAAGGATATACTTAAATTAATTAGTATTGCTTCTCAAGGACCTTATATGATACCAATTGTTGGAAGCATAATGGAATGGGTGGTGAATCAGTCCTACAATGATTTTCACTTCAATTACCAAATCATTAATTCATAAATTATATTGTACATTCAATATATATAACCATGTGTGCTTATTAAGATAAACAACACCAATCACAAGATAAAGAAAAAAAGCACACAACACAAGAACACCATATGTAACTAGGAAACCCTTGTGGAAAATAAAACACACTAAAACTCTACTTTATTACACAAAGCAAAGATATTTAGTGAATCATCAACTTCATAAGGAGCACCAACCCCTAGTTTAGTAGATCACCAACCCTACAAGGAGCACCAACCCCTAATTTAGTGAAGAACCAACTCCATAATGATGCTACAACCCCCTAAGCTAACTAAGCACCAACTCAGCCTCATGAAGATGTTTGATGTTTGATTTTTTCTTGCCACAATTGATTGAGATTTCTTATTCAGCTCACAAAATCTAGGTCTTGAATCTTGCACAATATTCTTCCTTATCAATTTCTCTTGCCTCTAATATCTTAAAAAACTCTCCTTAACCTGAAACACATGTGATCAGCCTTCAAAGCATGCCTTCATACCTACATATAACTCTCCTCTAGGTCACAATTTTCCCTCATGCAAGACTAGCTCTCAAATGGAGCTCAAACTTCAATTTTATATGCAATTCTCATTTCTAACAGAAAGGATTTCAGTCCCTCATGATATATTCAACCCATACAACCTTATAAAATTTAATTAAATTCCAAAAACCACTTATCATGCACCAAAGTGTCTCAAAACCCTACCATTGGAATGCCAAAAATCCCTACCACTTATTCAAGCTCTAAAAATCATCACACATGAGTAATATATCATTTAAACATCAACCATGGTCACAATTATCATTAACCAATAAAATCATTTAATTTAATGGGCCCACTAGCTCATTACCTTCACCAAAAAGTTCTTAACACCAATTTGAATTTGTCTTTGGGCCTCAAGACCTCTTGAGATGAATTAAAATATGGAATATGACCACTCAATAAAAATTATAATACATGTACAACACATCTAAGAAATTTATAGCTCATGAAACAACCACCTGCTCAAACCATGGCCACTTTTGTCTTCACCAAATCAAGCTGCCCAAAAACCTATTTTACAAGCTTGGCTAGTTTACACCCTTGTTGACACTTTAAATACCTCCAAATGTATTAAATAGATTTAAAATTCACCCCTCTTACTTTTTCAGGTGATATAAATCATCAACTCATCCATTTCATGCCTCAACCAAATCAATCTTATAGCAAGAACATAATTGTCCTGAAATCTAACACACAAAATTCTTCACAAATAATACTTAAAGACACATCAAATGACATTAACAAGAAACAATCAATACTTCAATGTAAAAATATTTTAATTATATTTATAACACAACTTTAATCACCTTCAAACTCCACTTGTAGCTCCTGCAATGTCCATTTTACCACAGACTGCTTTTAACTGCCCCAAAATTGTGCTTTGACCAATCAACACAAATAGGGCACACTTTGTACTTTTTCACCTACACCATGACTTGAAACCTTCATGGACATATAGAATAAATCTTTGAATATCATAAATGTAAATTTATTCATCACCTCATTTGGATAATTTTTCCACAAACTAAAACTCTTCAGAAAAAAACCTTTTTAGGTGGGGCCCACATATGACCACATGCTCTAACATACCTTTGTGGAAATATGTAATATTCCTCTACAAAATTTAATCATAAATTTTTAGGAATCAATCAAAACTGATCTGATACAAGAACTTTTATGCAAGCCTTGCCTAGCTAGGGTTTAGCTAGGGTTTCAAACCACTTTATCTTCTTAACGATCATTCATAAAAATGTGATTGTCAAACCACCTCATTATTTTTATGAAACCTTAATAACTTACCTAATAATCTATTACAAAAATCTCAGGTCCCCATGAAAATCATACAATTCACAATGAGCATTAGAAAGTCTAACTTTGTCTTAAAAATACATTGTTACTTACCCAGTTTCATCAAAACATGCATATCTTCAAAGATATTTTTCAGAATAACCTAAAATTTGACATGAAGCACCGTAAAAATCTTATATAACTTTTTATACTCACCATATAGCTCAGATACCTCTGAAAATCTCCATCCGATCTCATTTCCATATTTTAAATTGCATGTTTCTCACTTGTAGCTTCTCAAGGAACCTGTAAATACATCAAACCACTGAAATCAGACCCTAAAATCACCATACACAAAAATTAAAATGTCACAACATTGTTCCCATGCCTAAAAAAGAATTATCAGCTCCAAATCTCACATATATGCAACATTACGTATGCTCTATGGCTAAAAAAAAGCCTGGAATGACCTGACCAACCATGTAACCTCATGATCTGACCATGGTGACTTCATGAAGACTCAATAACACCTGTAACACATCATATAAACTAGTTTTTACCTCATGGAAATAACCAATCACCTTAGTGGAGCTCATACCATGGAATATCACTAGACCATGCACCAGGACACCATGACAACTCACCAAACCACACAATCAACATGTTTGGCATCTTAATAACACATTATTAAGACTCATATGACTACATGAAACCATTTTCCATCAATGGGGTTGACATCAATGACACACAAACTCATAATGGCCAACATTGCAGCCTACTCCCATTAAATTAGCCAAGCAACATCGCATGTAACTAACATACACTAGATTCCAAAATCTTGGTTACTTTAAATGGTCCCAACTAATGCAATTTGAGATTTCTTAGGTGGCGTGTAAATTTTGAATCATACAAAATAACCATCCCACCAACTAAAAATGACTTATTCTTAATATGCCTATCATATTAGGCCTTTTGTCTTTTTTTCCCTTTCTTTTGGCTCCATCACGTAATTATATGTCGTTTATCCAATTGTATTAATTTTTCAATGCACTCCTCTACTTCTTAATCATCAGTAAGTCCTCCTGTGCGTGTTATATGTAGGGAGGGTATCATGAATTCTACATGTAAAAATGCCTCTGCACCAAATACCAATTGAAAGGGCGTGGTCTTATTCAACCTCTTGTAAGTAATTACATCTACTCATAGTATAGCTGATACTTTATCATCCCAATCTTTTCTTCCCACATCACATATTTTTTTCAATGTGTCCCAAGATCTTATTGAAGGCTTCTGCAGTACCATTGGCTTGTGGGTGATAGGGGTAGTCTTATGATGAGCTACCATAAACTCAACTAACAATATTCTAATTGTTTCATTCAAGAAATGAGTGCCCCTATCATTGGTAAGGCTCAATGGGTAGCCATGCCTACTAATAATGTTATCCCATAAAAATGTTGTTATTGTATTTGTAGTGTAATCCTTTATGGGCTCTGCTTCCACCCACCATGTCAAATAATTTATGTACGTGATTATGCATCGTGTTCCTGTCCTCTATGCAGCTAGTGTAATTGGGCCAACAAATTCAATTTCCCACTTCTCAAAAGGTTTTGTTTTTGCTATAGGTCGCAATGGTATCTCGTTAAGGTGACATGGTTTTCCCATCCGTTAACAATGATCACAATTTTTGACGAAGGACTTGGTATCCTTGTAGAGTGTCTCCAACCATAATCCTACAGGGAGTATTTTGTGTGTTGTAGCTTCCCCTGCATAATAGCTTCCAGTGATCCCACCATGTGCTTCTTCCATGATGGAGTCATGTTCATGCTCCAAGGCCCACCTACACAACTCTTGATCATGACCCATCTTGTACAAGTCACTTCTTACCAACTGATAAGGTGCAATGCAAATAGTGAGCTACTTTTTCTCTAATATTTTCAATTCTTCAGGCATAACGTCTATGTGCAATAATATTACAATGTCTTCCAAGTCAGCTGGCACATATTATAACCTTAATAGTTAGGCATCTGGCATATTTTCCTCTACACTATGTGTATCCTCACTAGATTTGATGCATGACAAGTGGTCTGGTCCCAAATTAATTTGTCCAGGCTTGACAATAACTGAAAACTCAAATTCTTGGAATAAAAGAATTCAACGACGGATGTGCCTTTGCAATATTGACTTGTTAATGAAATGCTTAAGTGTTATATGATTTTTGTATAAGATAAATGGTGTTTCCATTAGATAGTATCAAAATTTATGAAATGCATACACCATGGAAAATTATTTCTCAACTGGTGTCATTTTCCTTCTCGCAAAAAAGATAGGATGATCTACATTACCTTCACCTAGTTGAGCCAATACTTCCCCAATTTTTTTTCCAGAAGCATCCACATGAACATGAAATGGTAAATTCTAATAAGGGAAGTGTAAAATGGAAATAATTATTAGTCTTTCCTTCAAGGTTTTAAATGTGTGTCAATGTGCATCTCTCTAATTATATAATTTTTCCTTTTTCTTTAGCAACTCTAATGGCACGGTGATTTTTACATAACCCTTAATGAAATTCCAATAGTATCTTGTATTCCCAAGAAATCCACACTCTTCAATTTTATTGGTTGGATCCTTCAACCCCAAGATTATTGAAATATTTCTTAGATCTACCAACAAACCTTCCTTACATATGATGTGTCCCAACAGAGTTTCGAAAGGTGTTGCAAAAATGCATTTCTTAATGTTCATAGATATATTGAGTTTCCTACACCTTTCAAAAATTAGCCTTAAATAATCATAGTGATCCTTAACCAACCCATATATTGTCCATTCATCCATATATACATGAAGAAACTTATGAATGAAATCCTGAAATGCATTTATAACGATGCACGAGAACATTGCGGGTGAATTATTCAACCAAGAAGGCATGATTGTGTATGCAACATCCCCACTCTATTACATAGGTAGTATTTTCTTAATAATTTTGCATGATCTTGAACTGATGATAGCCTAAGAAACCATTAGTAAATGACTAGATATTACGCCCTACAATGTCCTCTATTACTTCTTCAGTAAATATAGTGGGAAAAGGATCAATAACACATGAAGCATTCAAAACTTGGTAATCAACACAGATCTCGATCCTCTCATCCTTATTAATGTTGATTACCATTAAGTTGATCTACTATGATTTCTCTATGGGTTCTATGATGTCTATTTTTAGCATTTTATCAATTTCATCCTTCACCTTGATGCATGAGTTGGGATTGATTTAGTAAGGCATTTTTCGTACCAGTCGTATGTCATCCTTAAGTTTTATCTTCATTTCTCCTAGTGATAGATAAACACCCTTCAGCTAGGGGTACCCCCTTGGAAATAAATCTTGGAATTTTTGTTGTAGTTTAATTATTTTTTCAACCTCTACCGCATACTAGTAGTCACCAATCATTTATTCCTTTGGTGTGTCTTTTATTCCTATATTTACCCTCTTTGTCTTTATTTGCACATCATAGGAGCATGTGTGTTCATCTATGGTGTCTAAAACCTCATGCTTACCTTCTGTGTGCTCTATATTCAAATCCTCAACATCTTTGTTATCAATGAGATAGATGAGATTCCCCTTTTATTTTTCTTTCCAGGCGTGCCCCATGAGTTTCTCGTCAAAATTCATCCAGTTACAAGCATTCTCATGCTCAGTTAGAGGAGTCTCACCTTATAATAGAGTTACAAGCTCTTTTTCCTTTGTGTTGTCTCCCAGAGTGATGTTCTTCATTATTTGTAGGGATTCATTGACATGAGGTTTAGTAGAAAAATAATTTAATGTATGTATGATACCTGAGGTTAAGTTATGTCAATTTGGTGTTTCTTACTTCAACTCTACATGTATGTACCATGTGAGCGTGCATCTGCGTAATGTAGCATAGAACTTATGAACCCACAGTGATGGTGGTAGTGTGTTAGGACCTTGATGTCAATACCTCTCACAAGATTTTATGTGCCTTTGAGGAGACATCTTCCCCTCAGAAGAGGATATATGAGAAGGAAGATTATTCCTAGTAAACCTTGTCAAGAACGTAACCCTTATTTTGTACCATCAAAGCAGATTATCTATGTACATAGCCCACCAACACATCACTGTTCCCTTCAAGGAGGAAACCAATATGTTCCTCCTATCTCCTTCATTCCACAACTGCAATGGAACAAAAATTTAGTCTTAATTGTTAGCACCACTTAGTTTTGTACACTAGAACATCACTCATGTTGATTTCCAAATGCTCACTTGAAGCGCGCTTAACCTATCAGGTCCCTCTTTGTTAGATCATGCAATATGTATACTCAACATAATACATTGCACAACATAGGATGAAATACAATATAATATAAATAATGACAAAGATAACAATAATAGCTTTAATCATTCATTCCATAACATATACAACAATATTATAAACTGAATGCCAATAACACCTCGTTCATCTCTCATAACCTTGTCAATCCATATCAGATCATCCATTGTAAAACCTTACAAACATAGCATAACTCTCATACAAGCTCTCACACACAAACTATTACTCTGCATATCATCACCCCTTTTTATTACACAGACATAAAAACCATATATAACTGGTGGGAAATTTTCCTTCACCACTTTTACAATGTTTTTATCCTATTAATAGACTCTTCTATACCTAGCTTGCATGTGCCTTTGATTTGTGCTTTGGTCTTCAACTGGTTATTCTTTCTTTATGCGTGTTATTAGTATATTACTTAACATTCATGCCATGTTATATTTATTTGTATCTACCCATGTGTTTTATATCTTTATCCAACACCTTGCATGTGCATTAACAATGTTTTTATCCATTTAAAGTGTTTCCTTGTTTATTACATCAACCCATACTTTTCCTATTTTTAGTTACTCTCTGCTTTTCTAGATATCTATTGTTCTAATCATTCCTACGTGTAACCCATCATGTGTATTCTTCTTGTTTATTCTATATGCACCCTCATGCATAGTATTGTATGTGTAATGTTTCTCCCTTTTTTTGTCGCGTGTACCTTCTCACTTAGCTCATACTTAGCCACTTTCCTCAATCCAACGGTTGGTTATCCCTTGGTCATATCACTTTCAAATTTTGAACACATCCTCCTATTGAGAATTAATTAAATATGATATGAGAATCATGACATGTGATGGAGAATATTATTTTATGTCCATTTGAAAAATACAATTGTAAAACGTTGTTTTGTAAAACAACCCGCAGCTTGTTTCGATCGTTGTTTGAAAACCACACAAAGGAACCTCATGAAAATTTGCCAATAATATCTCCTTAAAAACATTAATTTTTAGATCTTACTAATGTGATAATGTGAATAAATTCATGAGTTATGGGTAAAACCATTTTTCCTTCAAAACCACCTTCGTGTCATAGATTTGTAAAATCTTGTTTTGCTCATATCTTGAGCTCCCGAAGATGAAAATTATTGAAATTTTTCCCACCTCTTATTCTTTATAAAACCTTGGTTTTGAGATATCACTTGGGGTATATAATTTCATACTTTATTTTTTATTCAAGGAATAAATTTTCAGCCAAATAACTCCATTAAAACCACTAGAATAGCTAAAACTTGTTTTGCATTTTCCTGGTGACTCAGCAAGCCAAATTGCATAAATTTTAGAGAAAATATTTCTCATAAAATAAGTTTTCATTTGATCCATTTCTTACATAATGATTGGATTGTTTTTGGATATATGGAGGACTAAATTTTCTCTCAGTATCATGCCCACTTCATTGAAGTTTTCACTTTTCCATTCGGACGAGAGAAATGTCTTAAAATTGGAGCATCATTTCCTAGCGAAAATATATTTCAAACGAATATATTCTCAAGTAATTTGGATAAGTCCTTCATCTGTAATGACCACATTCATATCACAACTAAAAACATCATTAAAGACCATTTAAGACACCTAGATAAGAAGGAAAAATCATTTTCTAACTTGTGCACAAGAGGATTGTTCAACATGAAACATCAAATTGAAACATTCAAAGGATTTTACGATGGTATATACACTAAATCATGCACTTTAGGTACATTACTAGGTCCTAATAACATACTGATATTCATATGATTCTTACGGGAGAAAGGTAATAATTGATCATTATAATTGGCCTCTTATTTTCCTTTCTAGCCTCCCTCTTGGCCTTACAGAACTCAATGCCCATTCTAACCCTTCATCCTTCACCTTTTCTGGCTCTAAACACTAGCGCCCAGCCAAGATGCTAGTGCCTAGATGCCTTCATCTCCTCTAGGTTCCCTAGACCTCTTTTTACTTTTGTCGCTCCTTTTTGGGTCCTTTCTAGCCATTGGGCATCCCTATCTCTTAGGGGTCAGCCTTTTAGTGATCGATTACAAAATTTGAATAAGAGAATCATATAAATATAAAGTTATGTGACCAATTTAAGGGACTAAGCTCTAAGAATTTATACTATCACCTAAGGTTGCATCTTACAAGCAGTCAAGAGCATCTTTGCATTTATCTAGCACCATTACAAGGGACAAGGGCTGGTTTTTTGCATCACACGCATAGGATGAAAGTTCATTTTATCATTTTACATCTAGCTACTTTACTCGTTATCAAGTGTGGCATGCACAAGAGCCACCTAGGTTACGATTTCACACACACACATATAGCTACATAGGGTCTGAGATGTAGTGTAATGCTCAGTCATAAGATCACTTGAATAGCTGAGGATAGTTTGGTCCCTAATTTTACATCTTTCTTTTTTAGGATTTCATGTTCTTTTGAGGGTTTTGAGGTGATCTCTTTATTGCAGGTTATCAGCAATATTGGCGATCATAGTGTGACCATCTAGAGACAAACGGTGAGGGTTTTAGATCAAGTAAAAACCCTGTAAAAATCATCTCTAGAGCTCCTATGTAGACTATGGTGCCTAGGAAGGGATACAAGTGCCCTAGTACTAGTCTAGACACCCTGATCCTTGCTCCTCCTACACTCCTGCAATTTTTTAGGTTTGGTTTCAAGGTCTTGTACTGTCATTCTACCAGTATTCTAACTTTGCACACTGCTATATTCACAAAATCAGCTAAGTAATCTAACTCTCTATTGCAATTAGGATTTCATTTCATTTTTCTTATTTTCTTGAGTCATGCTTGAGTCATTAATGTACTTTATTGTCATATCTACTTACTGTAGCATACATTAATAATTTAACAGAGTAATCTACACCCTAGTTTATTTTTGTTAAATCGTTTGGTGAACCCGTATTCTTCAGGCACCTTTAGGGTCTTGATTTCATTATTTCTTGCATCTCCATTCATCATCATGGATATTTCCATCCATGATTTCTTATTGGGATAAAATTAGGACTCTCTTAGCTATTACTAGTGTTCCTACTAATATTCATCCAAACATAGTTTACAACACATTTGCAGATGCATTTTCTCATAACATTACTTTTTGACCTAATCCTCATGCTGACATTACTCCTTTCGACAATGATCCCCCTTTATACATCACAATGTGCATTTATGATATAGGTTTCAAGTGAGTTATAGTCAATAATGGCTCTGAGCTTAACTTATGTACTTTATCTTTCATTGAGGTTATAGGTATTTAAACTACTAATGTCATACATTCATCTATTTCTCTTCACATGTATGATAGTTCCATTCATCCATGTATAGGCTATATCACTTTACCTGTCACTACTAGGCTAAAAACCCTCCATATAATTTTATTTATCATTAACTTCCCAGTTCAGTATAATTATTTACTTGATAGATCATAGCTTCATGCCATGTAAGTAGTGTCTTCCACAGTGCATCGATGTGTCAAATTCTTACATGGAGGTATTGAATACACTATTTCTAGTGATCATGAACTATTCAGATATTACAACCATGATCCCACCACTACACTCCCCACTCCATGATTCGTTACTGCTAATAAACCATAACCTATAGATTCTCCACCTCACTTATACAGAATTGTTTGCATGTTAGACATTGTTCCATCCACATCATGTCCCCTCCTGTTAATACAAATATTATGGTACTTTATCAGGTTTCTGTCCAACCATTGGACGTCATTCCACCTAGTTCACTCTCTCATGTGTACCCACCATTCACACGCCCTCCCTTTACATACACACTCTTCATGAATGATTCTTATTAGGATCGTATTCTATTTGATCCTACTTGCACTAACACTATATGTAAACATGATGACTTGACTCGAATAGGCTTCACTTTCGAGGATCTTTATCCTCGACCTCATGATCTTCATCTATGTCATGGCTTTATCACCATCACTGCTATATATGGACTTCGAGTTTTTCATCTCATAGTATTTCTTACACGAGCTCCTCGCTCTTCTCCACTTACACTTGGGAAATCTTGGTTTGATTACATTGGGGGCACATTAGACCCTGATTATACTGATATCTCATTTCCTATGCCCTTTAGTCATGTATTCATCTGCAATGATTCATTTATTGGTTACACAAAAACTCTTACTCGATGGTATGTACATGGATGTCCATTAACTCCTTTCACTTATGAGGAATACGTTATTGGCATGTACAATTTATGCCTCAATGGCTCTCTACTCGATCATCCCAACACCATCACTTACTAGATCTTTGATGCCTCTCTATATGGCTTTGACCATAACACCAATGAACTTCTATATGATATTGAATGATCATATTCTTCATTACACACTCAGGGGGGCACCATGCTTCACCCCTCTACTAGTGTCATTATAAGTCTTTCGTTTCTATTATCACACTTCACACATCCTAGTTCACATCCATAGGCATTCATCACATACACTTTAATGCATTATTTGTATTTCATTACCTTGTGACGTAATCTTGTGTTAATGTTCACACTTGAATATTAAGGGGGCATACTATACGCGTGAACCTCACACACTGCACATTTCACATCTACAACATCTTCTTCTTCCTACACATCATACATATTATGCATTTCATACATCCTTTTCTTGCATCTATTACACATCCTATAAAAATTTTGCTTTCCACACATTTCACACTCTACGCATATTTGACATCATATTTTTACTTATATTACACAGCATACACGCTTTGTGCTTTCTATACATTACACATCTACAACATCATATTCTTGCATCTATTACACATGATACGCACTTTTTGCTTTCTACACCTTCTCATTCTACACACTCTATATATCTTACATTGCACGCTATATGTCTCTACATTGAACACATTCAACCTACACACTTATAATCTACATCATTCTAGCACATATTACTCACGCATCTTCTTATTCTATCATAAAGCCTACCCTCCATGATCAATTCATTCTAGCACACATCTCATTACCCGACAACACCCTCTAGTCTCATGGTTCATACTCAATTGTTGATGGTAGCAACGTGAATTAAACCTCACTTCCCAACATTTACATCATTCTACACTTGGTCTTGAAAATCAATCAATCTTTCTAGTTATCCCATCATGCGATGTTATTCTAAATTTTACGCTCCTCACTCCACAAACAATAATTTTTAGCCTCTTATTCACACATTCTATAATCTACACTCTATGCTACATCAATTATTCTATAATCTTACTCATATCTCCCTACATCTTCCACATCACACAATATTATCCTACAAAATACACTTTGTGCTCTCTTGCTTGACTTTTTCTATATACAACACATCATTCAAACCATTTCCAGATGACGCACTTTTTCTATATGGTTCATTCTTGACTACTGAGGGGTCTTATATAAGTGATCCTACTTCCACTCATGCCTGCATATGTACTCAGGGGGCATGCTGCCCCTATCACACTCATATTGCATTCCATTCCATCTCATCCACAACATGTTACATATCTTGGTTGTACATAGTTTGTACTCGGTGATGCTTACATGTACACTTTATTACACATGCTAGATAGATATCTTGTATGTCATTATCTTTATCATACACACATGTGCGTTCACTTGATTTCTAGTTGTGATCATAGAATTTACATAAAGTGATACACAAAACATGGATGCTTGGCGCAGTACCTCATACCAGTCCCATAGCGGCTTCTAGAGGCATCCACATTCGTACATATTTCAGGTGTTATTGTTTCATTATTGTACATAGCACACTACTATATCAAATAGTACATGTTTTGACATAATTTATATCTTTCTAACATGATAATGGGTGCTTCATGTGCAACATTTACCTTGTCGGACCTATTTTCAACCATGGTTATATGTTATTTTTTTACTCTTGTTTACCATTGTTTACATGATTTTCCATGTGTTGTCTTGTGTGCACAGTGTATGCTTTCAGCCACTGTGGCCTCAATTGTCTTATGACATCGTGAGTGATGTCCCATGTTTGTAACCAACTTTTCACAGTCTACACTATCTTCATGTTTGTTAGCTTACATAATATTTTCTATATATATATATATATATGTTTTTTTGCACTAACACTTGTCTTCCAACCACTATTTGCATGTGCCTTGGTTTTTACCAAGCGCATTCCCTCCTACATATTGGTATCACTTTAGCATGGGATCCTCTTTTGGGATGCATCCTCCTAGTGACGTTGTATGCACCCCAAATGAGGGGGGCATCTATTGGGTGAATCAGTAACCCCATTTAACACTTACAGTCATAGTTCAACAGTCTACAGTCATAGTCCAGTACAGTACAACATAGAGTCAGCACATTGTACAGTCTCAGACAGGACTTAGAATCAGACTTGGGTCCTTACTTCAATGTAGACACTAGCACCTAAAATAAGACTTAAGTGCCTATGCGCTTCTTTTTTTTCCTGACCGCTTAAGACCAGGGGTAGATACATAACATTTTTTAGTTCAGTATAGTTTTTAACATTATCACGGAGACTTTTCACAGGGCAGGAAGTCCTTCAGCACTTGGCAATCATGTTTGATCACACTTATTCACATTGGAGTGGACTTGTACAAATGATATGCATTGGTGTTTTTAATTCAAGAAACAATCAAAGGTAGGAGAATAATTGATTAACTAAAAATGTAAATATATGAACATAGGTATTATAGTTAATCTAAGCTATGAAAAGTTGTAAATAAAGTAAATGGATGTTGTAAATAAAATGTAAAAAATGACCCAAGTACTTAAATTAATGGAAATTAAAACCTTAATGTGTAAAAGAGAAGAGGAAATAACTCAATTGAATAGAAGATGCTCATGGGACTATGTCACAGAGGTGACTGGAAAATATGAAAGTAGGAACAATTATGCAGGAGCTTCAAAAAAGGATGGATCTTGAGTATTTGGCTAGACTGGAGCACTTGGAGAGGGACTGGGGTGTCCATCGGCACTCTGGTCTGTAAAATGGGCACTCTAGTCTATGTAAAAGCTCTGAAACTAATCTTCACAGGTTCAGAAGATGGTCTAAAACCCTTGTTTGTCGCACTAACTTTTCTGTACTACTCTGGATGTCACTGATATTCCAAGATGATGAAAAGATCTACAAAAGACCAAGAAGGAGTATTAAAACCCTAAGAAAGAAGAATGCAAATTAATGGTTTGGACTGACCTCAACTACCACAATAGTGTGCATTCTAACTGAGCGTTGCACTACATTTCAGACCCAAATGTAGTTCTGATGAGTGTGTGCATAATATGTCCTAGGTGCTCTTATGTCAGTCACATTTTTTGAAGTAACGAGCAATAACTAGATGTAGAAAATGTAATAGAATACAATCATCCCCTATGTTATGTGTGATGGATATGACCTATCATTGTGCCTTGTGATGGAGATATGTGGATGCAAGTGATCTCTAATGCAATAGATGGATGCAACTCTAGATGGATGATAGTAGTGACTAGTGTTTTTTCTATCATTATGGTCTCATAAGTTTATATTTATAGGGTTCTCTTGGTCTAATTTCATAATTAACCCTGAATTGGCTGACCACAAAAAATATAAAGACCTCAAACAGCTAGAAAGAGCCCAAAAGTGGCAGGAAAGTTCAAGAAGGATCGGGGAACCCATGGTGGGACAAGGGCGCCCCAGTGCTCTAGTACTAGCTTGGGCACCCTAGTCAAGGCTAAAATAATAGAAGATGACTAAAAAAAATTGGGCATATGTGTAGTGGAGGTCAGGAATGATGAAATAAAATAAAAGAAGATGGCCAAAAGACAGAGGTTAATTAGTACTTTCTTCACTCAAAAACCTTCCAAATAGTAGTATGAGACCAGGACTAAATAATGTCTAAAGTGCATGATTTTGTGTTGTTGGTCAAAAAAATATAGCACTTAGCAGAAGGAATACATAAATTTCACGCGGAATAACAAAGCAGGTTCAAAGGCGTGGCAGGGTTAGAAAAGAATTACGTGTGAAAGAGAAAGACAGATTCAGGACTTATCTATTTTCACGATTGCGGGCTATTTTAGAGATGACATGTGGAGCACACAAACTAGATAAAGGCTTGCGCATCGTGCATAAGCTATTTTTGGAAGAGCGTATACTAAGCGCTTTGCATGGGATCGAGCTAATAATAAGATTACTACTTCCAGTTAACTATGAGAGGTCTATTGTTAGCATACATGCATGAGAGCCTATTATTGTAAAGGTGCATGGTTATTCTCAACATGCAAACTATTTTGGGATCAGATAAGCAATGAAGGGAAAGTCTCTACCCATATAAATATAGTATAGGTTGTGTAGTAAAGAGAGAGTTGATTTCATAGATGTATACAGAGTTATGTTGTTAGATTTGTTTCACGCATAATCGTATAGCACTGGTATTATAAGGAACTTCTATGTATTACTGTGTTTAATGTAATGAAAGGTATTGACTAAAACAAGGTGTTGAACATGGTTATAATTTGTTATTGCATGGATGATTTCATTATGTTTATCATTTGATGCATGGTTATCTAAAATCTAGATCTAGAATATGCTCTGTAGAATATTTGTGTTGTTATGTATCTACATGCATTAAATCTCCATCATGATCCCGTCTTATTTGAGAAAATATAAGGAGGGGCCTAGTACCTTTGCGCACTTTGGGTGAATGCTCAGTCTAGGCTAAGTGATGTGTCAGTGCACCTAGGTTATTCTTGGTAAATTCTAGGTTGCATCAGTGGTTTCGTTGCTTGGTTTATCCTTCGTATTTATGGAGATCGGAGTACCCGAAGAGCCAAAGGTGAAAATATGGGAGTACCCCATGGTGAATAAGTAATTGGTAGAAAGATTTGACAAATACTTGTGTAATGGGTCAATGAGTGGGCCGTTCAAGAAAAAGGCAGAGATGTGGTATGACAAGATCCGTGCGGCATTCGAGGAAGAGTGGCACATTCATAAGGATTTTCCTTTGGTGGTAGGTAAGGTAGTGTAGTTTGTAGTATACCAACACTTCAGCATAGTGTGCTTTACAATGAAAGATGGAACTTGGAGCCCCTGGTGTAAACTGTCATATTCCTTCACAGCGTGCTACTTCCAGGCATTAGTCCACCATTTTTTTGATGCACGTCATTTTAACTTCATTGCAAACAAGGTAGATTGCGACTACCATACCCTGAGGAAGACCTATGTATATCCAGGATGGACTGCCTATATTGAGAGGCTAATTTCGGATATGATAAGCATAAATCCTGTGAGTTTGGAGATCAAAGATAGTGGGGCCGTGCTTTTGTACCTTCAACTTAAGCCTAAGTTGGAGGGTAACAAGTACATAGAGAATGAATTTGCACTCCCAGGACTGCCAAAGGGTAAGCATACAATGGATAATGTGCCAACTCTACAGTCTGTAAAGATTATAGTGGTGGATGAAGAGGAGGATGAACGAGAATATAGTGGTGGCTTAGAGCATAAAGAATGAAGGCAGTCTATAAATAGGGTAGAAGCTGAGCACACGACTACTCCACCCCAGGTACAAGAAGAAGGTGATGAACACTTGGATGCAGTCCAAGGAGAGCGTCATTTCAGAAGGGTATTTAGGAGAACTAGAACCCAAGGTGCTACTCCATAATCAGTTAAGAGATCACCATGACTCTCTCCGTAGAAGGAGACAACTGGGAGAAAAAGGAGGAAGTTGAGACTAGGTGAGGAGGTGGAGGAGTCTGCAGAAAGCGTGCCCGAATCCCCTACACCACCAGAGGATGTAGAAGAGCCACGAGAGGAAGAAATGAAATATGAACAGGTGAAGAATGGAGAAGAAGGGGTAAAGGAAGCAGAAGTAGGACCAAATGATTCTCAAGAAATTAAAGATCCATCTCCAAATCTTAATGCTCCAGTTCCTAAGGGGCCAAGAACTAGAAGAACAAGTGGGGAGTATAGTGCATTGATCACGGGCTATACTGAGGACATAAGTAAAATTGTTTGTGCCCATTTTCAAAGCATGGTGACCCCTAAGGAGTTATATGGATGGGAGCTGATGGATGAAGATATGGCCACAATGCGCATAAGGAAGTAGATGTGTTGGTCCATGTACACTCACATGGACGAACCAGACTTTGATGTATGTGAAGATTCATGTGTATCAAGAAGGTTGAAGAAGACACCACTGGCCAGACACATAACAGTAAAGCCTACTGTTATATTAGATGAACAAGTAAGTAATGCCTTGGTGAAGGTATCGACAAAGGTGGCACAAAGAAATATGGATAAAGCTACAACAATTAGGGCACTAAGAGAAGAACTCAAATACAAGGATATATAAATAGTGCACCTAAAGTAATAGGACTTGGAGCAGAAGAAGAATAATGCATTATCAGCATGGTAGAGGAAATTAGAGACCATGTCCTAAAGGCAAGACCACACTTGGAATCGAAGGTACCGGAAAAGTTTCCTTCGGTAATGCATTATGTACGTACCTTGGTGGATTTGGTGCTTAAGGATGGACCTATGCATATGCCATCACCAAAGGACCCAGCACGGGAAGTAGAGCGAGAAAAGGCTTCTGTGATAAGGAATATTTCATCTTATGAGGGACTACTGCAAGCCTTGCAGGAAGAGCTAAATAAAGTGAACCAAGCATTGAATATTTGTACAGCTCCAAAAGAAGTTATACGAACCAGGACCATTGTGGAAGACAATGAAGTCCTAAAATTCTTGAAGGATAAGACATTGGGCCACGCAGAATGGTTAGCGCTAGTAAAGCAGAAGTGTGAGGCCCTTATAATAGCACAAGAACCACATAAGGAAAGTTTGGATGAGCTTGGGAAGCTTATAGCACAAAATATGGACATGTTGGAAGGGAGGATGACTGCAATGTCCAGCATTGTCCTGGTTTTGTAGAATGAGAAGGGAGAGATTACATAAGATGAGCTGGAGTCTATTGTGGTAGATATTCCAGAAAAATTAGAGGCAACGCTCAATGAGTGGCAGACATTAGAGCTAGGAATAAAAGAAGAATATCTAGAATTTATTCTTCTAGTTGAGGTAGAAGATGTTGCAGAGTAAATTAATTCTTTTATACATCAAATTCTTTACATTCTTCCATTCATATTCTTTAATTCATTAAACATTCGGAGACAACCATTATCGGGGTAGAAATGTAGTTAGTGTGGGGTAATGTTGGTCAGACAATATATAGCACTTAGTAGAAGGCATACATAAATTTTGCACGGAAGAACAGAGAGCATTCAAAGTCACGGTAGGGTCAAGAAAGAATCACGTGTGAAGGAGAAAGACAGATTCAGGACTTATCCATTTTCACGATTGCAGGCTATTTTTGAAGATGACGTGCGGAGCACACAAACTGGATAAAGACTTGCACGTCACGTATAGGCTATTTTTGGAAGAGCGTCTACTAAGCGCTTTGCATGGGATCAAGCTAATAATAAGATTACTACTTCCAATTAACTATGAGAGGTTTATTGTTAGCATACGTGCATGAGATCCTATTATTGTAAAGGTGCATGGCTATTTTTAGCATGCGACCTATTTTGGGATCAGATAAGTGGTGAAGGGAAAGTCCCCACCCATATAAATATAGTATAGACTATGTAGTAAAGAGAGATTTGATTTTGTAGATGTATATAGAGTTATGTTATTAGATATGTTTTGTGCATAAGCGTATAGCATTGGTATTGTAAGGAGCTTATGTGTATTACTGTGTTTAATGTAATGAAAGGTATTGACTGAAACAAGGTGTTGAACATGGTTATAATTTGTTATTTCATGGATGATTTCACTATGTTTATCATTTGATGTGTGGTTCTCTAAAATATAGATCTAGAATATGCTTTATAGAATATTTTTGTTGTTATGTATCTGCATGCATTAAATCTCCATCATGATCCCGTCTTGTACAATAAACTCTAAGGAGGGACCTCATACCTTTGTGTGCTCCGGGTGAGCGCTCAGTGTAGGCTGAGTGATGTGTCAGCGCCCATGGGTTATTCTTGGTAAATTCTAGGTTGCATCATGTGTCTACATTTTCCCCCACTTTATGTTGGTGATCAGAAAGCTTGGTAACATAAATTAGATAGAGATGCATACGTGATACCAATGTAGAGTAACAAAGAAAGCATCCCGAAGGACTAGACAAAGCATGGTATGACAAAAAAAATAATGGAGCGTGGAAACTAAAGATGAAAATGCACAAAAAAGTGATGAGAGTGAACCTAGGATGGAACAAGTGTGTTGATGTTGATGTGTGTAGTGTACCTGCATGGTTAATATGAAAAGTGTGCTACCGCGAAGTGTTTTTGTTGATGTCATTTTTGTTGCCCCTATTTGACTGCTTGTTTCTCATATGGTTCGACCTGCAAGGAGAAAAAAATCAAGTAGTCAAATATGTATGTATGTGTGTAAAAACTCAATGGAAAAGTATGTAAATGTAAAATATGCAAATGAAAGAGTGTAAATGGAGCATACGTACTTGATCCATGTCAAGAGAAAGAGTGTATAAGGATATCTTAAACTGTCGGGGTTTTTTGGGCCATCTGACACTATAGGCCGAAGAAGTGTAGAGAGGAAATGCTTTGTGTCCTCCAACCTTTAATTGCTTCCTTGAACTGTGTGTGAAGAGATCTCTTTACCATCCTAGTTTTTTAGGTGATCAAACACCACTGGCAGAAATAGTGTAAGGAGGTGCACCCATTGTAACCTCCAAGCCTATAATTGCTTCCTAGAATGCTAAGGACACCATGTCCTATAAAATCCATTGTGTACAGGGTTTGTAAACTAGTCTGAACCCACTCAATATATGTAAACCATAGTGCCAAGGGTAGAAAGTGCACTAAACTGAACCGGTGTAAATGTGTTGTGTAGACTGTAAAACCTCAAATGATGCCCCCTATTTGGGGGGGCATAGGACATCAATGATAGGAGAATGTGGCCCTAAAAGAGGACCAACTACATGAACTATGTAACTCTTACCTATAGGGGGAAGGGAATGCGCTTGGTAGAAACTAAGGTGCACATAAACAAGGATGGATATCCAAAGACAAGTGTTAGTATGAACAATCATACATGTAAAAAGACAATGTGTAATCTACGTAAACAGGGTAAAAGCTACTAAGAAAATTTGTATAAACGCATAAGAATACAAGTAGGCTATAAAAAATGGGTCACAAACATGGTACATCACTTGTGATGTCGCAAGACACATAAGGCCATCATGGCCACAAACAAAAAACAAGTTTGCATACCAAACAAAAGGCAAGGCCCGCATACAAGAGCAAATAATAAAAAATAATGTAACAAACAATTATGGAAAAAAATATTCTTGTATAAAAAATGTTGCACATGAAGCTTCCATTGGCATGTTAGAAAAATAACGAGTATGTGAAAAGCATGTATAACCAAGTAATGTAAAGTGTTAAGTACAAAGTGAAACAATATAACCAGTGAGAGACAAATGTGAATGCCCCCAACAACTAGTGTAGGAAGGGTAGAAGACGAGCATCCATGATGCATGTAAGAGACTTGTATATGTGATCATAGCTATAAAAATACATGAATGTGTGAGTTTGGATGATATAGATAAATGACATACAAGTAATCTAACTAGCATGCGTAATAAAGCAACCATGAACAAGCAAAACTAAGCAAGAGTAAGAGAAACCATAGTATGCAATATGATGCGGATGGATGGAATCAAATGTAAAATGGAGTGATAGGATCTGTGTGCCCCCCGAGTGAATGGAAATGTATGCAATGAGATTTATTTTGTTTTCCCCCTTAGCAGTCGAGAATGAACCGTAAACGAGAGTGTGTCATCGGGAAGTGATCGAAGTATGTGTTGTGTCTAATGCATTTTGATGAGTGTGTATATGTGTTGTGATGATATGCGACCTAGGGATAGTGTGTATATGTGTTGTGATGATATGCGACCTAGGGATGTTGTGATTATATGCGACCTAGGAATATATGTATAATGCCATATCTACCTCTAAGGCATTGGTGCCAACACAAAACAACGTTGCTCAAGAGTATGATTGGTGTTTTCCATGTAATGAACCTCATAACCAATCTATGTGCTTCAATGGTGCTTTGAATCAAGCATTAATGGTGACAACTACTGGTGTGGAGGGTGAAGGCAGTCAAGGAAACAACCAACAACAAGAAACATTCCAACAAAAATCAGCCCCAAATGACACCACATTGGTAAACTGGCAAGCAAAAGATTTCTGTGGCATGAATCAAGCAGTTTCTCAAGGTGTTGCAGCCAACACAAGGTCAAAAAGAAGGAATTTGGGTGAAGAACAGCCATTAGCTCCAACCAATCCACAACCTTCCATGGCTCCACAAATGGTTGGCAAGCAAAATCCAATTTCAAATGCATAAGGGCAGCCAAGAACAGCTCCTAGACCAACTCAAATACCAGTTGTTGCTGCCCACATGCAAGGAGTGAATGTGCCAACCAAGGGACAGCAAAGAGATCCTTCATCACCATTCAGTATCATTGATCAGATGAAGAAGACAAATGTAAATATATCAATGTGGGAATCCCTATCTATCCCAGGCCAAAGAGATTTGTTACAAGCTGCCATGAAGGACTGGCCAACTTCGAATCAGCAAGTTCAGATGCAAGAGAAAGTGCTCACAAATGCTGCCCAGCCTGAGGGGAATCATGGAGGACAACAAGGTAAAATGTTGAAGCCCCCTCCTTTCTATGTTTCATTAATCATTGGAAATCAGTTAGTGCACAATTGCATGATAGATTCCGGGGCAAGTAGCTCAGTGATGCCTAAACAAATAGCTGATCAGCTAGGGCTCCAGTATGAAACCATATCCAAAGAGGTAGTGCAGTTGGATGGGACAATAGTAACAACAGTTGGAGTGATTAGAAACTTGAGTCTTACCTTGCATGCATGTCCAAATTTTGTTGTCTTACAAGATGTATCAGTTATAGACCTTCCACCACTCTTTCTATGCTTGTCAAGGGACTTCACAGCCAAGATTGGAGGATATTTGTCTGTTGATTGGTCACACATGCTGTTCAGAATGAGGTATGGAACCAAAGCTACAATCAGGTCTGAACCTATTGCAAACTTCCACATTGAGCCCTACACTCCAAGTCAGATCAATGTCAATTGTTCAGCATTTGATCAAGAAGATCACCCAAGCACTGATGAAGCTGACACCAAGGTTGGAAGCATCCCGGATCTAACTCTTGATGAATGGGCAAACAAGGTACATGCTTTTTATCCTTATCAAGAAGTAGAAGAATCTGAGCTAGGGGTCTATTGCATACATGACGAAGATCAGCCCATTCCTAGCATCACCAAGCCAAACCATAAAGATGACAATGAGGTATGGCAGCTGTTTTTTGATGGATCAAGGAGTAGACAAGGTGCAGGAGGTGGAGCCATGCTTGTTTCACCTCAAGGAGTAAAGTACTATTCAGCTTTTAGATTTCAGTTTACATGCTCCAATAACACTGCTGAATATGAAGCCTTGGTGCAAGGGATGCATTGGGCAATAAAGAGAGGAATAAAGAACTTGCAAGTCTTTGGTGACAGTGTAAATCAGGTCAAGGGACAGCATGCTGCCAAGAATGATCTACTCAAGTGCTACAAGAACAGGGTATAGGACCTCATGGAAGATTTTGAGGGTTTTGGCATCAAATCCATTCCTAGGAAAGAGAACCAAGCTGCTGACAGGCTTGCAGCATTAGGGGCAGCCTTTGACATTGTGGAAAGCATTCAACAAGACAAGGTACAGCCAAACATCCACATGATTGTGAGGCCTTCAGTGCCAGATAACAATGTAAGTTGGTAAGTGTTTGAAAATGACCAGCAAATCATCCATTTCTTGCAAGAAGAAGCTGAGTTCTCAGCTAAGAATCAAGAAAAATTGGAACAGCAGTATGGTGACCAAGTGGTACAGCTGAGAACTAACAAGCTGCCCAAGGGACTTATCACTTTAGAGTCCATTTTCAATCCCAATGATCAGTTTAGGAAAGAGAAAGCAAACATTCAGGTCAAGAGAGAAGATTCAGTATCCATCTTGGTGGAAGAGAACAAACCATTGCAAATTGGAAAGATGACAACTGAACAAGAAAGGTATGAGTTCATACAGCTGTGTCAAGAGATCCCTGATGTGTTTACTTGGAGCTACAAAGATTTGAAAGGTTTCAATCCCAAGTTAGCTCAGCACACCATTGAGTTAGATCCAAATACTAAGCCCATCAGGCATAAACAAAGGCCAGTCAATCCACACATGGAGCCTCTCATGAGGAAAGAATTAAACAAGCTGATTGAGTCAAGGATCATATTCCCAATCAAGCATTTTAGTTGGGTTGCCAACTTGGTTCCAGTCAAAAAGAAGAGTGGAGAGATCAGATTGTGTGTTGACTTCAGAGACTTGAATAGAGCATCTCTCAAGGACAATTACCCACTCCCTTCCATGGAGCAAATCTTGTAAGTTGTGGCTGGCTCCGAGAGGTTTTCACTACTTGATGGCTACTCAGGCTACAATCAGATTATGGTGAAGGAAGAGGACCAGTTCAAGACAGCCTTCACAACCAAATGGGGAACTTATGCATACAAGAAAATGCCATTTGGGCTATCCAACGCTGGTGCTACCTTCCAAAGAGCAATGGACATGGCGTTCAAAGGTTTGATTAACAACGTAGTGCTGATATACCTTGATGATATCACTGTTTTTTCCAAAAATGTAGCAGACCACCTCTCTCATTTGAGACAAGTCTTCACGAGGTGCGGGAGATTTGGAGTGTCTTTGAATCCTAAGAAGTGTATCTTTCTTGCAAATGAAGGAAAGCTCCTTGGCCATATTATCTCCAAAGAAGGATTAACAATTGATCCAGAGAGGGTTGAAGCCATAAGAGCACTACCATTGCCAAGCCACAAGAAAGCCCTTCAGAGTTTCTTGGGGAGGATAAACTTTGTTCAGAGGTTTGTCCCATATTTTGCAGCCCTTGTCAAACCTATCACCAAAATGTTAAAGAAAAGCATGGCTTTCAAGTGGACAGCAGAAGGGAAGGAGATTTTTGAACCAATCAAAGAAGCCATCTCTCAAGCACCAACTCTCATCAACCCGGACTTCTCCAAGGATTTCATCCTCTATGCATTTGGAGGCAATGATACTATTTATGCCATTTTGGTACAGCAGAACAAGGACAACGATGAGTAGCCAATTACTTTCTTCAGCCAGAGCCTAGATGACTATGAGGTGAGGTATTCTTTTATTGAGAAGCATGTACTTGCAGTAATCAGAAGCTTGAAGAAATTCAAGCATTTAGTCTCAAACAACAAAGTCCAGTTGCTGGTCTCTCATGTTGGGGTTAAAGACTTCCTCCTCAACAAGGATTTGAATGAGAAAAGGGCAGGTTGGATCACTCGTGTCATGGAGTATGACATTGAGATCAAGATCACCAAGCTGGTAAGAGGAAAAGGATTGTGTGAGCAGCTGATTTTGGGGAAGCAAAAAGAAGTATGCAATGAAGAAGAGGTTGTTTTGACAGTTCAAGAAAGCCATGAGCCAAGTGGCACTCAAGAAGAAAATAATGTTGTCCACACTCCTTGTTGGACCCAAGGTATAATACACTTCCTAAGCACAGGCCTATGCCCTCCGGAGATGAACAAGACCCAAAGAAGACACTTCATATTGCAGGCTATCCCATATGCCATTGTTGATGGGGTTTTGTTCAAGAAAGATGTGAATGGAGTTCTGTTGAGATGCATTAGCACAAATCAGATTCATAGGGTGTTGGAAGAGTTCCATGGTGGACCAGCTGGTGGTCATTTTGCACTGAGAGTGACATCTATAAAAATTATGAAGGCTAGTTATTATTGGCCCAATATTTTAAGTGATTGCTTTGCATGGATCAAGAGGTGTAAGAATTGTGCATTCTTCACAGGAAAAGAGAGACTTGCTGCCCTTCCATTGCATCCAATCTCAGTTGACCAGCCATTCATGCAATGGGGTTTGGACTTCATTGGAGTCATTAATCCCAATTCAAGCCAAGGGCACAAATGGATTTTGACAGCCACATACTACTTCACCAAGTGGACTGAAGCAGTAGCGCTCAAAGAGGCAAATGAGTCTAGCATCTTAGACTTTTATGAGGGCATAGTAACCAGATTTGGCATACCTGCTACAATAATCTCAGATAATGCATTAGCATTCATTGGATCCAAGGTGACTGAGTGGGCTGTCAAGAACGGGATCTACCTAAGTACTTCATCAAACTACTACCCTCAGGATAATGGCCAGGCTGAATCTACAAACAAGAACTTGTTGAGGATCATTAGGAGAACTCTTGATGAGAATCAGAGGTCTTGGCATACCAAACTGAAATCAGCCTTATGGGCAAGAGATCCACGGGTAACTCTCCATTCAGGCTTGTTTATGGAAGAGAGGCAATTTTGCCCATGTCTCTTGAGTTGCCAACATTGGAACTCATGAAACAATTGGATTTGTTGGAGTTTGAGCCCATGGAGGTGAGATATGCAGAGTTGATGGAGCTTCAAGAGATCAAAGATCAGGCATCCCAAGCAATGGAGAAGGATCAAGCTTTGATCAAGAAGACCTTTGACAGGAAGACCAAGAGTAGATCTTTCTAGGTTGGAGATCTAGTGTTAAAATGGGATGCAGATAGAGCAAAACCGGGAAGGCATTCAAAATTTGATGTCATTTGGAGTGGCCCATACATGGTCACGAAGTGCAAGAACAGCAATGCTTTCCAATTGGCTTCATTGGATGGTGAAGAACTGCAGATTCCAGTCAATGGAATCTATCTCAAGCATTGTTTATAAAGGGAAATTCTCCACCTTGTAAATATTAGCTTAGGTTTCCATTCCTTCAAGTGCTTGTGCACATTGTTTTGTTGTAGGTTAGTTTTTCTTTCCCTAAGTGCTTTGGCACAGCTTGCTGTCCCTGGAGATGTTTTGCAGTCCTTGCTTCCATCAGGTGATATTCCATCTTCCTCCTTGCAACATTCTAAGTCAGTTGGGGTTCCAACAGAAAATTTGATGACTCCATGCCCAATGGACTGCTTCAGGCAACTGGTATTTTCATCTAGCAGGCAGATGACCCCTCTGAGTCGCCAAAATTGTTATCCAAAATGTGCCCCTGCTCATTTTTGTGGCTAACTCCTTGTGTTCTTTCCTCTCTTGTGCCTCAGTCTCCATTTTTTGGTTTTCAGGCACTCAAATATTTCTAGAAATGGCACCATTGGATAGAGCTCTCTCTCAGCTTTCCAGAAAGGTAAAGTTTTCCTCCTAACTCCTCATATTTTTCAAGTTATGGCTCGGCGGAGTTCTTGTGGGAAATTTTCCCCTTGGAAGCCCGCAGCCAAGTTATGGATCCGTTTTGGGCCTGTTTTTGCCCTAAATCTTCAAATGGCCATAACTTTCGATTCAGAGCTCGGATTTTCACGTTCTTTATATGAATGGAAAGATGGTAAAATTCTATACAATATTATGTGGTCAATTTTGAATTTTGGTTCAGTTTGGAGTGAGAAAATCAATAAACGCTTCTGGTATGCGCCCATGGATAGAACTGACGTTTCAACAACCAATTTTAATGCAAAATGGGTCGCATTCTTCTCCAATATGGTCAAAAATGTCAGGGCATGGGTTTGTAAGGACCTCCATGCTGTTTTTAATGCATTTTGGTTAATGAGGAATGGCTCCCATGTTTTTTGTACGTTTTCTATCTCCTGGGCTTGACCCATGTAATGTAAAATTCAGTTTTGGCTCATTTTCTAAAGGGGGAACATCTTTTAGGCATAGCGAAGCTTCTGTCTTTCACCTCCAGCAAGTGATTGTTTGCAAGAATCAGACCTCTCTAAAGACTGTAATAGATTTTTCTACCTATTTGAGTGTTGTAATGCATGGATTTTGACACTGAAAATGATAATGCAAGCCTCTGTGAATGGTTTCAGTCCTTTGTTTGTATTATTTGCTTCATTTCAAATCCTTAAATTATATCTTATCAGTCTATGCATTATGTTTTATGTTGCAATCTCTAGATTTGTGTCTATTTGCATGAGCAGAAGTGTTTCACCACTCCTTTTGGTGCATCACCACCTTTAGTTTAGTTTCAATTTTTGCACTTCTTATCCCTGTCTCCTTGCAGTTTAGAATAGGATTAGGATTTGAACCTCTGTAGTTGTACAAGCATTAGATCTAAATCAGAGGAGTTTGAGGAAACAACCTCTAATCTGGAGATTCCTCTCTTGGTTTCACAAGTCCCCACACTTTGAGAGAGGTTTCCATGTTGTGTAATCACACTGGATGCCTAGAGTGATCAACCTAGAAGCCTGATCTGCATTCAGGGGTGCTGCTGAGTCTACAACAACAGTTTTGGCATGCCCGGTGGGACACTTAGAGGTATCATTTTTATTGCAGCAAGGTTGATGTGCATCTGCTACAATTTTCTTGCTTCAAAAGAGCTATTATTTGCATATCTTGCAACTCCTAAGGGGAAGAATCAACTGGTTTCAGCAGTGCAGGCCTGAAAACTCATGAGAAGAATCACCACAAGGTCAAGAGTTGGAGAAGAAGAAGTGTTGTTTGAATACCTGTAGTTATCTCCAAGAAGAAGGTAAAGAGGAAGAAGAATTCAAAGGTCTCCATCTCCACCAAACAGAACTCTCTCAACTCCCTCCACCTGGTAGGCCTTTCATTCAGTCAATAAGGGTTTTAAGACCAATCAGAATGGCTCAAAACAATCCCTACGTCAACTTCACAGGCAACAGCCCACTTGCCCTCAATGCACAACATCCGGTTCCTATTGCAGCCTTGAAGAACATTCCCTACTTCACTGGAGAAAATCAGACTACTCCAGGTGATCATGTTAAAGATATTGCTAATCTTTGTGTAATCCATGAAATCAATGAAATGCAAGTGGTTGTCAAGTTACTGGCATCTTCATTCAAGGGTAAAGCATTGCAATGGTTTAGAAGTCCTTGGAGCTCAGAATCTATTCACAAATTGGAATCTAGCTGTGTATAGCACTTCACGAGCAATTTGGAGAGAAGGGAGACAACTTGTCTCTTTTGGAGCAGCTGACAACCAACAAGAGAGCTCCCCAATGAGCAGCTGACCGATTTCAACTTCAGATTTCAAAGGACTTGGGAGAGAATTCCAGTGGCAGTCAGGCCAATAGTAGAAGGTGCTTTTCTCTACTATCTTAAAGCTCTAAATTCTGATATTTCTATGTTAATTCAGTCCATGGGAGGCATAACTATCCCTATGGCTTATAGCATTACCATTAGGGCTGAAAATTGTTTGATCCAAGCTGGAAAACTTGCCCCTAGACATCCCATGCCACTATTTCCAAGTTTAGAGAGCCCAAACACCAATCAAGCACCTAGTTTGGCTCCTTCTCCCACTCCTAGAAATCAGAGTTCAAATGAAGCTTCCACTTCATCTCCAAGTGCCCCAAATGAGCTTCAAGAGGTCATGAAGCAATTGCAAAACCTAGGCAATGAGTTGGTTACTCTCAAGAGGCAACAAGTCCAAAGTTTTAGACCTTCTTATCAGCCCCAAGCTCAACCTAACAGGCAGCCATACCAACCACAAAGACCTCCTAATCCAGCTGCAAATATAAATCAAACAAGGCCTCCTGCCAATAGACCATTTCAGCCCTATAATCCTAATGCCATATCTGCCTCTAAGGCATTGGTGCTAACACAAAACAACGTTGCTCAAGAGTATGATTGGTGTTTTCCATGCAATGAACCTCATAACCAATCTATGTGCTTCAATGGTGCTTTGAATCAAGCATTAATGGTGATAACTATTGGTGTGGAGGGTGAAGGCAGTCAAGGAAACAACCAACAACAAGAAACTGTTTCACTCGGAATGTTTCGTTCCTTTTAGAAACAGATAAGGGTTGGGGCTAGGAGGAATACCTGTAGAATGTCGAGATGATGTGCGCGTACCGTAGAGAAAGATCAGGCTGACTGCGAAGAACTCCTTTTTGTCTTGGAAGGACTACCTACAAATAAGAACACAAGACCACAAGATTTTAATTAGACAATAAATGAGGAAACTGCCTTGGGCCCAGGAAATATAAAACTTCCTTTCGAAGGTGGTCAGTTCCCTTGCTAATATGAATTAACAAAAAAGACTATAAGATATCAATTAAATTGCTTTGTTGAACTGGGTAGGGGAAAGGCTGGTTATTGGTTATAGTCTATATAACCGATGGCGGTTATTGATAACCGAAGGTGGTTAGTGATGACCGATATCGGTAGAGTCTAGGATCTGCAGGTTAGTTGTTTTGTGGGGTGGTGGTGTTATTTAGTAGTTGTGTTATTTGTAGGGCTGTATATAGGTAATATTAGGAAATAGGGTGATGAGATCTAGATGAATGACAGTTAGATGCAATGACACGTTGGGTAGTGGATCCAAGAATGGATTTGTGAGGACTTATGATTCAAAAAGTCGAAGAAATGTTATTAAAGAGTACATGCAAGAAGTAGCTTACTGATTATTCGCGGAGATGCAAGTCCAAGAGCTCTGATGGCAAAGGCAGAACTGAGGTAGGATGGTCTGGCACACAGCAGATCAAATCAGCTGAGTATCACAGGGCTCTGGTATCTAGTTGCAGTCCTGGGCTTGCTCTCCCTTGCTGCTAACTCTCCTTGTCTCTTCACTTGTCTCTGCTCAGTCAAGTAAAGATCCGGGTTTTCTCGATCGCTCCTGATGCTCTTTCTTGATTCAAAGAATCCTTTTCTTTGATCCAAAAATGAAATTCTGATCCTTTGTTTTTGGTTTGGGGAGGCCATTTACAGGGAACCGATGGCGGTTACGTAACCGACGGCGGTCGAGTAGGAACCGGCATCGGTAAGGAAAAAGTAGGCTATTTTTAGTAAAACAGCCCACCTTCCCTGCTTTTCTCCCGAGAGATTAGTTGCGGGCTTGGTCAAGTGACTAGAAGGTCGGTTTTAGGTGCGAGAAAGGGGTCCTTAGTCATGGGTGTAGGTGTAGACCAAGTTTTAGGTTTTAATTAGGTTAGTTTAGGATTAGGGCTAGGTCATGATGAGGTGGAAAAATGAGGTGGCAGGTGAGGTGATGGGGATTTATCAATTACAAGGTAATTAATAAATAATTGTGTAAGGTTTAGGTAATGAGGTTAGGTTGCGAAATGGGATGCGGGTCACAAGGGGTCGTAAGACACGAATTTGGTGTCTACATTAGCCCCTTATTGTCGTGTAGCTTGTGTTGTAAAGCTGCGCGGACAATAATATGAAGTGGTTTCTCCTGTTAAGGATATAGGTAATCCCCCTCAAATCTATCACGGATTGAGTGAACGGGAAATCAGGGATAGGGTTGATGAAGGGTACATGTTGTAGAGAGGATGGTAAGGTGGTGGGGGAGGTCCAAGGTAGCAGACGCATGTTGAAATGCAATAGGGCGACTAGGGTACATGATTTGGCGAGCAAACCAGCAATGTATAGGCAAAGGTCGATAGTTTATCCAAACAAGGGTGATATAATCCTGGTATCCAAGGCATAGGAAGTAGCTCCAGGGTATATAACAGGTAAGGTACAGGAACGTTTAGGTGTGTTCGGCAGTACCAAATGGTTGGTTTGGTTGAGATAAACGTCACGGTCTAGGTCTAGGCAAAGTTGGTCGACAGATCAAGTCAAGGACCCTAATCATGCTAAAACACGAACAGGTGAGCTCGATTGAACAAAAGGTACAGGATGGATGGATAAAATAAAACGTTGATTGTGGGTATGGTATTGAAGTGATACGGCCGTGGGTCGGGCCAAGTTGTTAGGTTACAGCCTTGGGTCGGGCCGGATGGTTAGGGTGAGGCCTTGGGTCGGGCCAAGCTTTGGGTCGGGTCGGATGGGTTGAGGCCTTGGGTCGGGCCAAATGGGTAGGTTGAGGCCTTGGGTCGGGCCAAATGGGTAGGTTGAGGCCTTGGGTCGGGCCAAATGGGTAGGTTGAGGCCTTGGGTCAGGCCAAATGGGTAGGTTGAGGCCTTGGGTCGGGGCCGAATAGGTAGGTTGGGCCTTGGGTCGGGCCGAATGGGTAGGTTGAGGCCTTGGGTCGGGCCAAATGGGTAGGTTGAGGCCTTGGGTCGGGCCGAATAGGTAGGTCGAGGCCTTGGGTCGGGCCGAATAGGTAGGGCGAGGCCTTGGGTCGGGCCAAAAATGGGTAGGTTGAAGGCCTTGGGTCGGGACCGAATGGGTAGGTTGAGGCCTTGGGTCGGGCCGAATAGGTAGGTTGAGGCCTTGGGTCGGGCCGAATAGGTAAACAAATGGTGTTCAGCAAAGGTGGATATAGGCGATATGTGGTTAAAAAGGGGCAAATGGTAAATAAGGGCAAAAAAAAAATTGGGGGAAAGTTGGCAGAAAAACCGATGTCGATTCTACATGACCGATATCGGTTAAGGGACCGATACCGGTTCATTAGGGCAAAATGAAACCGATATCGGTTAAGGGTGAAAAACCTATAAAAAGAAAAATACGGCTTGTCATTGTCACTTTTGTTATTTGAAAACCAAATTGATTTGTCTGACGTGGAGAGTTGAGATTGGAGGTTTTATTGAGTGAGGTGGAGCTATTTTGCTGGAGGAGTGAGTTGTTTGCGGGCCCGAGTGAGGAGGAGGCAGCAGTTGATTGGCCGGGGACCCAGCAGATCAGAATTGGAGCTATGGCACAGGCAGGAGGAGCAGGAGGGGCTGGACCAGCTGGACCACCACCACCCATCCCACCACGACCGACGTGTCGTCGTTCGGGTATGTTCGGAACTCTTTATTGTGTGCATTTGAATGGTATTAAGCTAAATTGGGGGTTTGGGTAGGAATTTACATGTTTTAGGAAATAATGAGTAAATGGACGTAATTTGAAAAACGAAGAGGATAGATGGGTAAAATAGGGCAAGGCGGCTGGGTGGGTAGGTTTTTAGGGTGTTTGGGTGGGTAGATAAGTAGAAAAATGCAAAAATGTGGGTGGGGGGGCCGCGTGGGGGTTCGGTCTCCGGGAAAATGACAGTGACCGATGTTGGTCGCTAAGCGATCCGCATCGGTCGCAAAATTTTAGGGGTTGGGTTCTGTGTGGGTGACCGGCGTCGGTCGGTGGTTGACCGGCGTCGGTGGGAAGAGGGCCGTGGTCGGTTGTTTGGGACCGGTACCGGTCTAGGGTTTATGGGGGGGTTTGTGTGGGTTTGTTTTGTTTTGGGTGGGGTGGGTTTGGTTTTGGGTGGGGTTTGTTTTGGGTGGGGTGGGGTTGGTTTTGTTTTGGGTTGGGTGGTTTGTTTTGGGTGGGGTGGGTTTGGTTTTGGGTTGGGTTTGATTTTGGGCTGGGTGGGGTTGTGTTGGGGTTTGGGGTTTGGGGTTTGTTTGGGTGGGGTGGGTTTTGGGCTTTGGGTTTGGTTTTGGGCTGGTTGGGTTTTGGGTTTTGGGTTGTTTGTTTTGGGTGGGGTGGTTTGGTTTTGGGCTGGGTGGGTTGGGTTTGGTTTTGGGCTGAGTGGGTTTTGGGTTTGGGCTGGATGGGTTTTGGGTGGTGTGGTTGAAGGTAGGTTGCTAGAGGGGGGTGGTATAGAGTTGGGGTGTGGTTGGGGGGATAAAAGGGGGTTTAGAGGGTAAAGTAGATGTTGTGATAAAGAGTAGGTCTAAGGATGTGGGTTGGTTTTGCAGGCACGTCAGCAGTTGACGATGCGGGATAGGATGCCCCCGCTGTTGGTGCGGATGCGGCCACACGTATCTGCGGCTCATTGGGCAATCATGCGCGAGGTGGGACTCGGCGGAGTCCAGCGATACAGAGCTATTGATAGAGATCACAGCCTGATGGTCGCCCTCATCGAGAGATGGGATCCGGCGACCAATGTGTTCCATCTCCCGACCGGAGAGATGACCATCACATTGGAGGATGTGTATCGCATCCTTCGACTGCCGATCGAGGGAGAGGCAGTGTTCCAGGTAGATTCGGAGACGGCGATGGACAGCATCCTGCAGGTTTTTGGAGATGCAGCCGCGCTACTTACCTATCACAGCGCGAGTATCGGGTATGGTGACATGTACCGTGCGCACCGACACGAGACACGACTAGCCATGCTGATGATGATTGGGATCACCTGCTTCACCCTCCCGGACTCAGAGGGAGGCCGTTTTCCACGGGCATTGATGGGGGTGCTGCTTGAGATGGTGGAGGAGCATACTTGCTATGCGTGGGCACCAGTGTATCTGGTGCAGCTATACAGAGAGCTCTGGGGTTATCGCCGGATGCGGCGATTTGGTATTTGTTCGACTTTTTTACTTCACTGTTGGGCATATGAGCACATCATATGCATCAGACCAGTAGGGCTGCCCCAGCAGCCAGGGCCACAGGTTATATACAGATACGGCTTTCAGAGGTGGTTGGGAGTCGTGGGGCAGCCACGAGCAGTGCTTGCGGGGAGAGACGTTGCCTACTACAGGCATTTGTTAGAGGGCCTGACAGCGGTAGATATCGTATGGAGACCTTACAGAGGTCATCACCCTCACAGAAGGAGGCCGAGTACAGTTACGTCTGATCCAGTACACTTTTCTGGATAGCAGGACGGAGGCTGGGAGAGTACGAGAGGATACCCCTAGAGAGGGTACGCAGGCAGATGGGGCTGCGACAGGACGAGCCACCTCCCTTCCCTCTGTATAAGAGGGATGATGTAGAGGCCCCACTGCCTGCACCACAGCCCTTGGATCCAGATTGGGTTGCTGAGAGGCCAGCAGATGACACAGTAGATGATGCTGGTTGTACAGGAGCATACATGGTGTGGTGGGCTGGTCAGAGAGCGACGAGGGTAGCACAGCCTGCACAGCCAGACTTGGCAGCTGTGACGGCAGAGAGAGATCAGCTCAGGGGTCAGGTGCAGCTCTTACAGGGGCAGCTTGTTGCTGCGCAGGCACAGATAGGGGTCTTACAGGGGCAGCTAGCCCAGGCTCAGGTACAGGCACAGGCAGCACCACCACCAGCAGCACAGCCACAGGTGCAGGTACAGGTACAGGCAGCAGTACCAGCAGCAGCACAGGTACCCGGCACCACCACCAGCAGCGGCGCAGCCACAGCCCCAGGCACAGGTACAGATACCACCGCCAGCAGCGGCACAGCCACAGGCACCACCAGCACAGGCACAGGGGGTACTAGTATTAGGTGCTAGGGGACCAGCCCCAGCTCCTTCAGTGGCTCGAGAGCGCTATATGGAGGTTAGAGCGGAGGCCCGATACTATCAGGATATTCTTGATGGTACCGGAGTTGAGTATCAGCCTTATGCAGCTCATAGAGCAGAGACCTCTCACAGCCAGAGATCTCAGGGAGGTGCAGCCACAGCCGGCGTGTCTGTGACAGGCAGGAGGCGAGAGGCACCACAGGGACCAGCGGGGAGAGGCGCTGAGGGCGGTGGGGAGAGCTGAGGGAGCCCGGCATGGTTTTTGTATTTGTATATTGGATATGGGCACCGGTCTGCGAACCGGTTATGTTTATAGAGGCCTGCGTGCCTACATATTACTCATTTATTCATTCATTCATTTATTGTATACCGGCCTGCGAGCCGAGTACGGGTTGTACAGTTGGTACCCCGGCCTGCGAGCCGAGTATATTTTTGATATGAGGGACCGGCCTGCGAGCCGAGTCGAGATTATTGATAGTTATTGCGGCCTGCGTGCCGGCTTTGTTGGATTATGAGATCACAGAGGCCCCGATGTAGGGCACAGTGTATATTTGAAAACTTGTATATATATATATATATATATATATATATATATATATATATATATATATATATAGATGATGTTTTGATCCATATGCAGTGTTGAAAATGTTTTTAAGTATTTCGTCAATGGTTTGTGGTATAGAATATATGATGAGTTTAATTGACATGTTGATATATGGATGATGTGTTATATGATGAAATGTTGCATGTTTTGGGCTGGTTTTGTGACATTGTTATATATGTATCTGATGAGTTGGATTCAAATGAGGTATAGATAGATAGTTTTTTGTTTTGTTTTGTTTTGGTTTGGTATCCTTAGCTGATGGCTGGTTTGTTTTTGTAAAATAGATGATGTTAATGAAATTGTAATGATATGTGTGGTGGATGGACAAATATGGATAATGGTGTTGTGATGCAGGAAAAGAGGCGGGCGCGACAAAAATTAGGTAAAAAAAATGAAGAAAAGACCATGTTTCAAAAGGCCAGGTGTGTAACCGATATCGGTTAGATAACCGACGGCGGTAGTTAGTAGACCGATATCGGTTACATGACCGATACCGGTTATTTAGGTATGAGCTTTTCTAAAAATAAAAAAGCTAGGGTGGCAACTTAAGTTCTAATTTTGAGAGCCATGCAAGAAGTTAAATACGCGAACGCGACGCTTTTTGACGACTGAGACATGTAATTGCATGAGAGATTTAGTGATTAGGAGAAAAGAGACAGGGAAAGTGATTGTGATCTGAGATTCAGAAGACAGAAAGGCAGGTTTGAAAAAGGTGGTAATAATGGCAGGACGAGGAGAAACATCCAGCAGGCAGGGACAAGAGGGAAGACAAGGGCCACCTCAAGCTACTGCAACCCAAGAGGTAACGTTTTGTTTGTGATTTGACTACTGCATGTTTTGTGAATAAGATGGGGGAGAGTATGTGGGTAGATATGAGAAAGAAAAGATGATAACAAGGGTTATAAATGGGGTGAGTGTTACGTGGTAGGTAATCAAGGGTTTCGGGTATGTCTGTGTATACAGAGAGGAATAAACGAGCAATTTATTGTCGTAGGTGGTTGTTTTAGGCAAGGTGTATGAAAGTAACAGTGACCGATATCGGTTAGGGATAACCGGTATCGGTTACTCAACCGGTACCGGTTAGCTGTAAACGATACCGGTTGCTGTAGGAATTTCCAGAATTTGAGAAAAAACCCGGGGGGATTTGAGGAATTGAATGGTTGTTTGTTATTTGGATGTATGCAGGCAGAGGCAGGGTTGAGGATGAATGATAGTGTACCAGCGCTGTTGTCACGAATCCGAGCGGATGTAACGCCAGCTGAATGGACATTGATAAATCGTTTGGGGTTAAGTGGAATCCGCTATTATTCACGAATCACACGTAACCATGCTATGTTACAGGCGTTGATTGAGAGATGGAATCCTGAGACAAATACCTTCTATCTGCCAACAGGGGAAATGACAGTAACATTGGAAGATGTGTTCCGTATTTTGAGACTCCCAATTACAGGAAAACCAGTATATCAGGCATTACCTAGCGCGGCACGGGGAGCGATAACAGTAGTATTTGGTCCATACGCACGAGATTTAACACAGCGAGGTTTGTCATTTACGTATGGGATAATGTATGCAGCACATCCTGAGGAGACAAGGTTAGCAGTAATATTAATGATAGCGGTAGGGTATTATGCATTACCGAGGGCAGAATGGGGGAAGATTTCCAAAGGCATTGATGTGTGTTATTTGGGAGATGATAGAAAGGAACGTGACTTTTGCATGGGCACCTGCATATTTGGCGGAGCTATACAGGGGTTTATGGGCTTGTAGGTGAAATCACAGGACGACACTGGATTGTTCATACTTATTACACTGTTGGGCCTATGAGCACATTGTTTGTGTGTGACCAATAGGCCGACCCATCCAGTCAGGAGAGACCGGAGTACAGAGGTTGGGATTCAGACGATGGGTCCAGACAGAACAAGAGGCAAGATCCCAGGCTGTGACGGGTGACATTGAGTATTATAGGCAGGTATGGGAGATGGTGACGATTGCGGATATCTGTTGGAGGCCTTACGGGAACTATATGGTAACAGAGAATATAGCTGAGGAATTGAGGGGTGTAGAGCGATTGAGGTGGATCGCAGGGCACAGGCCAGGTGAATATGAGAGGATTCCTATAGATCACGTGCGGCGACAATTTGGATTTGTGCAGGATATACCTCAGGCTTATAGACCATATATGAGGATCGATGCAGAGGCAGTATTCTCACCTCCCCAGCCAACACCTCCAGAAGGGCCTGAAGAGGTAGCAGCTGATCGCAGGGTAATGGATGCAGGAACGACAAAGGCCTATAGATTATGGTGGGTAGCAGAACTGCGAGGTGTACGTGATCGTCCTGACATAGCGGTGATTACAGCAGAGAGGGATCGTCTGCAGCGTTTGGTTCAGCAGCTCCAAACGCAGGTGAATGAGACAAGAGGATTGTTAGTGGTTGCGGAGTCACGGGCGGAGAGACTAGAGGCTGGAGTCCTCCATGCGAGAGGGCGTATTCATATGTTACAGGAGAGATTGGCAGATCAGTGGGCGGTACCAATAGCCGTGGTACCTTTGAGGACAGAGAGGCCTGGCGAGAGGGGTCGACGATCACGATCATCACCTAGTTCGGGATGAGGCGTGAGGGTCTAAATAAATGTTAGCAAGGTATAAGAATAAATAAGAGTACCGACCTGCGTGTCGATGATAGAGAAGATGTATTTGTTTAACATCTAAATAAAACGAGATATGTATGTTGATTTGAGTTATAATAATAAGAATGTTTTCGTTTTGACTTTCGGTGTTTTGAAAAAGGATAAAGAGGAATGTGATTAAATAGAAATACACAAAAATATTTATATTTACCACACATGATAGGTTATGGTAGGGGATGGTCGAGCTAACCTTGGGAGACCCCATGTCTCCGAAGTGCTGCCTACATAGCCCTTTGCACAAAGCAAGGAGGGGCCTCAGACCGATGTAGTTCTCCCTTAGGATCAGGGAGAGGCGAATTCAGGCAATTTGGTACGGTTTAGGCAATTGGTTGGTTGGTAAGAATATTGATATTAATATTGGTAAGGTAAGGTTGTTGGTGTCGGTAATGAATTGGTGATGTTGTAAAAGGTATAAGGGAAGCGAAAGTTAGCCTACCCAAGTAGAAGGGAACCATGTCCTGATTAAGATCAACACACAATCCTAGATGCGAGGCAAAGCGGAAAGAGTGCTCCGTAGGTGAAAAGAGCTAAACAAACCACACAACGTAGAACGAGCTTGAAGCCCTAGGTACCGTGCATAGACGAGAAGTCCATAGGTGAAAAGAGTTGTATGATCACAATATATCGGGTGTACGTTACGTCCCTTGAGTTGAAACAAATGGTGAGGTGAGGTGGATGATATAGCTGAGGTACAGAGAACTTATTACAAAGTGAGTGTTCTGACGAAAGAGAACCTACCCTAAATAGACAAGTCCATGACCCAAAAAGTTCTTTTTGAATGAGGCTTTTATTTTACTGAATATAGACTGATCGATGCGGGAAGTCTACAAGGGATATTGATTGTGCTATTCTTGAGGTCTTCACGAAGCTGATCAATGCGAGAAGCTTCTGATAAAGGCTGACTGTGTATAGCTGTCCTTCGAGGGAGCAGTCTATTTATAGTAGCAGATATGATTTTAGTGCATAGCTGTCCTTCGGGGGAGCAGTCTATATAGAATAGCAGCAATAATTTGGCATATAGCTGTCCTTCGAGGGAACAGTCTATATATAATTTAGATAGCTAGATGTTCTTTTGGCGTGAAGCATCTAGTTTGGTAGGAAGTTTGACTCAAGAAAATCCCATAAGAATACGGCTTATTTTAATACTTTGAAGTCATGGACTAGACTAAAAAGGGGAAGGCATCGTTTAGGTGAGGTGAGAATCAAACTATGTGAGCTTGATTTTTATTATGAGGTGTAGGAAACGAAGTGCATGTGGTGGTATGTGAGCTCAAGGGACGAGCGGCAGGTAGATAAGAAGTGATATAACACTAAATTCAACAGTAGAATGGTCGAAGATGCAAGGCATTAAGGGGTTCAGGCTCAGGTTTACCATTAAGCGAAGCTAAACGATAAGTGCCTGATCCATAGGTGTGAGTGATTATATAAGGCCCAATCCAATTGGGAGCAAATTTTCCACGTTTGCTCTTTTCTAGTTTGGTGACATGTTGATTCTCTTTGAGGACAAGATCACCAACCTTAAAGGTACGCTCATGAAGTCGCTTATCATAAGCACGTTTGATGCGTTTTTGATAGATTTGAAGGTGATCAAGAGCTGTAAGACGACGTTCGTCAAGAAGCTCCAATTGGGCTAACCGCTCTTGGCGGAAATCATCGTTGGTGAGAATATCCTGAAGAGATATTCTAAGGGAGGGTATTTGTATTTCGAGAGGCAAAACAGCCTCGGTACCGTATACCAAAGAAAAAGGTGTGGCATTAGTAGAGGTACGAATGCTAGTACGATAAGCCCAAAGGGCAAAGGGAATGTGATCGTGCCAATTTCTTCCGGATTCATTGACAACTTTCATGAGGATTTTGGTTAGGGTTTTATTAGAAGATTCAGCCTGACCATTGGCCTGCGGATAGTAAGGCGATGAGAAACTAAGTTTGATACCAAAGTTGTCACAAAGGTCTTGTAACAACTTGTTTTTAAAAGATTTACCATTATCTGTTATTAGGCGATGAGGAATACCAAAACGACAGATAATGTGATGGTTAATGAATTCGACAATTTTTTCCTTTTTAGTTGAAATGAGTGGAATAGCCTCCACCCATTTTGTGTAATATTCGGTGGCTGTGATTATCCATCGGTGACGTTGTGAAGAGGACGGGTGAATCTCACCAATAAGGTCTAAACCCCATTGTGAGAAGGGCCAAAGATCTCGAGCGACCTGGAGCGGGTGGCTAGGAGTATGTTGAAGGTTGGCATGTTGCTGACACATAACACAACGCTTAACATATTCGTAGCAGTCGTTATTGAGAGTAGGCCAATAATAACCAAGGCGAAGGATTCGTTTAGCCACGGCAAGGCCACTAAAATGTCCACCACAAATCCCATCATGGACTTGTTGGATGGTATAGGTGACCTCCGCGCCGGTTAGACAGCAAAGGAGGATACCATCAAAGCCACGTTTATAAAGGAGTCCCCCCATAACTACATAACGAGAAACACTTTTAAGAAAAGCACGTTTGCCGTTACTAGTAAGGTCAGGTGGGAGAACAGAGATTGTAAGATAGTCGTGAAATTGGTGATACCAAGTATCCTGCGAATTAGTAGACACAGTATTTATCGTACAAACAATCGGGGCTGAATAATATGGGGCAAAGAGTTGTTGGACCACGACGAATAATTCAGAGTCAGTTGATGAAGCTGGAATTTGCGAGGCTAAGCAAGCCATAGTATCCGCAAATTTGTTAGTGGAGCGGGGAATGGTTTGGATAGAATAGTGAGTAAATAAGGCTAGAAGTGAGTCCACGTAGTATTTGTACTTTTGAAGTTCCTCATTTTTACATTGGTAGATGCCCATAACTTGATTGACTACCAATTGAGAGTCGCCAAAAATATTGATAGATTTGATACCTAAGTGCAGCGCAACCTGGAGACCCAGAACAAGGGCCTCGTATTCCGCTGTATTATTAGTGCAAGGGAAATCGAGTCGGAATGAAAGAGGCATAGGCTCGGCGTCGAGAGGAATAAGAACAACGCCGGCTCCTCCACCGCGTTGGCATTTGGATCCATCGAAGAAGAGAGTCATTGGATACGACTCCTCCTTGAGTGAAAGAGTGGCGATGAGTTCGTCGGGGAATGTAAAATTGGTAAATTGTTCCCCAGGTAAAGGGGCTTCCGCAAGTTGGTCTGCGATGGTTTGTCCTTTGATTGATTTCTGGTGGACGAACTCAAGGTCGAGGTCGGCGAGGAGCATGAGCCATCGGGCGATGCGTTGGTTTAGATGAGGTTTGGCATACATGTAATGGATGGGGTCCGTGTTGGTGATGACGAAAGTTTTGTGATTCAGAAGGTAGTGTCGGAGCTTGGTAGCCACGAATGATAGGGCTAGGCACAACTTTTCTACATGTGTATACCTAGTCTCATAATCCACCAAAGTACGACTTATATAATAAACGGCTTGTTCTCGATTTTCAGAGTCACGATGTGCAAGCATGGCCCCTACAGCGTGGTCAGTGGCGGAAAGGTAAAGGTAGAAAGGGCGGTCGTCTTGAGGTGGGATAAGCACGGGTGGCTGCAAGAGATAAGTTTTGAGAGCTTCAAAGGCTTGGTGGCACTCTTCACTCCATTGAAATTCAATGTCCTTTTTAAGGAGGTGATGGAAAGGTTGACATCGATCCGAGAGTTGGGAGATGAAACGTCGGATAGATTGTAACTTACCTTGTAAGCTACGCAATTGTTTGAGATTAGTAGGTGGGGGCATTTCTATGATAGCTTTGACTTTAGATGGATCGACCTCAATGCCACGCAAAGAGACGATAAAACCAAGAAGCTTTCCCGAAAGGACACCAAAGACACATTTCTTTGGTTGAAGACGGACAGAATATTGTAACAGGCGATCAAAAATAATGGTTAAAACATCGAGATGTTCACTGCGATGTTTAGACTTGCCAAGAAGATCGTCGACGTAATCTTCAAGGATAGTGTGCATAATGTCATGAAAAATGTAGGTCATAGCCCGCTGATAGGTCGCACCAGCATTCTTAAGGCCAAATGGCATTACACGGTAACAGAAGGTTCCCCAAGGAGTTATGAAGGTAGTTTTGTGTTGATCGGCAGGGGCAACCAAAATTTGGTTGTATCCTGAAAAGCCATCCATGAGAGAAAGCATTTCATGACCCGCAGTGAGATCAACAAGTTGATCAATACTTGGGAGGGGGAAGTCATCCTTAGGGCAAGCGAGGTTAAGATCCCAGAAATCCGTGCATATCCGAAGTCCCCCCGTCGCTTTAGTGACAGGTACGATGTTAGAAATCCATTGAGGATAGTCAATAGGCAAGATGAAGGAAACAGAAAGAAGTCGTTGAAGCTCTTCTTTGACCAAGAGGGCAATGCGTGGATGCATTTTTCTCAGTTTTTGTTTGACTGGTTTGGAATCGGGGTTTAGAGTGATGTTATGGACGGCAATGGTAGGATCAATTCCTGGCATGTCAGCGTAGGACCAAGCGAAAGCTTGGTTGCGAGCACGGAGGAAAGTAGTAAAGGCGACTTGTTCTGATGCGTTAAGGGATTGTCCGATCTTCACAATGTGAGGATCCTCCTCCGTGTGGATGTTGATTTCTATAGTAGATTCATTCAGCATGGTTTGGGTTTCAGATGGTAAGGCTCGTTGAATATAAGAATCATCCGCGCCAAGGTAAGTGAGGATGGAGTCATCATCCTGACACTCAACAACATTAATCAAAGGCGAATCCTCTTCGATCATGTCTGGATACAGAAGGGGAAGAGAAGATGGGTCCTCATTATCGCGTTGATAAGTGAGAGGACCTATGAAGATAGCATTTATGAAAAAAAAAAGTTAGGAGGGATAGATTCAGGGTCTATAGATTCTGTGGGTGATGATGGCAAAGTGGGTGATGATGGTTTGGTAGGGGTGACGTCGTCTTCTTCCAGAATACAGCTGACACGAGGTGTCTCCTGTGTAGGTGTTTCAGGAAAACCGAGACCACTGCGATCATTGTGTTTGCGGGTAGTCACGGGAATGAGTGTATGTCGGCCTTGTTCGTAAAGACCAAAACCAAAGCCTTTCCAAGCACAGCGAGTCAAGAAGGTGAGGGCGAAACGACGATTTGTCAAGTATTGAAAATCGGATTGGAAGGGAACCACACCAAGAGGAGGTTCAGGGGTAATGGAGGATGCGTCAACACCCCCATACGTTAGGTTGGTGCGGCAATGGGGTGGTCCGTAAGAGATTACCTCCCCCACGCGACGGTCGTAGGTGGGATGTGCATGTAATTGTCCGTACTCCTGCGGGGTAGGGAAAGAACTAACGTTATATAGGCGGTACTCCCCCAGCGTAAGGCGTTGAAAAACATCTACTAAGGGGTCGGAGGTTGGGATGTTAGCTGCGGGAAGGGAAGTGGTTTTTGCGACGGTGGTTTCATCAGTTGAAGGCGTAGGCGCGGTTGAGGTGGATGGTTGAGGTACATTTGAAGAGGATGGTTGGGTTGAATGTATGGGTGTCTTGATTGGTATAAGCACATCGTTAGGGCGGTATAACATATTGCAGGTTTTAAAGGGGGGAGGATCAGCTTTTACGGTGTAGGACTTCCCCTCGTACTCAAATTTTATGCATCTATGTAATGTTGAGGGAACGCATCCCATGGCCCGGATCCAAGGACGACCCAGCAATATATTATATTGGAACTCTCCCTCAAGGACATAGAAGAGTTCGGGTAAAGTACGTGGTCCTACCCGAATGTTGAGGATCACGGTGCCTAAGGTAGAGGTAATAGCGTCATTGAATGACCGCAACATGATGGGGTTGGCACACATGTAGCTAGAAGGGATATTCATTTGTTGAAAAGCTTTTGAAGAGATGATGTTTAGGCTAGCACCCCCGTCAATCATAACACGACGTACACGAATGTCCCGGACGTAAGCTGAGATGAACAGGGCAGGGTCAGGATCTTCTGTACCAAAATCGACAATTTCATCTTCAGAGAAACTGACTGCAGCAGCTTGTGGTACAGAGACAGAAGTGGTTGGGGCGGTGGGTTGTTTGGTGAGAGAGGCAACGTGATTGGGTGTTAGAATGGAGGCAACGGGCAGGGTTTCATTAGGTAAGACCTCGATCCCCTGAAGAATTTCAACGAGAGCTTGTCGATGAGATTCAGAAGTCTGAATGAGATCATATAGTGTCATTTTTACAGGTGATTGGTGAAGCTGTTTGATCATGGCTCGATGGGCAGCTCCATTAGAGACGGGGTAAGCGGGTCCACGAATAACCACTTTGGGTGGTGGTGCAATCGGGATGCTGGACGGAGAAGGAGAGGACGCAGGTGTGCTTTCTTTCGCTTTCTCATTGTTTTTCTGCGCTCGAGTAGCAACACTAATCATATTAATCTCGTAGACCGGAGATGAAGAAGATGATTGGGATAAATCATGGTCTTCAAGAGGTGGGGTTGTAATAATGACAGATCTTGGTGAGGCGGGGACAGATGGTATAGGAGAGGGAATGGAAACTAAAGGTCTCTCCCTTCGTAAGTTGTCTTTCTTAACCTTTCTATCTGGGAGAGGTGACTGACGAAGGATGGTTTTTAAAGCTTTGCATCCCTCCACATCATGTCCTGGTGTGCGGTGATAAGCGCAGATCTTAGACTCATCATAACCTATAGGTCGAGGTTTAGACGGGTCATAAGGTCTAAGTGGGGGTAGGGAAATGGTCGCATTCTCTACTAACATAGCAAGGATTTTGGCGTAAGATCCTTTAAGTGGGTCAAAATCAGAAGAGGATGAGGGTATTGATTGCGCGGGTTTTGGTAATGTTTGGGCGTGGTTGGTTCGTATGGGTGGTGGTTTAGCCGAGGGGTGTTGACACGTGTTTTTCACTAAACGTGGTTTCTTTGGCGCAGAAGCTATATTGGATGATGAGGCCACAGATGGTGTGGTATCAGAAAACAACCACGGGGAAATAGGAGTGACCGAAAACAAATCTTTTGATGATGGAATTTGTTTAGGGTTGATAGGTGGACAGGATACGCGGAGTGATAATGTTGATATACCCTTTGATCCCTGTATGGGTGCAGAAGGCGTAGGTCGTTTTGAAGAAAACGCAGGAGGTATGATATATTGGTGCAAGGTGGAAGGATGAGGTCCCAATATGGAAGGTAGGTATGACGATGATGGTTTTGATTGTGATAGAGGCACGGGTTGAGTGTATCTCCTAAGTGGCGGGGCGGCTTTATTCTTGGACAAATCTAGTCGCTTAGGCGGGTGTGTTAGACTGGGTATTGGCGAGGTCCCAAGTGTAGGGGAAGATTTGGTTAGGTTGATAGAGGTGGATGGGATATTGAGTATAGATACGGGGGGTGAGAGTGAGGACATAGGCATTTTGAGTTTCTGTAAACACTTCGGGTATATGGTAGAGGTATCGGGATCGGTCATCTGCATTTGAGTAGAATAGGGAGTACTCAAACGTTCCCATAGGATTCGTCTATCTTCTGGAGAATGACAGTCTTCAGGTTTGAATTGTAAATTTTGTACGGAAGAAAGGTGGGTTGTGATTCCGGTCCACTGTGGGTGTGATACAGGGGGTAAACGAGGCACTGTATCAATAGATGTCAAGAGGTCAACCGGTCGTTGAAAAGATTTAGGCGATGAAGAACTAATAGGTAAGAGGGCATGTTCGAGAGGATCCGTCATGGTTAAAGAATTTGGTGATGTCGGTGCAAGAGATTCCTCGTCTAAGGATGTCAAAAGGAGTGGCGTACCTTCCTCTTGTGCAGCAAGAGGGGTAGAAGGGGAAATCTGGGAAATAGATAGGTTAGATAACATCCGTTCGCAATCTTGTAGGGATGTGGTATAAGAAGACTCATCGATGGGAAGAGAAGTCTGGGCAGTTAACTCCTTTATGGGTAAAGGAATGATTTCGCTTTGGTTCGATGGTGGTAAAGGAGGTTCGGGCTCCTGTGTTAGTGAAGAGGCTTGATTCAAAATTTTCTCGATAGAGGCTTTGGGCTGGGTATCAAAGACTGCATGGATCTCATGAACACTCTCCTCGGCTAAGATATCCTGGTTTACGTTGCTGTTGGAAGAGTGATTCGGGAATGGTTTGTTAAAGATTTTCAAATTTCGGTTGGCAGGGGCATTAGGATTATCGAGGGTTATATCCCCTGCGTCAACCATTTCCTGCACTATGTTTTTCAACATCTTGCAGTTCTCATGACTGTGTCCCTTCACGCGGTGGAAGTTACAGAAGTCATTTTCTTTGTACCAGGAAGGTATGGCGCGAGTGGAATCAAACCCGGAATGAGGTTTAACAGGAGGTAATGTAATGGCTCCTGCTTTGAGCAATTTTTCCAATATCACACCATATGTTTCTCCCAAGGGAGTGTAGTTGATGGGCTCGGCTTTGTACTTATAGGTGGTTTTTGGTGGAGTATTGGACGGCGCTTGAGATTTGACCATCACCGCGTGGACAGCTCCTTTTGATTTAGAAGAAGTGGACGCGTGAGGAGTGGTGGTATTTGGTTTATTGGTAGAATCAGGAGTTCGGAAATTGGGGTTTTTGTTACGCAACCGCAATTTCTCTTCCTCTAAGGCTCGAATCTCTAGTTTTCGAGCCATAGTAAAGGCTTCATCGAATGTACGGAAAGTTTGAATTTGGAGAGTAGGAGAAATGTGCTTAGCACATGCCCGCGTGAAAAGTTCGATAAGTTCAGTCTGAGGCAAGGCATATGTAAGTTGGTTGATAAGGCCGCGCCATCGTCCGACGAAATCTGCGATAGATTCGTCTTCGAATTGTCGAATGGCATAAAGGTCGGTGATGGATACTTTCTTAGCAATGTTAATGGAGAAGTGATCCAAGAAAGATTGGGCTAGTTGGTTAAAAGAGAAGATTGAGTGCTGGGTTAAAGCACTGTACCACTCCAAGGCAGGTCCTGATAAGGACATGGGAAAGGTGCGGAGTAACAAGGCATCATCATGGGCAATCAAATAACAAGCATGTCTAAATGATCGCAAGTGTTGTTGAGGATCCTCTTTACTATTAAAACGAGTAAATTTCGGCAACTCCCATTGAGGAGGATATGAATGAAGGGGGACAGAAGGGTGAATGGGCTCCCGACAAACTTGCTCGTATGTCAAGGCGCTACGACTTCCTGAAACAGAAGCCTCCAGGTTTTGCATTTTGTCCATCATTTGTTTAATTAGATCAGTAGTTGGATGAGATGATGGTGTGGTTGTGGTAAACGGAGGCAAATTGGGCCAAGGACCACCGCTAGACCCTGGTGGGGTTAATTGTTGATAAGGTGTGGAGGATGAATATGTTGAGGCAACCGAATAGGGATGTCCCATATAGGATGTTGAGGTCACTGGATACGTGTATGGGAATGAAAAGGTAGGCGGAGCTTGAGAAGGAAAGCTCGTGTGGATAGGTGGCAGAGAGCAAGTCATGAACGGAGCAGTCTGCAAGAGAGATGAGGTAGGGGCAGTCGGCGGTAATGATATGTGGGGTCCGAGGTTAACCAACGGAAAGCCAATCTGAGTCGTATGAACCTCTGAAGCCGTCGGATTGGGAGACGGGGCTAGAGATGCAGGAAGCAAGGCGGTATTATCAGGCGGAGTGGGAGCTAAATGAGCAGCTATACTAATAGGCATACCAACAAGGAGCTGACCATCAGGCGTACGGTCAGGGGTATGAGACAAATAGTATTGTACAGCGCTAGAATTAGCATCCAGAAACTTGGCGAAGTCCTTATCTCCCACAGGAATTTTAGGAACCTCGCTGGTATCCGTAGGATTCCCCACAGAATGTGAAGGGGGTGATTCAGGCAAAGAAACAGAGCAAGCATGTGAAACCATGGCGGCGGCTTGCTTTCGAGTGATAACAACCATGGACAGGAGTTCACAGTAGGGTTTCAATCTGTCAGGAATAGAAACAAACTCAGACTGGTAAAATTGGTAGGTTGCTGGTTTGTCAGGAATTGGAAAAGACAGTAACCGATATCGGTCTAGTAACCGATGTCGGTTATACTATAGCCGACGTCGGTCAGGTAACCGATGTCGGTGTAAGAAGTCTGGGCTAACAAGATATAAAAAGGCTGCTAATTTGATTTTTAACAACGTTTAGTATACTTGTCCAATTATTGATCACAGAAGATAGAGTATGAGAAAGAAAACAGAACTAAAAACAAGCAAGATGCACACGCAAATCCAGAGATTAACCCTAGGGTTAATTTTAATTATCGTGGGCTTATGCCTTTAGACGTAGAATGATGTCAGAATCCTAAACAAGAGACTTAGGGGAAATGTCAAGTTGTTTTGGCTTATAAGGTTACCTCAATCGGGCGGAGGAATACCGCGGAAAAAAGGGGGGATGTTTGAGCTGTTGTGTTAATTGTGAAGTGATTCGGTATGTGTTGTGCAGTGAATGTAAGATTAATTTCCTGTCAATACCGTGGATATCACCCCCACGTGTACGACCTGTTACTTAATCTACGTTCACTAGAATTGAAAAACAACAAGCAGGAATGCAATGCACGTGTTTTAAACCCAAATCGAAAATTATGTTCGATGAAGCAAGAGAGATGACTTTCACTAATGCGAAACTAGGAAAGCAAGACAAATTCTTTACGAAATATATAACAAAAGTAGCAACAGCAAGTATGCTTCCTAAAATGAAAATAAGCAAGAGAAACAGAAACCCAAGATGGGTCCCACCGGGCGTGCCAAAATGTTTCACTCGGAATGTTTCGTTCCTTTTAGAAACAGATAAGGGTTGGGGCTAGGAGGAATACCTGTAGAATGTCGAGATGATGTGCGCGTACCGTAGAGAAAGATCAGGCTGACTGCGAAGAACTCCTTTTTGTCTTGGAAGGACTACCTGCAAATAAGAACACAAGACCACAAGATTTTAATTAGACAATAAATGAGGAAACTGCCTTGGGCCCAGGAAATATAAAACTTCCTTTCGAAGGTGGTCAGTTCCCTTGCTAATATGAATTAACACAAAAGACTATAAGATATCAATTAAATTGCTTTGTTGAACTGGGTAGGGGAAAGGCTGGTTATTGGTTATAGTCAGTATAACCGATGGCGGTTACTGATAACCGATGGCGGTTACTGATGACCGATATCGGTAGAGTCTAGGATCTGAAGGTTAGTTGTTTTGTGGGGTGGTGGTGTTATTTGGTAGTTGTGTTATTTGTAGGGCTGTATATAGGTAATATTAGGAAATAGGGTGATGAGATCTAGATGAATGACAGTTAGATGCAATGACACGTTGGGTAGTGGATCCAAGAATGGATTTGTGAGGACTTATGATTCAAAAAGTCGAAGAAATGTTATTAAAGAGTACATGCAAGAAGTAGCTTACTGATTATTCACGGAGATGCAAGTCCAAGAGCTCTGATGGCAAAGGCAGAACTGAGGTAGGATGGTCTGGCACACAGCAGATCAAATCAGCTGAGTATCACAGGGCTCTGGTATCCAGTTGCAGTCCTGGGCTTGCTCTCCCTTGCTGCTAACTCTCCTTGTCTCTTCACTTGTCTCTGCTCAGTCAAGTAAAGATCAGGGTTTTCTCGATCGCTCCTGATGCTCTTTCTTGATTCAAAGAATCCTTTTCTCTGATCCAAAAATGAAATTCCGATCCTTTGTTTTTGGTTTGGGGAGGCCATTTACAGGGAACCGATGGCGGTTACGTAACCGACGGCGGTCGAGTAGGAACCGGCATCGGTAAGGAAAAAGTAGGCTATTTTTAGTAAAACAGCCCACCTTCCCTGCTTTTCTCCCGAGAGATTAGTTGCGGGCTTGGTCAAGTGACTAGAAGGTCGGTTTTAGGTGCGAGAAAGGGGTCCTTAGTCATGGGTGTAGGTGTAGACCAAGTTTTAGGTTTTAATTAGGTTAGTTTAGGATTAGGGCTAGGTCATGATGAGGTGGCAAAATGAGGTGGCAGGTGAGGTGAGGGGAATTTATCAATTACAAGGTAATTAATAAATAATTGTGTAAGGTTTAGGTAATGAGGTTAGGTTGCGAAATGGGATGCGGGTCACAAGGGGTCGTAAGACAAGAATTTGGTGTCTACAGAAACATTCCAACAGCAATCAGCCCCAAATGACACCACATTGGTAAACTGGCAAGCAAAAGATTTCTGTGGCATGAATCAAGTAATTTCTCAAGGTGTTGCAGCCAACACAAGGTCAAAAAGAAGGAATTTGGGTGAAGAACATCCATTAGCTCCAACCAATCCACAACCTTCCATGGCTCCACAAATGGTTGGCAAGCAAAATCTAATTTCAAATGCACAAGGCCAGCCAAGAACAACTCCTAGACCAACTCAAATACCAGTTGTTGCTGCCCACATGCAAGGAGTGAATGTGCCAACCAAGGGACAACAAAGATATCCTTCATCACCATTTAGTATCATTGATCAGATGAAGAAGACAAATGTAAATATATCAATGTGGGAATTCCTATTTATCCCAGGCCAAAGAGATTTGTTACAAGCTGCCATGAAGGACTGGCCAACTTCGAATCAGCAAGTTCAGATGTAAGAGAAAGTGCTCACAAATGCTGCCCATCCTGAGGGGAATCATGGAGGACAGCAAGGTAAAATGTTGAAGCCCCCTCCTTTCTATGTTTCATTAATCATTGGAAATCAGTTAGTGCACAATTGCATGATAGATTCTGGGGCAAGTAGCTCAGTGATGCCTAAACAAATAGCTGATCAGCTAGGGCTCCAGTATGAAACCATATCCAAAGGGGTAGTGCAGCTGGATGGGACAGCAGTAACAACAGTTGGAGTGATTAGAAACTTGAGTCTTACCTTGCATGCATGTCCAAATGTTGTTGTCTTACAAGATGTATCAGTTATAGACCTTCCACCACTCTTTGTCCTATGCTTGTCAAGGGACTTCACAGCCAAGATTGGAGGATATTTGTCCGCTGATTGGTCACACATGTTGTTCAGAATGAGCTATGGAACCAAAGCTACAATCAGGTCTGAACCTATTGCAAACTTCCACATTGAGCCCTACACTCCAAGTCAGATCAATGCCAATTGTTCAGCATTTGATCAAGAAGATCACCCAAGCACTGATGAAGCTGACACCAAGGTTGGAAGCATCCCGGATCTAACCCTTAATGAATGGGAAAACAAGGTACATGATTTTGATCCTTATCAAGAAGTAGAAGAATCTGAGCTAGGGGTCTATTGCATACATGAAGAAGATCAGCCCATTCCTAGCATCACCAAGCCAAACCATAAAGATGACAATGAGGTATGGCAGCTGTTTTTTGATGGATCAAGGAGTAGACAAGGTGCAGGAGGTGGAGCCATGCTTGTTTCACCTCAAGGAGTAAAGTACTATTCAACTTTTAGATTTCAGTTTGCATGCTCCAATAACACTGCTGAATATGAAGCCTTGGTGCAAGGGATGCATTGGGCAATAAAGAGAGGAATAAAGAACTTGCAAGTCTTTGGTGACAGTAAATTGATTGTAAATCAGGTCAAGGGACAGCATGCTGCCAAGAATGATCTACTCAAGTGCTACAAGAACAGGGTATGGGACCTCATGGAAGATTTTGAGGGTTTTGGCATCAAATCCATTCCTAGGAAAGAGAACCAAGCTGCTGACAGGCTTGCAGCAGTAGGGGCAGCCTTTGACATTGTGGAAAGAATTCAACAAGACAAGGTATAGCCAAGCATCCACGTGATTGTGAGGTCTTCAGTGCCGGATAACAATGTAAGTTGGCAAGTGTTTGAAAATGACCAGCAAATCATCCATTTCTTGCAAGAAGAAGCTGAGTTCTCAACTAAGAATCAAGAAAAATTGGAACAGTAGTGTGGTGACCAAGTGGTACAGCTGAGAACTAACAAGTTGCCTGTTGGTCGTCAAATAGGACTTTTAAGAAGAGCAACAGTCAGGGGACAAGAATTCCCTCCTCTTTAATGGGAGAGGTTCCCTTATTCAGAAACGAACTTATTTACAAATGTACAAAACATTATTTTCTAGTTAAACTTGGATATTACGAAAGTGTTTTCAATGAGGATGTTCAAGTACAAAAGGACAGAGGAATGAGAAGATGAGAACGAGCAGAAAGGCAACATGCAGAATTATAGAGAATCAGAGTAATTCATTATGTATGCGAAGTTACAGTGAATCGAAACAAGATCATTTGCATCGTATGAATAAGATGAAACTTAAAGACACAAAGTTCTGTAAATAACACCCTTCGGATTCATTAATCAAGGACACAAAGTTCCTTCTTGGTTATACAAGATTGCTGTGCTTGAAAAATTTGGAAAAGTATGCAACCAGTGAGACTAACAAATCATTAACAAATGATCTTCACAAACATTAAACGAAGGCTCAGAGATAATGGAGATTAGATAGACAAAGAATGGAAAGCCCTTTTGTATTGATTTCTTTGTAATCTATTTACACTTTAAGAAAATATGCCAAGTTCTTCCTCCTTTCTTAGAATGGCGTAAAGAAGGCCATTATATAGCTTACAAATCAGTTACTCTTCCTAACCGCTTCTTTAACCAAGAACAGTTAAGGACCCCTAATCGCAATACCTTAACTTCTTACAAAGAAAACGGAAAAAGAAAGGGAAGAAGAGAAAAGAACAAGGAGAAGAAGACAGGTGGCCAGTCACTGAGAGGGACCCATCGACTTCAGAATCCGCTGCCTAAATTTCTTTAACGCCTCAGCTATGTCTCAGAAGTCTCATCCTGAAGATGACAGTGTATGTCTTTGAAAGCAGAGATGACCAGTGTCTCGAATACTTCGTCCTTCTGCCAGCTGTTCTTCAGTTCTCCCATGCCTCCTCCAGGACTTCGATCTTCCATATTGATAGCAACTAGGAGGACAGAACCGCACACCAGACTCGGAAAGTAATTTCAGAGGGAGGGGACACACGCACAGGTTTTCAAATTGCAAGGGTTCGAGCAAAAGATAGCATGAAAGTAGTGCAAAAAATGCAAAGGGGGAATGCTCGTTATATAGCCGTTGAGGAGAGAGAAGGGGGATCAATGCGCATTAAATTCATATCTATCAGTTTGAAAAACAGCATATTCGGGTAGAGCGGGAAAAACTAAGTATGAATGGCATTTGGTTCACTTAGGACATGTGAGACGCGAATGCGCGAAACACGCGGCTCGGCCGATTCGGGCGAAACAGGGAGAAGACGCACAAATGCATTTTGGGACATCTGGGACGAAAACGCGTGAAGGACGCGGTTCGGGTGAATCGGCCGAAAATGGAACAACTTGCACAATCTGACTTGGGACATTTGGGACATGAAAGAGTGAAGTACGCGGTTCGGGTGTTTCGGCCGAAAATGGAACAACTTGCACTTTTTGACTTGGGACATTTGGGACAAAAAGTTCCGAAGTACGCGACTCGGGCGGTTCGGGCGAAAATGGAACAACTCGCACGAAAAGTTTGGGACACTTGGAACATGAAAGAGTGAAGTACGCGGTTCGGGGATTTCGGCCGATCGGGGAACAGAGCACAATTTTGAACTTGGGACACGCGGGACAAAAATGTCCGACAGGCCCGAAATACATACAAAATGACCCAAAACTGCAGACTTTTCTCAATTTCACGACTTCGGTACATTAGAGAAAACACTTAAACTCAAAATTTTGAAATTTTTTACTTTCATCAGAGCAGGGAATTTTGAGTGGACAACAGCTGGCTCCTTCTGGGGATGACTTGGCATGAATTCAAGGAATGAGACAAGGCAAGAACTTAGACAAACTTAGGGGAAGCAGACCAGTACCTTATCCATTGGGCAACGGAGTCAAAAACAGACCAATACAGAGGGCAACACACCAAAACAAAAAGGAAAGAAAAGCAAAAACGTTGTACAGAATATACAAGGGACCCCCTAATCACCTAGGACTTGAACAACTTGAGGTACTGCCCACTATAAGGAAGTGGGAGAGGAGAACCATCCATGTAATCAAGGTAGAAAGAATTCTTACCAGCAAAGTGTCTGATCTTGAAAGGTCCGAGCCAAAGGGAATCAAACTTTCCATGGTTGCCACGAGGTTCATGCCTTTTATCCCATAGCAACACAGTGTCTCCAACTTGAAAATCTCTGAACCTGGCTTTCTTGTCAAACAGGACCTTAACCTTCTGCTGGTGAACAGATATCCTATCAGCAACCTCCAATCTACCCTCATCCTGCCAGCTGTTTTGGGATTATACTGCCTCTGTTTCTGCTTAAAAGGTTTAATTCCTGGTTTGAAAGGAATAGGATGCTGCATATCTTTTGGCTTGAAGGATTTTATATCCTCATAAGAATAAGCAAGAACATCCTTATACCTCTTTAGAAGATCAATTTCTTTTCTTCTTTCATCTGTTTTGCAACATTTTCCAATATTCACTAGCCTAGGAACAGTAGAACTCCCAATATTGATTTTGTCATGCTCAGCTGATTGTTGAGGTCCAGTAGAAGCTCTAGATTTCACATACCTGTCATGTTTATCAAATAGTTCCTCTAGGCTTACCAATCCTTTAGGAATCTTATTCCCCTTGAGTTTAATGCACCCTTCCTGATCTGTTTCTTCTCCTTGGGCGACTGCTTTGTCAAAGAGCACACTCTCACGAGGCAGGTTGTCACTTCCCTCAAAATACAGTTGTTCGAAATTACCCTTGAGTTCCAGGAAGGAAAGCAAATGTTGATCATCATTGAAAACCTGCCAGTTATTGGTATTATCAGGTACACTAGGCCAATGGACCATTTCAATAGTGAACTTATCCTGAGAGAAGTCAGGATGAGGAATCAGTAGTGACCCTGAGACAGCTAGTGAATCAGCCCTGCTGTTCTTTTCCCTAGGTACTGCTTTGATGGAGAAAGCATCAAGGAATTCAATGGAATCCCAAACCTGGTTCCGGTAATGTTTCAGCCTTCCATTTTTTACTTGAAGAAGGTTTCTGACCTGCTTTACAATCAACTCTGCATCACCACGAGCCAGAAGATTCTTTACACCTTGTTCTTTGGCCACTTGCAATCCGAGAATGAGAGCCTCGTACTCTACTGTGTTATTAGTATTCTCAAACTGCAACTTAAATGAAAAGGGGTGTAGACTTCCTTCAGGTGACACCAGCAGGACACCGGCTCCAGAACCAGCTAAGGAGAAACTTCCATCAAACTCTAAAATCCAAACCCCGTTAGGATCTTTAGGTGACACTCTGGGAAATTGGATTTCATCAGGGGACATAATCATGTAATTGCCATGACCCATATCCTCGTAGAGTATTTGTGCTTTAGGATCATCCGTTTTCTGCACAATATACTCAGAATGCTTCTCAGGCAGCAACTTCTTCATTTGCCCATTGACAGGCACGAGTGCATGTGACCAGTCCATTTGGATTTCTCCACCCACATCTTTACAGAAGTTTCTGCTTAGCAACATCCCGTATGAAGGAGGAATATCTGCAACTAAGATGGTAGCCAAAACTCTCTTTTCAGGCAAAGCAGCAAAAGCCACTTGTGCATCTTTAATTCTTCCAACCAGAGGCACTTCCTTACTCTCCATAGAGTAACAAGATCCATAAGTGCGTGTGAGAGTTAGGCCTAAAGCATGAGCTACTTTAGCAAGCATCACATTATCTGAGGCTCCTGAGTCAATGACACAATTACTGAGCCTATGGCCAGCTATAAGAAGTGTTACATAAAAAGGCTTGATTTTGTCATTAGGCGAGGTGACAGCAGCTACCAGACTAGGCTGTGGTGCAGAAGGAGTAGGTAAAAGGCCTTTAGAGGTGGTCTTAGAGTGGGAATTGACAAAGTGGATCATTTTGGCAAAAGCTTTGGGATGGGTTTGATAGTACTCAGCTTCTGAGATTTGGACATTGGTCTTTTTCAGGTGATCAACAATATCAAAGGATCCAGAAGTGGACGGGCCATCATCATTCGGTACTCTAGGCTTATCAACTTTAGGAGAAAAAGAAGAAGCAACTTTGGTAGTAGGATTGATAGGACTCACCTTTGGTGTAGACGAAGTAGGGATAGGAGATCCTCTTTTTACAATCACGGGAATAGTTGTCGACTGCTCCTTAGATTTCTTGATAGGTTGTGTCACTTTCTCCCTCTGATTTGTCTGTTCTCGAGTCATGACAGCGAATGATTCGCTATTCATGTCTGCTACCACTTCATCATAATCATCCCCATCATCAATGCCCTCAGTGGTGAAGAAATTTACTCGAGATCCCTCAAGTTCGTCTGCTTCGTCATCAACTTCTCTCGCAAACTCTTCGCAAGCTTCGTTATCTTCATCGTCATCTGGTTCTTCCACCTCGCAGGTCGCATTGACAGGGACTTTAACAGGAGGTCCTTCAAGTGCTAATCTTGTTTGAGAAGCAGGCAAATGATTTTTGGGCTGAAAATTTCTCCTTGGAACGTCTGCATAAGGAGCGTGCTGAGCCAATTGTTTCTTTATAGCAATAAGATCATTTGCAAGTTTCTGAACTAATGGATCAGTATTAGGTCCAGGGATGGAAGAGGAAGAAGCAGCAAACTTAGATTTGGGAGGGTCTCTTCTCAACTTCCCTGACATGATCAAGTCATCCTCGATACTAACAGCGAGAGTTTGATCCTCGACCAATGTTGCGAGATTAGCCCTTCTTAGTGCATAACTAACTTTGGGCGATTGAGCATTTAGGAAGAAACATTTTTTAATTTGATCAACAGGTCGGGTAGGCTGCAGAATTTTATTGATCAATTTGTTGAACCGGGCCACAAATTCTCTCATGGGCTCTTGTGAATCTTTCTTTATCTGAGAGATTTGGGCTAGCAAGGCATGTACATCTTCTGCCGGCTTGAAACGGTTTTCGAAATGAGTTCTCATTGTGTCCCAGTCGGTGATAGCGCCAGCCGGAAGGTGGTAGAACCAATCAGCAGCATTATCTTGTAACGTCTCAACGAACAGCCTTACGGAGACGTCTTCATATTCGACTCCCAGAACTCCACATGCAACAATGAAGGCTGCGATGTGTTCATCAGGATGCACTTTGCCATCACCTTTGAATTTGGGGAAGTTCTTCCGGTTACCTCTGGGTAACTCATGCAAAGGCTGAGTAAGGGCTAGGGGCCCGACACGACGACCCCATGGTAATGGCGCCACCATTCTTGGAAAAACGGCTTGGAGAGGGACTGCAACACCAGCAAGAATCAAAGCTTGAAGATTAGGGCTAGCTGGCTCTGAAGAAAAACCACCTGTGGGAATTCTGTCTTGAACAGGTGGAGTGCTTGTCAAACGAGTCCTTCTATTTCTTGTTGAAGGAAAAGGAAAACCCTGCTGCTCCAAAATCTGAAACTAAAAATCTTCAATACCAAGGGTCCTTCTCCCTCGAGTAAAACGCGGAGTCGTCAGATCAAAGGATGATCGAAAAATTACAGAACTGGATTGTGATTTTCCCCAGCGGAGTCGCCAAAAACTGTTGGTCGTCAAATAGGACTTTTAAGAAGAGCAATAGTCAAGGGACAAGAAGTCCCTCCTCTTTAATGGGAGAGGTTCCCTTATTCAGAAACGAACTTATTTACAAATGTACAAAACATTATTTTCTGGTTAAACTTGGATATTACGAAAGTGTTTTCAATGAGGATGTTCAAGTACAAAAGGACAGAGGAATGAGAAGACGAGAACGAGCAGAAAGGCAACATGCAGAATTATAGAGAATCAGAGTAATTCATTATGTATGTGAAGTTATAGTGAATCGAAACAAGATCATTTGCATCATATGAATAAGATGAAACTTAAAGACACAAAGTTCTGTAAATAACACCCTTTGGATTCATTAATCAAGGACACAAAGTTCCTTCTTGGTTATACAAGATCGTTGTGCTTGCAAAATTTGGAAAAGTATGCAACCAGTGAGACTAACAAATCATTAACAAATGATCTTCACAAACATTAAATGAAGGCTCAGAGATAACGGAGATTAGATAGACAAAGAATGGAAAGCCCTTTTGTATTGATTTCTTTGTAATCTATTTACACTTTCAGAAAATATGCCAAGTTCTTCCTCCTTTCTTAGAATGGCGTAAAGAAGGCCATTATATAGCTTACAAATCAGTTACTCTTCCTAACCGCTTCTTTAACCAAGAATAGTTAAGGACCGCCAATCGCAATACCTTAACTTCTTACAAAGAAAACGGAAAAAGAAAGGGAAGAAGAGAAAAGAACAAGGAGAAGAAGACAGGTGGCCAGTCACTGAGAGGGACCCATCGACTTCAGAATCCACTGCCTGAATTTCTTTAACGCCTCAGCTATGTCTCAGAAGTCTCATCCTGAAGATGACAGTGTATGTCTTTGAAAGCAGAGATGACCAGTGTCTTGAATACTTCGTCCTTCTGCCAGCTGTTCTTCAGTTCTCCCATGCCTCCTCCAGGACTTCGATCTTCCATATTGATAGCAACTAGGAGGACAGAACCGCAAACCAGACTCGGAAAGGAATTTCAGAGGGAGGGGACACACGCGCAGGTTTTCAAATTGCAAGGGTTCGAGCAAAAGATAGCATGAAAGTAGTGTGAAAAATGCAAAGGGGGAATGCTCATTATATAGCCATTGAGGAGAGAGAAGGGGGATCAATGCGCATTAAATTCATATCTATCAGTTTGAAAAATAGCATATTCGGGTAGAGCGGGAAAAACTAAGTATGAATGGCATTTGGTTCGCTTAGGACATGTGAGACGCGAATGCGCGAAACACGCGGCTCGGCCGATTCGGGCGAAACAGGGAGAAGACGCACAAATGCATTTTGGGACATCTAGGACGAAAACACGCGAAGGACGCGGTTCGGGAGAATCGGCCGAAAATGGAACAACTTGCACAATCTAACTTGGGACATTTGGGACATGAAAGAGCGAAGTACGTGGTTCGGGTGTTTCGGCCGAAAATGGAACAACTTGCACTTTTTGACTTGGGAAATTTGGGACAAAAAGTTCCGAAGTACACGACTCGGGCGGTTCGGGCGAAAATGGAACAACTCGCACGAAAATTTTGGGACACTTGGAACATGAAAGAGCAAAGTACGCGGTTCGGGGATTTCGACCGATCAGGGAACAGAGCGCAATTTTGAACTTGGGACACGCGGGACAAAAATGTCCGACAGGCCCGAAATACATACAAAATGACCCAAAACTACAGACTTTTCTCAATTTCACGACTTCGGTACATTAGAGAAAACACTTAAACTCAAAATTTTAAAATTTTTTTGCTTTCATCAGAGCAGGGAATTTTGAGTGGACAACACTGCCCAAGGGATGTATCACTTTAGAGTCCATTTTCAATCCCAATGATTAGTTTAGGAAAGAGAAAGCAAACATTCAAGTCAAGAGAGAAGATTCAGTATCCATCTTGGTGGAAGAGAACAAAGCATTGCAAATTGGAAAGATGACAACTGAACAAGAAAGGTATCAGTTCATACAGCTGTGTCAAGAGTTCTCTGATGTGTTTGCTTGGAGCTACGAAGATTTGAAAGGTTTCAATCCCAAGTTAGCTCAGCACACCATTGAGTTGGATCCAAATACTAAGCCCATCAGGCAGAAACAAAGGCCAGTCAATCCACACATGGAGCCTCTCATGAGGAAAGAATTGAACAAGCTGATTGAGTCAAGGATCATATTCCCAATCAAGCATTCTAGTTGGGTTGCCAACTTGGTTCTAGTCAGAAAGAAGAGTGGAGAGATCAGATTGTGTGTTGACTTCAGAGACTTGAATAGAGCATCTCTCAAGGACCATTACCCACTCCCTTCCATGGAGCAAATCTTGCAAGTTGTGGCTGGCTCCGAGAGGTTTTCACTACTTGATGGCTACTCAGGCTACAATCAGATTATGGTGAAGGAAGAGGATCAGTTCAAGACAGCCTTCACAACCAAATGGGGAACTTATGCATACAGGAAAATGCCATTTGGGCTATCCAACACTGGTGCTACCTTCCAAAGAGCAATGGACATGGCGTTCAAAGGTTTGATTACAACGTAGTGCTGATATACCTTGATGATATCACTGTTTTTTTCAAAAATGTAGCAGACCACCTCTCTCATTTGAGACAAGTCTTCACGAGGTGCAGGAGATTTGGAGTGTCTTTGAATCTTAAGAAGTGTATCTTTCTTGCACATGAAGGAAAGCTCCTTGGCCATATTGTCTCCAAAGAAGGATTAGCAATTGATCCAGAGAGGGTTAAAGCCATAAGAGCACTACCATTGCCAAGCCACAAGAAAGCCCTTCAGAGTTTCTTGGGGAGGATAAACTTTGTTCAGAGGTTTGTCCCAGATTTTGCAGCCCTTGTCAAACCTATTACCAAAATGTTAAACAAAAGCATGGCTTTCAAGTGGACAGCAGAAGGCAAGGAGAGTTTTGAAGCAATCAAAGAAGTCATCTCTCAAGCACCAACTCTCATCAACCCGGACTTCTCCAAGGATTTCATCCTCTATGCATTTGGAGGTAATGATACTATTTCTGCCATTTTGGTACAGCAGAACAAGGACAACGATGAGCATCCAATTACTTTCTTCAGCCAGAGCCTAGATGACTATGAGGTGAGGTATTCTTTTATTGAGAAGCATGTACTTGCGGTAATCAGAAGCTTGAAGAAATTCAAGCATTTAGTCTCAAACAACAAAGTCCAGTTGCTGGTCTCTCATGCTGGGGTTAAAGACTTCCTCCTCATCAAGGATTTGAATGAGAAAATGGCAGGTTGGATCACTCGTGTCATGGAGTATGACATTGAGATCAAGATCACCAAGCTGGTAAGAGGAAAAGGATTGTGTGAGCAGCTGATTTTGGGGAAGCAAAAAGAAGTATACAATGAAGAAGAGGTTGTTTTGACAGTTCAAGACAGTCATGAGCCAAGTGGCACTCAAGAAGAAAATAATGATGTCCCCACTCCTTGCTGGACCCAAGGTATAATACACTTCCTAAGCACAAGCCTATGCCCTCCCGAGATGAACAAGACCCAAAGAAGACACTTCAGATTGCAGGTTGTCCCATATGCCATTGTTGATGGAGTTTTGATCAAGAAAGATGTGAATGGAGTGCTGCTGAGATGCATTAGCACAAATCAAATTCATAGGGTGTTGGAAGAGTTCCATGGTGGACCAGCTGGTGGTTATTTTACACTGAGAGTGACAGCTCTAAAAATTATGAAGGCTAGTTATTATTGGCCCAAGATTTTAAGTGATTTCTTTGCATGGATCAAGAGGTGTAAGAATTGTGCATTCTTCACAGGAAAAGAGAGACTTGCTGCCCTTCCATTGCATCCAATCTCAGTTGACCAACCATTCATGCAATGGGGTTTGGACTTCATTGGAGTCATTAATCCCAATTCAAGCCAAGGGCACAAATGGATTTTGACAGCCACATACTACTTCACCAAGTGGACTGAAGCAGTAGCGCTCAAAGAGGCAAATGAGTCTAGCATCTTAGACTTCTATGAGGGCATAGTAACCAGATTTGGCATACCTGCTACAATAATCTCAGATAATGCATTAGCATTCATTAGATCCAAGGTGACTGAGTGGGCTGTCAAGAACGGGATCTACCTAAGTACTTCATCAAACTACTACCCTCAGGGTAATGGCCAGGCTGAATCTACAAACAAGAACTTGTTGAGGATCATTAGGAGAAATCTTGATGAGAATCAGAGATCTTGGCATACCAAACTGAAATCAGCCTTATGGGCTGATAGGATAACTCCCAAGAGATCCACGGGTAACTCTCCATTCAGGCTTGTTTATGGAAGAGAGGCAATTTTGCCCATGTCTCTTGAGTTGCCAACATTGGAACTCATGAAACAGTTGGAGTTGTTGGAGTTTGAGCCCATGGAGGTGAGATATGCAGAGTTGATGGAGCTTCAAGAGATCAGAGATCAGGCATCCCAAGCAATGGAGAAGGATCAAGCTTTGATCAAGAAGACCTTTGACAAGAAGGCCAAGAGTAGATCTTTCCAGGTTGGAGATCTAGTGTTAAAATGGGATGCAGATAGAGCAAAACCGGGAAGGCATTCAAAATTTGATGTCATTTGGAGTGGCCCATACATGGTCACGAAGTGCAAGAACAGCAATGCTTTCCAATTGGCTTCATTGGATGGTGAAGAACTGCAGATTCCAGTCAATGGAATCTATCTCAAGCATTTCTTATAAAGGGAAATTCTCCACCTTGTAAATATTAGCTTAGGTTTCCATTCCTTCAAGTGCTTGTGCACATTGTTTTGTTGTAGGTTAGTTTTGCTTTCCCTAAGTGCTTTGGCACAGCTTGCTGTCCCTGGAGATGTTTTGCAGTCCTTGCTTCCATCAGGTGATATTCCATCTTCCTCCTTGCAACATTCTAAGTCAGTTGGGGTTCCAACAGAAAATTTGATGACTCCATGCCCAATGGACTGCTTCAGGCAACTGGTATTTTCATCTAGCAGGCAGATGACCCCTCTGAGTCGCCAAAATTGTTATCCAAAATGTGCCCCTGCTCATTTTTGTGGCTAACTCCTTGTGTTCTTGCCTCTCTTGTGCCTCAGTCTCCATTTTTTGGTTTTCAGGCACTCAAATATTTCTGGAAATGGTACCATTGGATAGATCTCTCTCTCAGCTTTCCAGAAAGGTAAAGTTTTCCTCCTAACTCCTCATATTTTTCAAGTTATGGCTCGGCGGAGTTCTTGTGGGAAATTTTCCCCTTGGAAGCCCGTAGCCAATAGGAAGCTGCCACGTGTCCCAGGAGGTGGCGGAGAGAAGCAAAACACTTAGAAATTTTTTCAAGTTTTGGTCAAAAATGCAAGAGGTAAAATTCGAAATTTTTTCCCGCCGATCTGTTTTGGGCCTGTTTTTGCCCTAAATCTTCAAATGGCCATATTTTTCAATCCAGAGCTCGGATTTTCACGTTCTTTATATCAATGGAAAGATGGTAAAATTCTCTACAAGATTCTGTGGTCAATTTTGAATTTTTATTCAGTTTGGATGGATAAAATCAAAAAACGCTTCTGGTATGCGCCCATGGACAGAACTGACGTTTCAACAACCAATTTTAATGCAAAATGGGTCACATTCTTCTCCAGTATGGTCAAAAATGTCAGGGCATGGGTTTGTAAGGACCTCCATGCTGTTTTTAATGCATTTTGGTTAATGAGGAATGGCTCCCATGTTTTTTCACATTTTCTCTCTCCTGGGCTCGACCCATGCACTGTAAAACCCAGATTTGGCTCATTTTTTGATAGTTGAACACTTTTTTGCACAGCAAGCTTCTGTTTTCACCTTAAACAAGTGATTTTGGCAAGGATCAGACCTTCCAAGGATTGTAACATATTTTTTTGCCTCTTTGGTGTTGGAATACAAGGATTTTGATGTTGAAAATCACAATGCAGGCTCTGTGAATGCTTTTAGTCCTTTACATGTGTTGTTTGTTTCATTTCAAACCTTTGATTACAGCTTATCAACCTGTGCATGATGTTTTATGCTGCAATTTCTGATTTGTGTCTATTTTCATGAGTAAAAACGTTCACCACTCCTTTGGTGCATCACCATCATTAGTTTAGTTTCAATTTTTTCATTTCTTATCCCTGTCTCCTTGCAATCTAGGATAAAATTAGGATTTGAACCTCTGTAGTTGTGCAAATAATAGATCTAATCAGAGGAGTTTGAGGAACCAGCCTCTAATCTGGAGATTCCTCTCTCATTTTTACAAGTCCCACACTTAGAGAGAGGTTTCAATGTTGTGCAATCACATTGGATGCCTAAAAAATCAATTTAGAAACCTGATTTGCATCCAAGGGTGCTGCTGATTTGCAACAACAGTTCCCAGTATGAATTATTCATGAAGAGTGTACAAGTAAATGGTGGGAGTGCTAAGGGAGATGGTACATGTGAAGGAATATGTGATAGAGCAATTTCTATGGACTGGAAAGGTGCCTGATAAGGAATCATAGTGGTAGTAGTATTAGTAGGTAGCATATAAGAAACCATATCTATCACACAAATGCTACCATTAAGTGGTGGTAAGTGAGGTGGTTCTTCTCGAGGTTGAGGCTCATCTGTAATATATGTGAGTGGAATAGGAAGGCTAGTATTAGGAGCCCTATCACAATACTAAAAGGGTTCACGGTCACAAAAGACGGTATACTCCATGCTCTCATATAATAATTTTACACAATTATGGATATTAGAAGTGACAGCTTTCATGTTATGAATCCATGGCCTACCAAGTAGACAGTTGTAGGAGACTAAGAAATCAACAACAAAAAAGACAGTGTGGATAGTTTTCTGACCAACACTAATAGGAAATGTAACATGGCCGAGACATGGGCGGACAGAACCATTGTAAGCACACAATGATATAGAATAGGGACTAACGTCACGAGTGGAAATACCTAAAGCTTCAAGGAATGACATAGGACACAAGTTAAGTTCATATCCAATATCAATCAAAGTACGTTTAACAATGACATTATGAATGTGAGAGATAATATGTAACGGCGGGTCATTATCAAAAGTGTGAACATCAGCGGGAAGGTTAGACTTGAATACTCTATGTGAAGAAAAATCATCGGCAAAGGCTTGATAAACCTAGTCTATATGCATGTCAGCATGAATGCGAGTAGTAGCAAGAAATTATTGGACTTTATATAGTAAATCAGGATTTGCAAGAAAATAATCATTGATTGAGATACTCATGATTACCAAACCCTAGGATGTCAAGAAAGGAATGAAGAAACTAAAAGTGTGAATGAAGGAAGTGTTGAAACATGGGATTCACCAAAATGATTAATTAAAAATGTAAATATATCAGTATAGGTTATATAGTTAATCTAAGTTATGAATAGTTGTAAATAAAGTAAATGGATGTTGTAAATAAAATGTACAAAATGACCCAAGCACTTAAACTAATGGAAATAAAAAACCCTAATGTGTAAGAGAGAAGAGGAAAGAAATTAGTTGAATAGAAGATGCTCATGAGACTGTGTCAAAGAGGTGATTCGAAAATCTATAAGTAGGAATGACAGTGTAGGAGATCCAAAAAGGATGCATCTAGAGTATCTAGATGGACCTCCCAGAGAAGGACTGGAGTGCCCATGGGTGCTCTGGTCTACAAACTAGGGGCCATTGTCTATGTAAAAGCTCTAAAATTGATCTTCACAGGTTCGGAAGATGGTCTGAAACCCTCGTTGTCTTTTGCACTAACTTTGTTGTACTGCTCCGGATGTCGTTGATATTCCAAGATGATGAAAAGACCTGAAAAAGACCAAGAAAGAGAATCAAAACCCTAAAAAAGAAGAATGCAAATAAATGGGTCAGACCAACCTTAGCTACCACAATAGTGGGCTCACTAATTGAGCATTACACTACATTTTAGACCCAAATGAAGTTATGGTGAGTGTATGCATAATGTGCCCTAGGTGCTCTTGTGTGAGTCGTACTTTATAAAGTAGTGAGAAATAACTAGATGTAGAAAATGTAATAGAATGTGTGCATGGAATAGAATAAAATTCTCCTCCTATGATAAATGTGTGATGCAAATGACCTAGCCTTGTGCCTTGTGATGGATCTATGTGGATGGAATTGATCTCCAATGCAATAGATAGATGCAATTCTAGATGGATGATAGTAGTGATTAGTTTTTGGTCCCTCATTATAGTCTCATAATTTTATATTTATAGGATTCTCTTAGTATAATTTCATAATTAACCCTAAAATGGCTGACCACCAAAAATATAAAGACCTCAAACAGCTAGAAAGAGCCCAAAAAGTGCCAGGAAAGTTCAAGAAGAATCAGGGCACCCATGGTAGGACCAGAGTGCCCATGGGCACCCCAGTACTAGCCTGGGTGCCCCAGTTGAGGCTAAAATAACAGAAGATGACTGAAATAGACTGGGCATGTGCACAGTGGAGGTTGGGAATGACGAAATAAATAAAAATAAGATGGCCAAAATATGGGGGTTTATTAGTACTTTCTTCACTCAAAACCCTTCTAAATAGTAGTATGAGACCGGGACTAAATAATGTCTAAAGAGCATGATTTTGTGTCTACAATAACACTACACCTTCCTACCTACACTACTTCTTCCATGGCATAAGATCACCCAAAAATGACATTCAATGTGCTCAGCAGCTTTGGGAAGCAGTCAAAGGTTGGAGAATAACACTAGACCTTTCTCCCTACATTACTTTTTCCATGGTGTGAGATCCCCTGAAAAACTTGCTCTTCATCAACATTTTTACGATCCTTTCTATCTCTTTTACTCATCATGGATTAGGTGCACATGTTCTTTTTTTCTACTTTTTAGCATTTTAAACACTTTTTACATATATTTTATACATCTATACACATTTGAATACTTGTTCATTCTTCTCTTTTGTAGGTCCATCCATATGGGAAGCGGTAAACATCAACACACAACAATCATGCTCCAAGCACATCATCAACACATACAACATCACATCTACATGTGAGTTTTCACCCTGGGGTCATTATCATAACTAAGTGTGGGAAAATGTAGACACTAAATTATGCACTTTGGGTACATTATTAGGCCCTAATCACATATCATTATTCATATTCTTCTTACGGGAAAGTACTAATTGATCATTATACTAGGCCTCTTAGTTTCCTTTCTAGCCTCCCTCTTGGCCTTACAGAACTCACTACCCAGTCTGACCCTTTATACTTCACATTTTCTAGCTCTGGACACCTGAGCCTAGCCAATATGTCAGGGACCAAGCATCCTCGTCCCCTCTGGGTGCCTTAGACCTCTTTCTACTTTTCTCACTCCTTTTTGGGTCCTTTCTATCCATTTCACATCCTTATCTCTTAGGGGTCGGCCTTTTAGTGATCAATTACAAAATTTGAATAAGAGAAGCATATAAATATAAAGTTATGTGACCAAATTAGGGTACTAAGCTATAAGGATTTATACTATCACCTAAGGTTGCACCTCAAAATCACTCAAGAGCATCTTTACATTCATCTAGCACCATTACGAGGGATAAGGGTTGGTTTTTTGCATCACACACATAGGAAAGTCACAAATCCATATGATAGTGCAGACCAATGTCATGCATTGAAATTGGACTTAGGTCCTTCATAGTACAAAGAAAAATAATGTTCAGACCCATCCCCTTGATAAGACATACTCCTATAGATCCTCTTGATAAGAAATAAGAGATAAAATATGTGGAATAATCCCTCACAGAATCACAACAGTAGAAACTAATATGCAGAAATTATTATAGATCTCAAATAAAATTGCAGAATAAAATAACACAACACAAAGAGACAGTATTTAACGTGGTTCACCCAATTTGGGCTACGTCCACCAAGAATCACTTGCTCAGATTTTATTACAAGCCACTGCTCTCTCAATACAATACCCAGATCCATTTGGAGCTATGCTCAACAAACTCTACAGAATTCACAGCCGAATTCAAAACACATCTGCAATACATTTGCTTGTATATCTATCATATGCATAAGACCATATAAATAGACAACTGCAAGCAGTTTGATACAAAACCGTGGGTATCAAAACCAAGGGCAAAAATTGTGGGTATCAAAACAATGGGAAAAAAGACCGAAAAAACCATGGGCCCAAAAACAGTCCATAACGGTTACCCATTACCCATGGGTTAATAAACCACCCATGAAAATTTACCTCGGGGGCTTCACCCCTGAACCCCCCTAACCCACTCACACGGCGAGTGGGAACCACCGTAAAAAATACCCGAGTGTAACACATAGAAGGTGTACCACACTCTAACAGGAAAATAGGCTCCACAAACATAACAATCTCCCACTTGGAGACTGATTTCCATTCTGAGCAAGCTTCTCAACCCTTCACTGTCATCCGCGAAGGCCAACCAAAGCTGAACATAGCTTTAGTTTATCCCTTGTGACCACCTTGGTCATCATGTCTGCAGGATTCTGACTGGTATGAATCTTCTCCAACTTCAACTTATCTTCCTCCAAAGCTGTCCTGATGAAGTGATATCTCAACTGTATATGCTTCGTCCTAGAGTGGAAAGCAGAGTTCTTAGCTAGGTGTATAACACTCTGACTATCACTATGTAGCTTACATTCCTCCTGCTTATGCCCCAACTCCTCAAGAAATTGTTGTAACCAAATCATCTCCTTGCTTGCCTCTGTGGCAGCAACATACTCAGCCTTCGTGGTTGACAAAGCCACTAACTTCTGTAGTTGTGAAATCCAGCTCACTGCTGTCCCACCTACAGTGTAAATGTAACCTGTCGTGCTCCTCCTGCTGTCTACATCTCCAGCCATGTCTGAATCTACATAACCACGTAAAGTGGTTTCTGATCCATTATATCACAAAACTGTCCCCATGGTCCCTCTCAAATACCGAAGGATCCACTTTACTGCTTGCCAATGCTCTTTACCTGGATCACTCATAAATCTACTCACAGCTCCCACTGCATGGGCAATATCAGGCCTAGTGCACACCATAGCATACATCAAACTGCCAACTGTTGATGAGTAAGGTACCTTGGACATCTGGTTTCTTTCCTGCTCTGTCATGGGACACTGCTCCTTTGATAACTTGAAATGGCCTGCCAAAGGAGTCCCAACCGGTTTAGCATCCTGCATGTTAAACCTGTCCAATACCTTCTTAATGTACTCTTCCTGAGATAAATTCAACTTCCGTTCCTTCCTATCCTGAGTTATCCTCATACCAAGGATTTGTCTGGCTGCCCCCAAATCCTTCATATCAAAGGATTCACTTAGATGTTTCTTGAGTACTTTTATTTCCTGCATGTTTTTACCTGCAACCAACATGTCATCAACATACAAACACAGGATAATATAACTTCCATCCTCAAATTTCTTTGTATACACGCAATGGTCAGAATGACATCTAATATAACCTTGCTCCATCATGAAGCTATCAAACTTCTTATACCATTGACGTGGAGCTTGTTTCAAGCCATATAAGCTCTTCTTCAGTTTACACACCATCTCCTCTTTACCTTTGACCTCATAGCCCTCTGGTTGCTGCATATATAGTTCCTCCTCCAAATCACCATGGAGAAATGCAGTCTTTACATCTAACTGTTCTAAGTGCAAGTCTTCTGCTGCCACTATTCCAAGAACAGTTCTAATAGAAGTCATTTTTACTACAGGAGAAAATATCTCATCAAAATCTATACCTTGTTTCTGTGCAAACCCCTTGACCACCAACCGGGCCTTATATCTTTTCTTTCCTCCTTCTTCATCTTTAACTTCTGTACACCCACTTGTTCTGCAATGCTCTTTTTCCTTCCGGTAGGTTCACCAAATCCCAAGTTTGGTTCTCCATGAGAGACTTATGCTCCTCATCCATGGCTTGCTCCCACTTCTTACTGGCATCTACCTGCATTGCTTCATCAAAGCTCTCTGGCTCTCCACTATCAGTGAGTAATAAATAATAAAGAGAAGGAGAAAAACGTTCAGGTTCTTTTCTTACCCTAGAAGACCTCCTCACTGTAGGAGTTTGGGGTTCCTGTTGAGTAGGTTCCTGAACTGATTCATGGGTCACTTTCCCATCCGGAAGATCCTCTACCACTGCATATTCTTTCATGGATTCTTCCCTATTTTCCTGCAACTGTTGCTTATACATGACTTTCTCATTAAAGACCACATCCCTAGACCGAATGATTTTCTTGTCCTTAATACTCCAACATTTAAATCCAAAGTCATCACCACCATAACCAATGAAAGTACATTTTTCTAATTTAGCCTCTAGCTTGGTCCTATCATCCTTGTCTATATGAACAAACACCTCACATCCAAAGACTCTAAGAAATGAATAATCAACTTTCTTACCATACCATGCCTCCTCAGGTATGCCTCCATCCAAGGCACTTGAGGGTCCTCTGTTTATCAAGTACACAGTTGTGCTCACCGCTTCTGCCCAAAAAGAAAGAGGCAGTCCTGCATGTAATCTCATGCTCCTAGCACGTTCCATTATTGTTCTGTTCATCCTTTCTGATACCCCATTCTGCTGCGGAGTTCCTGGAACCGTCTTTTGCCTGCGGATTCCATTCTTAGAACAGTAATCATTAAATTCATTGCTACAATACTCCCCTCCATTATCTGACCTGAGACATTTTAGCTTAAGACCTGTTTCATTCTCTACCAAGGCTTTCCATTTAACAAAAGTGTCAAATACATCAGATTTGTGTCTAATACAATAAACCCAAACTTTCCTTGTTGCATCATCAATAAAAGTAACATAATAACTTGAACCCCCAAGAGATGATACCTGAGCCGGCCCCCACACATCAGAATGTACCAGCTCTAACTTACTCTCTTTCTTCGTAGGTCCAACCTTGAGAAACCTTACTCGCTTCTGTTTCCCATATATGCAGTTTTCACAGAAATCCAAACCTGTTTCTGTATATCCAGGCAAATTCTTCTTTATGATGTTCATGCCCTTATGGCTCATATGACCGAGCCTATAGTGCCATAATGTTGTATCTGCATCTGAAGCCACAAGATTACAATCATTAGTATTATCAGTGGTTAAATACAAGGTTCCAACCTTCTTACCTCTTGCCACCACAAGAGCACCCTTGGTAACCTTCCAAGAGTCTGCTGTAAATATCACAGTACAACCATCACTTCCCAACTGCCCTGCCGATATCAAATTTCTCCTTAATGTAGGCACATGTCTGACATCCTTCAATAGCCATGTATTCCCATTCTGCATCTTAACCTAAACAGAACCTTTTCCAACTATGATGCAAGGCTCATCATCACCAAGAAAAACATGCCCAAAATCCCCTTGAACATAATCAACAAAATAATGCCTATGTGGAGTAGCATGAAAAGAAGCCCCTGAATCTAAAACCCAAGATTCAGTAATATTATGCAAAGAAAGAATCAAAGCATCCTGACATACATTACCCGATGCCACATTTGCCTCCTTGTTTTCTTCCTGTTGTTTCTTCTTATCCCGAAGCTCCCAACAGTCCTTCTTTACATGCCCAGGCTTTCCACAATTCCAGCATACAATCTTGTTCTTGGATTTTGACCTTGCCCGATCTTTTGATTTTCCACGGTTTCCTCTATTCTTCTGTCTCCCTCTAGTTTCCACTGTCAAAGCATTCCCTGAAGTAGAAGGTTCCCCAGAGCTTTTTCTTCGCATTTCCTCACTTAGAATCACCCCTACAACATCCTCAAACTTCAACTTCGAGTTAGCTGGAACCGAGTTACTTACCGCCATTACCAGGCTATTCCAACTCTCAGGTAAAGAGCACAGAATTAATAAAGCCCTAACTTCTTCATCAAATTCTATTGTAACCGAAGCTAGCATATTCACTACTGTATTGAAATCATTTAAATGATTTGCTACTGAACTATTCTCAGACATCTTCATATTAAACAACTTTTTCATTAAAAATATCTTATTAGAGGCAGAGGGTTTTTCATACAACTTCCCTAATGCATCCATTAGATCTTTTGTAGTCTTTTCCTTTGAAACATTAAATAATACCGAGGATGCAAGACACAGCCGAATCGTTCCAAGTGCCTTCCGATCCAACAAATCCCATTCCGCATCTGTCATACTCGAGGGTTTGTTCACCTTCTCAGACAGCGGAGTATAAAGATCCTTTTGATAAAGGTAATCTTCCATCTGCATCTTCCAAAGACTAAAATTCTGCCCGTTGAATTTATCAACCCTAGATCTTCCATCATCTGCCATAGCTCCCACTCTAAGATAAAACTTTCCCTATGATTCAACACTTCAGCAAACCAAACCAGGCTCTGATACCAATTGTTAGGAAATAAGGGATAAAATATGCGGAATAATCCCTCACAGAATCGCAACAGTAGAAACTAATATGCAGAAATTATTACAGATCTCAAATAAAATTGCAGAATAAAATAACACAACACAAAGAGACAGTATTTAACGTGGTTCACCCAATTTGGGCTACGTCCACCAAGAATCACTTGCTCAGATTTTATTACAAGCCACTGCTCTCTCAATACAATACCCAGATCCGTTTGGAGCTATGCTCAACAAACTCTACAGAATTCACAGCCGAATTCAAAACACATCTGCAATACATTTGCTTGTATATCTATCATATGCATAAGACCATATAAATAGACAACTGCTTAAGCAGTTTGATACAAAACCGTGGGTATCAAAACCAAGGGCAAAAAACCGTGGGTATCAAAACAATGGGCAAAAGACCGAAAAACCATGGGCCCAAAAACAGCCCATAACGGTTACCCATTACCCATGGGTTAATAAACCACCCATGAAAATTTGCTTCGGGCGCTTCACCCCCGAACCCCCCTCTCACCGTAAAAATACCCGAGTGTAACACATAGAAGGTGTACCACACTCAAACATGAAAATAGTTGAAGGTGACCTTTTTATTATAGGTTATCAACGACATTGGCCATCATAGTGCGATATTCTAGTGACAAATGAGGATTTCAGATCAAGTAGCGACCCTGTAAAAATCATCTTCGGAGCTCCTGCGTGGAATCTAGTGCCTAGGAAGGGATCCAGGTGCCCCAATACTAGTCCAAGTGCCCTGGTCCCTGTACCTCCTAAAGTCCTTCCCTTTTCTAGGTTTGGTTTCGAGGTATTGTATTGTCATTCTGTCAATCTTCCACCTTCACACACTACTAGGATATTCACAAAATCAACTAAGTAATCTAACTCTCTATTGCAATTAGGATTTCATTTCCTTTTTCTTATTTTCTTGAGTCATCATTGTACTTTATTGTCATATCTATTTGTTGTATCATACATTAAGAATTTGAAAAATTAATATACACCCTAGTTTATTCTTGTTAAATTGTATGGGAACCATGGTGCTAGTGTATTCTAGATCTCCAAAATGAAGGAAAATCATATCTTCATCCTGGATCATCTTCAGATTGATCACTCCTCTCTTCTTCTCTATCTTCTTCCTTCTCTCTCTACATTCTAATTCTTCATTGGGAATGTACGTTTTGGCTATTTCATTTTATTCACTTAAGTGAATTTTAATTTTGCATTGTAAAAGTTAATTTTCATAAATAAGAAAAGAACTTATTTATATTCCTATGGGAATATGAAAGGTGACCTGTGGTAGGAATATGAAAAGTCACTTGGGGGTGTTGGCGACAAAATTTGTTGAGGGACAAATTTGTGGGTTTCTAGCCAACATCTCCAGGACTCTAGGTCCCTCTAATTGGGTGGTGCAACTCCACTTATTATGCATGCATGAAATGGGAAATCATGTGTTGTGGCCTGATAGTTGGGGATCCAACAGGTACACTCCATTGTACCTGCGGAAAAAATTCTTGCAATACCTGCAAGAGAGGAATTTTCTAGGAGATTTGATGAAAGGGAGTGAGAAAAAGAGAGGGGGATTAACGTTGCAGGTAGAAAATCATATTCTTACAACTCGTTAACCTAAAATTCACAACACAATATAATTAGAAGAAAACAATTTTTCAAGTGGTAACCAAGACCCGAGTTAAGATTAAGAACTCAAAGTTTCTAAAAATTCCTCATCAAAAAAAGGCATGAAACTCCTTCTTTCTTCTATTGATGCTTTGGAACAAAATTGTGCATAGTTAGAAGTAGAAGAACATAGAGGAAGGGAACAAGAAGAAATAGATATCTCTCTTTGATTTCTTCACAAGTAGTGATCTCTCATGAGTATACAAAATTGACAACCCTTAAGCAAGAGTATGTCATTACATTATATAGAATTTCAAGAAAAGACTCTTCATCTAACCACCATGAAGACCTTTCATTTATTCCTCACAAAATGTGACTCTTGGATATTCCTAGGAATGAAATTAAGCTCCCTTTTATATTAATCAAGGGTAACTTATTGCAATGTTGTCTAAAGCCACATTTAAGTGAATAAGACAAATTTCATGATTTCTTACAACAAATAATTAGAAAGGGGGTAGAGAAGAGGGGGAATAATGGAGATAAAATGGAAGAATTATCTGAAGCATGAGTAGGGATACCTCTGCCTTCAATGAAGATCTTGTCAACGATGATCACAACGTATGTATGATGCACGAACACCCTAAACCACATAATGAGTGTTCAGAAACACTGTTTTGAGATTTCCCAATGCAAGCTCGGGATGAACACATACAATTCCCATGATGACCCTCCTTGAAACATGGTTGAGGAACTCCTTGAATCATTGAACCCTCTCTGACCAACTCACTTTGAAGCACTCAACTCCCTAAGTGATGAAGATGAATTCACATGTTGTGCCTTGCGATGCCTTGTTTTGCCTTTGTATACCATTGTACTCAGGATGATGCTTCCAGTACCTCTGTTAATTTCTCATTCCTTCATTTGACCCATGAAACCATCTCATTATCCGAAGGAGATTCCAAAAAACTAGTAAGGTGAGTGAAAACAAAGCCATCTACAACTTTTTGCTCCTAGGATGAAAACTTTCTATTTTTAGAATATGAGACCATGCCCTGCTATTTTGGGACATATCACCTGTCTTGATCCAATTTCACCTTCTGGACCTTTTTCCATATTTCATCCTCCTCTGTTCCTGAAATATTTCTATTTTTAGCACATTTCTATTTCTAGTAGGTTGCTTGGGGACCTACTATTTTTGGAAAAAAATGTTTTCTATCTTACTTTCCATTTTACAACTTTTTTATCGTCCCAAGTGATCGAACTTGCAATTTAGGGGGACTTGCCATTTATACCATGTGGGGAAGTATAGAATATACTATTTTTAGTAAGTGGCGAAAACAACCTCGGTTTGCGATGGAAACGACTTTTTTGGATTTAGATTTTTGTCATAAACATGTGCTCTAATTTCCATCATGATTTGTTCACCGAAAAGCTCAGAAATAAAAAAACAAAAATTTACACCTAGTAAGAGCTTCGAGCACAGAGCATCCATTGCAGCCATTAATGGCATTTCAGAGATTTTTTGTAGATTGTAATTTCATCTCTAATTGCGATGAAAACAATTCCATTGGGAAAGGTCTTTTTATTCGGAGCTTGTGTGCAAATTCTTAGCTTAATCCAACTGCCAAATTGATGGGAAATCTGATAAATGAGGGCTAGGGCACAAAATGAATTTTTTATTGTAGAAAATAAACCAGTGAATCATTTGATCTTTTGTGAATTTCTGCTTGATTTCCTCTAAAATGACAAAGTTTGGAATAAAAATCATCTCAATCTATGCTCTAGATTGTGAGATATGAGCATTATATTGCCCCTAAGGATTCTGGCAGCTCTTAACTACGGTTTTTTGCTCTGAAATATATCCTTTCTTCATTGTAGTAGAATGGAATAGTTGAGAAATGATGTTTAATTTTGCATCAAGGTTCTAGAGGTGGTAACAATGGAGGGGTGAAGAGAAACCCGACAGTTGAGCTTTCACAGGCGTGTGTGCAGGTAGCACGAAAGTAACAAAGGAGTTGGAATTGTTTTGCATATTTTGATGTTTGAGAATGGGTCACAATTTTTTTCACCAATTTCAACAAGCACTTGGTGCATTTGGTGTAAAAAAGTGTGCCCTAACCCTATTGGGCCACTTGGAAGAGTGTGATTGGCAGTTGGGGATGAGAGAGGGGGCTGAAATTTACACCTTAAGCAGCTACCAGGGGCACATGGGTGACCAAGGGACTACATGGGAGGGATGGGGAGTTCTTTGCACCAAGTGAATCAAGGAATTTTTTCACATGGGACACAAAAATGTGCCCTCACCCTAGCTTGACAAGTAGTGGCATGCGATTACACAAAACAGGGGTTGGGAAATGAATCTTGGGGGCTTAACTTGCAAGAAAGAGTTGAAACTTGGTCATGTGGAGGGTCTAGGGGTTCAAATGAGGTAGGGATTAATTTTATTACACCTCTTGCACCAAATTTTTGGTGCACTTGGTGTATAAAAGTGCACCACTCTCCCATTAATTAGATTTATAGCCCAGAATTTAGCTAACTGTTGGAGCTTTACCTTGGGGAGCGTCTTGTTGGGATCATATCTAGAGCTTCCGGTGGAATTTTTTAATGAAATTTTATATTATATTGACTAAAAATGGCCTTTTGAATCCCATGGTGTGGTTTTTAGAGATTGATTCCACCATGTACACCCTGAAATTTAGGATTTTTTCTCAAGCTCCAAGGTTGTGCATGAAAAAACCTGGATATGGACATAGTGTACGTAGGTTTTTTGTAGAATATGATTTCACTATCATTTAGGAGCTCCTAAGTCACATTTCCCAAAGCTCAAGGGTTGTTTTTGCATTGTGCATTGCTTAGGCCTCCAAGACTCATTGTTGTTGAAACTGCTCCAAAACTTATAAAACTTCCCAGAACCTTCCAAAACTGATTGCACAATGTTCATATCTCTCTGATACACCTCCATGATGTATTTTTTCCTTTCTTTCCACTTTAGGGGATGTGCACTAGCTTCGAGAATATCAAAATGTGGCATTTTCCAAGCTTTCTAAAAGGTGTGTCTTGATGAATATTGCTTTGAGATAACTTAGGATGACTAGGTAACCCTAAATCACTTATGGAAATACTAACACAATGCTTGGAAATACTAACACAATGCTTTGAAATACTTTAGAGAGAAGGATTAGGACTTACTTGAGGATTAGGGTGATAGGAAGGAGGGCTCATAATGACCTTTGGGAAACAAATTCAGGTAGGGTATGGTTGTCATGCTTGAAAATTGAGGATTTTCTTGTTGCACATTCACATGACAACAGCTAACTCTAGCTTGGGGACATTTCATGGATCAAGCGCAGCGAGGAGATCACATGACAACTTCAGAATCTCCATTCATAACATCGCCCAATGCCTTATCCATTGGGCCTTGTAGAACACTCAACTTTCAAGAGATAGCTAGAAGGGGACAACACAAACACAAACACACGACTAAAAGGAAACACTCCACACAAAAAAGGGAAAAACACACACAAATTGGAAAGGGGAAACAAACCTAAATCACCTATAGTACAAGGCGGGGGACAACCCGCTTTCACTATAGTGCTCTTCTCTTCTCAGAGGTTACCCCTAAGTGGGAAACACTAAGTGATGTTGTTCTGCGAAGCCATTGATTGGTTCAAGAAAATAGCATCCTCTCCTTAAATGTTTATGAAAGCCAGGTGCTTTCATGATTGTCTGTGTACTTGGTAGGAGTGAGTTTACATGAGCTTCTTGATGCTCGTGCCTTCGCTTTAAAATTCCATTACCTTCATTCCCTTTGAAATCGGTTTAAATTTTCCAGTTGCATTCCACGTTTATCCACATAGTTGATTCTTCATTGAGCATCCCATCGCTTCCCCAAGGCTGATTTTCATTCCAATTGCTTGAATATTCCTAGTTATTTTCTTTTCTAGATCTATTCTTATCGACCTTTTTTCATGAGAAACCTCAGACTTATCTTTAATCTCTACTTCACTATGAGGAGATTGAAGATTGAATAGAGGATCAGAAGTAACCTCGTACTTGTCCTGTATGGCCATGGCATGAGCTAAGAGATCAAGAATTAGCTTGGGATCTTCCGCAGTTTCTACCGCATCCAAGATTTCTTGTACGGAGTTCTCCTTGGTTACTTCCTGTAGCTCGTCTTTGTACACCTTCGAAGAATCTTCATTTTGAAGCTCAAGGAAACTATCTGGAGGGATTAATTCATTCATCCATGAAGTTTATTGCATTCCACTACCTCTTTGTCAAGGGGATCCTCTCCTTTAATGACTTCAACACCCTCTATTTCATATTTTTCATCATGGAAAGAGTTTTCCTCTTCAAATGGGAAAGAAAATACCTCCATTTTATTTTTGCATCCATCAACTATTGGCTCGGGAGGGACGTAAGATTTATCATCTTGCTTTATTTCAACATGGCCAATCTTCACACTGGTTGAGGCTTCCAAATCATATTTGCGCTTGTCTTGTAGATTCATGGCTTGAATCAAGAGTTCGAGATTGAGATCAGGGTTTTATTTCTTCCATGGATATTAGTAGTTCTTGTACAGACCTTTGTTTCAAACCTTTCACGGGATCATCACAAGATGGTCTTGTCCCTCCATGAATGGCATGATTGATATCATCTTCATCTCCAAATGGGAATGAGAACATCTCCTATTCATAGATAATCAAACTAGTTGGTTTCTCCATTTGTAAATCATCAAAAACCATTTCCTCTTCTTCATGGCTCGTATTATCCAAAAAATCATATATATCCTCTTGGAACTCAAAGTTCCTCAATGCTTATTCAAGATCCATACTCCTTGTGGAAGGAAGGTTTGATCCTATCAAAATTTGGATCTCGTCCTCTTCTTCAGTCGTTACAAAATAACTCATCCTCTTGTTATTATGGTATAAAATGTTGGCTCCTGGACTTCCTGACTTTTGCACTATGTACCTCATCTTCTTCTCTGAAATAAATTTCTCCATGTGTCCCTTCAATGGAACGGTTGCAGAAGACTAATTAATCTGGATTTTCTCTCCCAACTCTTGGTAGAAACTTCTACTTAGCAGCATTCCAAATGAAACTGGAATGTCTACTACTAAAATCATCATTGAAAATTTTTTATCTGGAAATTGGGCAGGATCCACTTGTGCATCTTTGATCTTTCCTATAAGTGGGACTTCTTTGGACTCCATGGAGTAACAAGAGCCACTAGGTGGGGTCATAATGATTTTGAGGTCCTTGACAGCCTTCACGGGCATCACGTTGTCGAAGGCACCAGAATCTATTATGCATTTGTTCAATACATATTCTCCAACAAGAAGGGAGGCCTAAAAAGGATCGACCTTGTCGGTCTTGGATGCACTCAAAACAAGCATGTTTTGTGATGGAGGTGCAGGTGGGTTTAGTAGTATTCCTTTAGAACTAGGAGTTACAACATTTTGTGTTAAATTTCCATTCCTAATATATCAGACGAATCTCTCAAATTATTCAGGGTGAGTCCACAAATATTCGGTTTTAATAATCTGCACTTTGGCTTTATTCGCATATTCTATGAAGTCGAAAGAAGCAGATGTGGATGAGGGTGATAAAGGTACTAATTTTGGAGTTAGGAAAAGTTTGGAAGTAGGGGTTGATGTTTGGGGAATGGAGGGTGTTTTGAAAGGTAAACTGGAAACTATAGAGGTATCATATTTTACAGGGGTAGGTTTATATTTAGAACTGGAAGAAACACATAAAGACTTACTTGGAATAGTGGGTGACCTCATTCTTTCTACAGGATCGGGTTTCTCCAATACGGACTCCATGCAAGGCGGAAGAGGAGACCCTCGACTGATTATTTTGTTTTGAGGATTCTCCATGGGAGGGTCTTCAGTCTTCTTTTTCTTTACAGCAGTGGCGGAAGATGCTCCTTTCTTAGACTGAGAACGAATGAATACCACACATAAGAAACTAGGTGCATCTTCTTCATTATCTTCATCACCTCCAGAGTAATCACAGAATCTTATTTATGTATCGTTCTTGAATTCTTCAACCTATAGGAAGCTATCACCTTCATTTTCTTGTTCAAGCTCCTATTCATCTTCTTGACTCCTACAACTTGCATTCACATGTGGGGACTCCAAGGCAAGCCTTTAGGGTGCTCCTGCAATCTTATGTTTATTGTTTCTTAGAGAAGACATTCATTCAAAAATTTCCCTCTTCAAGGATGCCATTTTATTTGCCAATTTCTGCAAGACTAGATCCTTTCTCTCGTCCTTAGGATTTCGAGCTTTACCCTTTGAGGGATTCTGTATCTTTCAAGAGAGGATGAGATCATCATTGAATTTGATGGCTATCCTTTATGCTTCTGTAATTTTACTTAATTGAACTCTTCGTAGGAAAAATCCTACCTCTGGTGATTGAGCATTTATGAAGAATATTTTAACATTGTTTTCAGATGGTGTATCATCTTCTGGTATCCTACAGAGCAAACGGTCGAAATGGGCTACAAAATCTCTCATAGTTTCATTTTCTCATTTCTTCATTTGAGCCAACTGTACCAAGAGGTATTGAAAATATTCACTTGATTTGAATCTTTCCTCAGGCTCGGGAAGGTAGGAGTTAGAACCATTATGTTGTTTTTTCTTAGAGAGATTCCATGAACAATCTTATAGAAATGTCTTCATGTGATACTCCAATAATCCCGCATGATGAGGTGAAAATGGTGATGTGTTCTTTAGCATGTTGTGTATTGTTTCCTTTGAACTTTGGAAAGTTCTTGCAGGAACCTATTGGTAGATCGTGAAGAGGTGGTTCAAGAGTGAGCAGGCATGTATTTCTTCCCCATGGAACAATGGGTTGAGGTCTTTCTGCTTTATCTGTCATTGTTGTTTTTGTTTCTGCTTCGGCTCTTGCTTCTACAAATTCTTCTTCAAATTCTTCTTCTAGTCTTTCTTCTTCCTCTGGGAACTCAATGATCAACGGTGGTTGAAAAATGGAAGAATTTGTTGGAGAAGTATCAACATGAGTTTGGATGGGATTTCCAGGTGAACTACTTCAAGACCCAGATGGAGATAAGGCTTGAGAAAAATAATAGGGATTATCTTTGATTTGTTCTTGCTGATTTTGCAAAGCCTTGAAATTGGAATCAACAACACCTCTTGATCTACTCAGCCTGGTACATCTTCCTTCAGCCAACTCTGAGAAAAATTTGTAATGGGAATATGAAAGGACACATTGGAATGTGAAAAGTCACGTGTAGAAATTAGCAGTGTGGCTTTCAACAATGGATTCCCATGAATTCTATTTTCTTTGATTTTTTTCAATTTTTTGATTTTTTTTGTTTTTTGGATATTTCTTTTTTGTATTTTCTTAATCTTTTGATCATATTTTGGGTGCAGATTGTTTCCAAGTCTGCCCCACGGTGGGCGCCAAAACCTATTGGCGAGAAAAAAATTGAGCAAAAAATTTGTGGGTTTCTAACCAACATCTCTGGGACTCTAGGTCACTCTGCTTGGGTGGTGCAGCTCCACTTATTATGTGTGCATGAAATTGAAATTGTTGGTGGCTTGACAGCTAGGAATCCAACAGGGGCACTCTACTGACCATGTGGCAAAAGATTGCAGATACATGCAAGAGAGGAATTTGCTAGGAGAGTGGGAAAGGGAGTGAGAAAAAGAGAGGGGGATTAACGTTACAAGTAGAAAATCATATTTCTACAACAGTTAACCAGAAAATTCCAACACACATATACTTAGAAGAAAATAATTTCGCAAGTGGCAACAAGACGAGTTAAGATTAAAAACTCAAATTTTCTAAAACCTCCTCATCAAAAAAAGGCATGAAACTCCTTTCTTCATTGATGCTTTGACAAAATTATGCATAGTTAGAAGTAGAAGAACAGAGGGAAGGGAACAAGAAGAATTAGCTATCTCATTTGGTTCTTCACAAGTAGTGATCTCTCATTAGTATACAAAATTGACACCCCTTAAGCAAGAGTATATCATTACATTATATAGAATTTTAGAAGACTCCTCATCTACCCCCCATCTGACTTTTCATTTGTCCTCACAAAATGTGACTCTTGACATACCTAGGAATGAAATTAAGTTCCCTTTTATATTAATCAAGGGCAACTTACTACAATGTTTTCTAAAGCCACATTTAAGTGAATAAAATGAATTTCATGATTGCTCACAAAAAATAATTAGAAAGGGGGTAGAGAAGAGGGGGAATAATGGAGAGAAAATCGAAGAATTCTCCGAAGCATGAGTAGGGATACCTCTGCCTTCAATGAATATCTTGCCAATGATGATCACAATGTCTGTATGATGCACAAACACCCTAAACCACAGAATGAGTGTTCAGAAACACTATTTTGAGATTTCCTAATGCAAGCTCGGGAAGAACACATATAATGCCCATGATGACCTTCCTTAAAACTTGGTCGATGAACTCCTTGACTTATTGAACTCGCTTTGACAAAATCACTTTGAATCACCCATCTCCCTGAGTGACGAATATGAATTCACATGTTGTGCCTTGTAATACCCTATTTTGCCTCGGTATCCCATTGTACTCAAGATGATGCTTCAAGGACCTCTATGGATTTCCCATTCCTCCGTTTGACCCATGAAACCATCTCATTATCTGAAGGAGATTCCAAAAAACTAGTAAGGTGACTGAAAACAAAGCCATCTGCAACTTTCTACTCTTAGAATGAAAACTTTCTATTTTTAGAATATGAGACCATGCCCTGCTATTTTGAGACATATGTCTTGCTCCGATTTCACCTTCTGAACCTTTTGCCATATTTCATCCTCCTCTATTTCTGAGATATTGTTATTTTTAGCACATTTCTATTTTTAGCAGGTTGTTTGGGGACCTGCTATTTTGGGAAAAAAAAATTATTGTCTTACTTTCCATTTTACACCTTTTCTTATTGTCTCGAATGATCGAACTTGCAATTCATGGGGACTTGCCATTTATAACATGTGGATAAGCATAGAATATGATATTTTTACTAAGTGGCAAAAACAACCTCGATTTGCAATGGAAACAACTTTTTCATATACATATTTTTGTCACAAACGCGTGCTCTAATTTTCATCATGATTTGCTCACCGGAAAGCTCAGAAATAAAAAACAAAAATTTACACCTAGTAAGAGTTTCGAGCACGGAGCATCCATTATAGCCATTAATGGCGTTGCAGAGATTTTTTATAGGTTTTAATTTTATCTCCGATTGCGACGAAAATAATTCCATTGGGATAGGTTTTTTTATTTGGAGCTTGTGTGCAAATTCCTAGCCTAATCCAACTACCAAATTGATGGGAAATCAGACAAATGAGGGCTAGGCCACAAAATGAAGTTTTTATTGTAGAAAATAAACCATGGAATCATTTGATCTTATGTGAATTTCTACTTGATGTCCTCTAAAAGTGAGAAATTTTGTAAAAAGTTTCATCTCAATCCGTGCTCCAGATGGTGACATATGAGCATTTCTTCAATATTGCCCCTAGGGTTTCTGACAGTTCATAACTATGGTTTTTTACTTAAAAATATCTCCTTTCTTCACAATAGTAGATGGAACAGTTGAGAAATTATGTTGAAGGTTGCATCAATGTTCTAGAGGTGGCATAAATGGAGGGGTGAAGAGAAACCTGACAATTGAGCTTTCATGGGCGTGTGTGCAGGTAGCACTAGAAGCGGCAAGAAGCAACAAAGGAGTTAGATTTTTTTTGCATATTTTGATGTTTGGGAATAGGTCATACTTTATTACACCAAGTTCTTGGTGCTGGTGCATTTGGAGCAAAAAAGTGTTCCCTAAACCTATTGGGCCACTTGGCAGAGCGTGATTGGTAGTTGGGGATGAGAGAGGGGGCTGAAATTTGCACCTTAAGCAGTTGTTGGGGGCACATGAGTGACCAAGAGACTACATGGGAGGGCTGGGGAGTTTTTTGCACCAAGTGCACCAAGGATTTGGTGCACATGGGACACAAAAATGCACCCTCACCCTAGTTTGACAAGCGGCAGCACGTGATTGCATGAAGCAAGGGTTAGGAAATGAAGCCTGGGGGCTTAACTTGCATAAAAGAGCTGAAACTTGGTCGTGTGGAGGGTCCAGGGGTCCAAATGAGGTAGGGGCACATTTTTTCACATCTTGCACCAATATTTGGTGCACTTGGTGCAAAAAATTGTGTCACTCTCCCATTGGTTGGATTTCCAGCCCAAAATTTGGCTAACGGCTTGAGCTTTACCTTAGGGAGCGTCTTATTTAGCGCTTTTGGTGGAGTTTTTTGTATGAAATTTTGTATGATCTTGAATTAAAATGGCCTTATTAATCCAATGGTGTGGATTTCAGAGCTTTATTCCACCATCTACCCCCTAAAATTTAGGATTTTTTCTCCCCCTCCAAGGTTGTGCATGCAAAAACCTGGATGTGGACATAGTGCGCCTAGGTTTTTTGTAGAATCTTATCTCACCATCACTTATGGCTCTAAATTACCTTTCCGAATATATCTTTTTTGACCCTTATCTCCCTCTGGAGCTCCCAAAATCCCCGACCTATCGGCCACCCATAGATTTTATCATTTCTTACATTCAATAAATGGGAGCCTCCCCATTCCCAAGAGAAGGCATCTAATCTCGAAGCATTGACAAAAAACACTGATTTTTCATGCGGAAAATTATTTCTCCAACAGATGGAATTGTAGGAGAGTAGCATATCATGGAAATATGTTTCAAGATGTATCGCCCACTAAGATCTCATATGAGTGGTTGGATGATTGAGCATAACAAGAAGTGTGCAATAATTTGGGGCACACTCACTATATAGTTTCTTCTCATGTTTCGAGGACGAAACATGTCATAGAGGGAAGGAATGTTATGTACCTTGGAATATGATATTATAATATATTTGTGGGTTGATGGAGATGTAAACATGTGGCCCACATCCCCCTTAATTATTTATATTTTTATAATATATAAGGTCACATGGGAATTAGTTATATTTGGTAATGAGTCGGCCTACATTGGGATAAGGTATTACCCATCTATTAAAGGTAATGTATGCCTATATAAAAGATATGAGTATCATTATGAGATGTCATTTCATGTATGAGTTAAGTATTCTTCTTGATATAGGTATATTAGAGGTCTCCCCCTCAAAGTGGAGTTCCCATATTAAGAGATTGTGGAATTACTCCTTCAATAAGGAGCGTTGTATGGTGTTTCCTTACCCTAAGGGTATTTATCTAAAAATTTGAGAATCTTGGCCCAAAAATGTCTCGTGTTGCGTTATATTATGCATATTATTCATTTATTATATGCAAACATCTTGTCAAAGGAGATTGCTCAAGAGAATCTTCGAGAAGGTTTTGAGGAGGCTATTTGGGAGGATTTACATGATGGTATTGAGAAGCTATTGTTGTCCAATATTACACCCCTTGTAATTTTGAACAACTAATCAAAGGGACTTAGCCATTTTAGTGATCTGGAAAAGCCATGGGAAGCTAATTCATTTTACTATGGAGTGTTTAAACTTAGTGTTTTGTGGGTTTCTCAAACCTGTTGAACAAAGGAATGAACTATACGGGGACTTAGGCAGGAGTTCGTAAAATTTAGTGTTGCACAGAATCTTTTCAATATTTGTGGAACTAAGGAAGTATGTCCCTAGCGATTCAAAGTTAGTGGGTGTATTGTGGAGATGCATTTACACGGTAGGTTGAAGAAATCGGAAAGTTCAAAAAGTCATAGAACACTAATCTAAATGTTCCACAGGTTCACCAATTCATAGTGGTGCGTGGGTTTTCTTTAACCTGGGGAACAAAGAAAATATCCATAGGGATAAAAGTCGCGGATGGAAGAGTTAGACCCTCACAAGTGGTGTTAAGTATTTATGCTCATTAGGACAAGCGAGGGGGTAAAGTTGCGAAGGATTGCGGAAGAGGAAATTTTGAAACACCACAGTGAAAGCCATGGGACAAGGTGAAATCCATGCAATACATCAAAGCCACGTGGGACTTCGAACCAGAGATCCAACCACCCCAACCACCAGAATTTAATCAAGTATTGTGTCATTCTATACAGTCTGATAGCATGTAATAAAATCAAGGAGTCGTGTTTTTGTTATTGGAATTTATCTGAGGCGGTCATGCTTGTACGATAAGAAAAATCTGCAAGAAATCATGACACCCACATTCATTCAATGCACTTTCAAAGAATAGATTCCATCTCGATGGTCCTTTCTCTTCTCTCTTCCTTCTCTTTATCCATTCCACAAATTGTATAAATACAAGTGCTTATGCACTTTGTAGGGGTTACTTTCCTCTTTCCTTGCTAAGCATATTTTTGAACTCTTCTTTATGAAACTCAAAATTTCATGTTACCGACCTATGTAACTCACGAATGGTGATTTCCTTGCCTCAAACTCTATATGTAAGCTATTGAATATTGATTAGCGCAGGTTTGGTTTATTTATTTCCTTCGAATATTTTTCTTTGATATGAATATTTTTCCCTCTTGCATACTTCATGTTCTTTCAGTTGTCTACATCTAAATTATGTGCATATTCAGGATCCCAAAATCGCGACCTTATATCTATGTCATTTGGAATTGGAGGAGTTCCACCTTCTTTCAATGTTATCACCGCCCATGTTAGCTTAGTTTTATTCCTCTACATCTCTCACTTCCCTTAGTCCCCTGGAATTGTTAGAATAGGAATTAGTTGTAGGATAAATGTAGTGTTTAAACTAGGTCCTGTTGCGTGGGTTTTCACAAATCTGTGTGAAAAGGAATTTGGTCTTCTTTGGAGATCTGTCTCAAGCCGCAATCCCACACTTGGATACATTCCCATGTTGCCTCAAAATCCTGAATCTTTCATGATTTAGGGCAGGGTGCAATTTTTTTCTCCAATGGTTTTGACACACCCGATGGGATGACTTTTAACATCTTATTTTTCAGGCGTTCCATTGCAATATTCTAGCCACCTTGGTGCCTCCACTGCTCCAGCAATTTTGGGACACCTAGTGGGACACTTTGATAAGTTTAACCCCTTTATTTAAGTTTTGGTGTGTGACTTAGTGATTTCAAACTTTTGAGGTAGTTCTTCAACAAATTTGGCGACTCTTGGGTTCAAATCTACTGATTAAGAAACTCATTTCCCCATTTTCATGAGAAGAGTACAGATGAGACAAAGTGCAGCAAGTAGTGATCCTTTTGAATATTTGTAGTTGTCACCAAGAAGAAGAAAAGTTAGAACAGTTTGAAGATCACTATCTCCTCTCAATAGAACACTTTCGACTCCTCCTGATAGGCATTTCTTATTGTCCTCTAAGGTTTCAAGACCCATTCCATTCATGGCACAACAAAGAAATCTACCTTTTGTAAGCTTTAATGGTAGTAATCATTTGACCTTAAATTCCCAACATGATATACCAATGTCTGATCTTAAAAGTATTCCTTTCTTCACTGGTGAAAACCTTACTACCCTAGCTGATCATATTCAAAATATTGATAATGTGTGTTCAGTCTATTTGGTTACTGAAGATGATGTTGCAGTTAGACTTCTTGTTTCTTCACTGAAAGGTAAAGCACTTTGATGGTATATAAGTTAGATACCTACTTCCATTCACAGCTGGGATGATTTTGGGATTTCTCTTTGTCGGCAGTTTGATGAAAAGGTGAATAATATTTCGATTTTAGAGTAGTTTACCATAATCAAAAGAGCTCCAAATGAGCTCATGATAGACTTTAACATGAGGTTCTATAAAACATGGGACATAATTCCAATGTTGCTAAGACCAACCCCAAAAGGTAAATTTTTATACTTTCTTAGAGATTTGAGTTTTGATATAGCAATAATGATCCAAACTATGAGTGTTGTTCAATTATCAAATGCTTATGCAATAGCCATTAGGGCTGAAAACTGCTTGATTCAAACTGGGAAATTAGCTCCTAGATTGTCAACGCCCATTTTTCCTGAATTGTCAAAAAGTTCTCAACCCGTCATTGCTCATGTTCCTCAACCATCCACTTCATCTGTTGTTTCCACATTTGGTTCTTCTATAAAACAAAAAGAAATTGAAAACCATAGTGTTCAGCTTAAAATTTTAACAAATGAGATTTTCTTCCTTAAGAGACAACAAGCTCAAGCTCCTAACAATTATCCTAGCCCCCCTCAAGGTTACCCACAAGGTTTTCAATTTTCAGATCAAATACTTTCATAGAATTACCCGCCAAGAAAACCACCAAATTCAACTTTGCAGCCCCTACCAACTCCTAATTTAAGCAAAGTATTTGTTCCAGTTCAAAATAATATCAATGAAAGTTTTGAATGTTGTTATCCTTGTGATCAACCCCATAATCAATACACATGTGAGGTCAGAATGAACTTCGTGCGGGAGAAAGCTATCATGGATCAAACTCAATTCTATGCGCAAGAATCATGCATGACTCCTTCAACAAGCAATGCAGATGTCATTCAAGAGTCTACCCTTAAACCTAACTTCATGTTCTTTGGACGTAAATATTTTTGTGCGGTTAATCAATTTGTGGGTAGCTCAAACAAGTCGCAACTTCATGTGGCAGATAACACAATATCTAAGAAGTGGCAAATGGATGTAAGATCTCCTCCTGTTGTTTCAGTTCCACGTGACAGTATTAATCAATCCGTGGACTTAAATAGCAGTTCAAATTCATCCAATTTGTCATGGGTCACTCAACAGTCACAGTAAACAAATTCAGTGGGATATCCAAAACCCGCACAATATTGTAAACCCACAAAACATGCAAGTTTTGCTAACCAAAAGAGCTTCCATGGGTTGAACAAAAAAACAAGGAACATGTTGTGCCTTTATTGCATAAAGCCACGGGTATACATCTCAAGATTGTGGAACAAATGATAAGGACTAACCATAATGTCACAATGTAGGATGCCTTATCTATCCCATATCAAAGGGATCTATTACAAGAAGCATTGAAGCAGATTCCACTTCTTGAACCTGTAATGCACAGAGCAGATGTTGCACTCAATATAGGTCAGCCAAAGGAGGAACATGTAAGTTCAGTTGTTAAGCCTCCTTTCTACATGTCTCTCATAGTTGAAAAACATCTTGTTCATAATTGCATGATAGATTTTGATGCTAGTACTTCAATCATGCCAAAGAAAATTGTATACATCTTGGGGATTGTGTACAATACAACTTCTAAGGGTGTTCTACAACTTGATGGATCAACAGTGCAAGTCTTGGAGGTGGTTAAAGATCTAGAGTTAACTCTACATGCCTGCCCAAGCCTAACCATAATACATGATGTTTTTGTGATTGACTTGCTGCCATTATTCGCCATTTTCTTCTCTAGAGATTACACAGCTAAGGTGGGTCGATATCTTTCCTCAAATTGGTCTCACATGCTACTAAGAACAAGCTATGGAACTAAATTTACAATTAAAACTGAATTTATTTCAGCCTATCATGTGGAATTCCATGATCCTAGTCCTATTAACGCCAATTGTATGATCCAAGTAGAGACATATGATGGTCATGAATTAGTTGAAATAGTGCATTCATCAACTTCAATTCCAAATCTTATGCTTGATGAATGGGCCAAAGAGCATTATGAATCTGGCTCCTATGACACAACCTTAGAAATTGGTTTAGGCACCTATTGCATTCATGAAGAAAATGTAACCATCCCTAAGGCATGCAAAGAAGAAGATAGTGATGTTCCTGGTTTATGAAAAATGTATTTTGATGGTTCCAGAAGCATAAATGGAGCTAGGGCGGGTGTAGTTCGTGTCTCTTCAATGGATAAAAAAATCTTCTTTGCTCACATAGCAGAATATTCCAATAACATAGCAGAGTATGAAGTATTGATTTATGGCCAGATCATTGCAGAAAAAAATATGATCAAATCCTTGTGAGACTTTGGGGATACTGAACTGGTCATTCACCAAGTCGGAGGTAGATGTCCGGAAAATAACAAGATTTTAAGAGCATATAGGCACCAAGTTTGGGATTTGCTAGAAAGTTTTGAAACTATCAACCTTCAGGTGGTGCCATAGAAGATAAATGCGAAGGTGGATTGAATGACAACCAATGGTTCTCAATTTTCTCCTCCATAGGATTTCATCCAAGGAAATCAGCATGTTAAGATGGTTGTGAGGCTATCTATCCCAGACAATGAGGTAAATTGGCAAGTCTGTGAAAACGATGAGAAAATTGTCGAATTCATTCAAAACGAGGTTGAATTCTCCTCCAACTTGCAATCCAGTATACAAGAAATTTATGGTGATCAAATCATTCAATTGCGTACAAACAAGTTACATAAAGGATTAGTCACTCTTAAAAGCATTTTCAACTTTGATGATGAGATCAAGGGGCAGAATGGAACTATGTATGTGGATCAAAAGGATTACAAGTTAATCATCATTGCACAAGGAAAGGATATTTTTTGGGAAAGGCATGTATTGTTGAAGAAGAACAAGCTTTTATTTCTATTTGTTATAAATTTCACAATATATTTTCATGAAGTTATGAGGATTTAAAGGCCTTCAACCCCAACATTGTTCAATGTGTTATTGATCTTGACTCAGCTGTTAATCCATCTTGACTCGGCTGTTAATCCAATTAAACAAAAAATAAAGGCCTGTGAATCCCAGGATTGAGCCCCTCATGAGGAATGAGTTATCCAAAATTGTTGAGTCAAGAATAATCTTTCCCATCAAATACTCATCTTGGGTGGTGAACTTGGTTCTGGTTAGAAAAAAGAATGGACAGATGAGCCTCTATATGGATTTCAGAGACTTGAATGAGGATTCATTAAAGGATCATCATCATTTGCCTTCCATGGAACAAATCCTTCAAACAATGGCTAGATCTTAGAGGTTCTCCATGTTTGATGGCTATTTAGGATTTAATAAGATAAAGATCAGAGAAGAGGACTAGTGCAAGACCGCATTCACAACCAAAAAGAGAACGTATGCATATCAAAAAATGCCTTTATGTTTTTCAAACATGAGTGTCGTCTTTCATAAGGCAATGGATGTTGTGTGTCGTGGGCTCATCAATCAATTTTTCCTTATTTATCTGGATGATGTCACGTTCTTCTCAAAACAAGGAAAACATCACATGGGGCATTTGGAGAAAATATTCGAGAGATGCAGAGATTTTGGAGTGTCATTGAACCCCAAGAAATGCATTTTTGTAGTTCTGCATGGTAAATTATTGGGGCACGTGGTTTCAAAGGATGGGGTCACAATTGATCCAGAAATAGTCTTCGTCGTCCTCTCCCTCTCGTTGCCAAATCACAAAAAGGCCTTTCAATCTTTCCTTGACAAGATCAACTTCATTAGGAAATTCATTCCTAACTTTGCAAGCCTAATCAGGCCCAACACCCTGATGCTGAGGAAAGACACTGCATTTAAGTGGACCGCAGAAGAGGGAGAAAGCTTCAATAAGATCAAAGTCGCGATAGCTCAAGCTCCAACAGTCATCAATCCATACTTTGCAAAGGATTTCATTCTTTATGCTTATGGCACAGATCTTAGCGTAACTGCAGTTCTCACTCAGAGGAACATGAAGGTATGAAGCATCTTGCAGCTTTTTCAAACTCAAGTACAGACATTTAAAAAAACAGGTTTTTGACATCTTGCAGACTCTTAAGAAAATCAAGCCTTTGTTAGCCGCCAACCACATAAAAGTATTAGTCTCACACCCCAGTGTGAGAGATTTCATCATGGGGGCAAAAATCAGTGAAATAGATTTGGATGGGTTACCAAAATCATGGAGTTTGATGTGACCATCAGGGCCACAAAGTTCATGAGAGGCATGGTCTTGTGTGAGCAGTTTGCTTTGGATGTCCAAGATAATCATGAAGTTTATTTCTTCATGGAGGAAGAGCAAGAGCAAACAGCTGAAGATCCACAAGACTTAGATGATATTCAACAAGAAAGCCCACAATCTATGGGCGATCCGCAAGACAAAGAAATTCAACCTAGCCATGGCAATTGGATGGACAACACGGTAGCATTTCTATCATCTAGTGGCTACCCTCCTAGTTTGAGAATACAAGAAGAAGGCACCTCAGGGTGCAATCAATCCCCTATGTGCTAATTGATGGAATTTTTTTCAAAAGGAATATTGATGGTGTCTTGTTAAGGTGCATTCAGGGAGAACAAATAGATAAAGTTTTGGTGGAATTTCATGATGGCTCCTCTGGCGGAATTTTTCAACCAAGGCTACATCAATGAAAATCCTTACAGTAGGATATTTTTGGCCCACTTTGTTCTCATATGCACATCAATGGGTCAGGAAATGTAAAGAGTGTGCCTTCTTCACTGGTAAGAAGAAAATAATAGCCCTTCCCTTTCATCTTATTTAGGTTGATGAACCACTTTCTCAACGGAGACTTGACTTCATAGGCATGATTAACCCTACTTCAAGTGCGGGTCATAGATGGGTGTTAACAGTGACAGATTTCTTCACCAGATGGACAGAGGCCATACCACTCAAGGAGACTACTGAATCAATCATCCTTGATTTCTTGGAAAACATTACAACAAGGTTTGAGATTCCTCAAACCATCATTTCGGATAATGCTAAGGCATTATTGGGTTCAAAAGTGTCTAATTGGGCTCTTAAAAATAGATTATATTTGTGTAGACACAAAATCACACACTTGGGTACATTTCTAGGTCCATAATCACATACTACTATTCACATGATTCCTAAGCGAGAAAACTAGTAATTGATTGTTGTCATTGGCCTCTTTTCTGTCTTTCTTGCTTTCTCTTTGGTCTTACACACCCTACAATCCAGTCTAAACTTTATTGGTTCATCTTTCATGAATTTGGACGCCAGCACCCAAACACAACGCCAGTGCCCTTGTCTTTCTGGGCGCCCCCAACCTCTTTCTATCTTGCTCACGTTTTTTGGGCTTCGTTTATCTTTTGGGCATCTTATTTTCTTATGGGTCGGATTTTTAGTTGTCAATAATGAAATTCAACCAAGGGGGTCATATAAATACAAAGCCGTGTGACCAAAATAAAGGACCAAGCTCTAAGCATCTATTATCACCACCTAAGGTTGCATCCAAAGGCATCGAAGAGCATCAATGGCATCCATCTAGCACTCATTCAAAGGACAAGGAATTACATTTTCTGCATGCACGCATAGGAGGGGAAGTTCACTTTTCCATCCACACATCTATTTACATTGGTACATATAGTATTGCATGTTATCATGTGCACTTGCACAAGGGCTTCCTAGGGCATGATTCTATCACACGCGCACAAGAACTATATGGATTCTGACATGTAGTGCAGCACTCAGTTGTAAGTTCACTCTATCAGGTGACCGTTGGGGTCAGTCCGACTCCCCATATTGTGTCTTTTCTTTTTGATATTTGATGTAGTTTGAGGGTTTTGTAGGTCATCTTCTCCTTATAGGGTATAGGCGAATTCGGTGATCATCCAACGACATACAAGCGACCAAAAGCGAAGGTTAGCGACACTTGTGTGAGACAACAAAACCCAGTTTCTGAGTTGTTGCATAGTCACAAGTGCTCAACAGAGGTCTCTAGTGCCTAGGTGTTCTCACCCTAGTCCAGACTCATCCGGCAGTTCCAGGATTTTTTGTGCTTAGTTGCAATAGTTTGTTCCTCTTGTTCAACAGTTGTTCCAGTCCATATCACCTTCGAAATAGCGTGAATCGGCTAAGTCTTTCTTTCTCCCTCTTGCACTTAGGGTTTCACATTTATTTAGCTTATTGCTTGTGTCGTCTATACTCCAGTAGTTGTTTAGCATTTATTTATCATACGTGACTCTGCAATTAGGGTTTTACAAATTCTATATTTGTTAAATCAATTTGAAAACTTCATCAAATTATTACCTACAAGGTAATGGCTTGGCAGAATCAACTAACAAGAACCTGAGAAGAATCATGAAGAGGACTATGCGGGTCGATCAAAGACAATGGTACACTAAAGTAAAGAATGTTCTTTGGGATGATAAAATCACTCCAAAGAAAGAAATTGATAATTCCTTACTTGTCCTTGTATATGGCAAAGAAGCTAGACTCCCATTATCACTTGAATTACATTCATTGGAGCTAGCTCAGCAACTGGAGTTTGAGGGATCATATCAAAGAGAGATCAGAATGGCGAAATTGATTGAACTTGAAGAACTAAGGCAGTTTGCCATGAATAAAATGGAAGACCACCAAAGATCAACCAAGCAGTGGTTTGACAAGAAAGCTAAGTCGCAGATTTTCAAAGCAAGAGACCTAGTCCTCAAGTGGGACGCGAATAGAGCCAAACTAGGGTGGCACTCTAAAATTGATGCATGTTGGAGTGGACCATATATTATTACTGCTTGCAAAAAGGCTAACTCATTCGAGTTGTCCAAACTTAATGGAGAGGTAATGCAAATCCCAATCAATGGGATCTATATCAAGCACTCCCATTAAGTTGTTTCATTACATCTTGTAAATATTGTGTGTTTTTTTGTGTGTTGTTGGAGGTATCGTCCTCTTGTTGTGTGTTGATCACTGATTAAGTTTTTTTTCCTTAATCCTTGTGGTGATCTCTTCATTTGTAATAAGTGTTTGCGCACTCTTTGCATGTTTCATTTGAAGCATGTCCAATCTTCCCCTTTGTACATAAGTTTTGGGCCACTTGCAATCATTCTGCAGATCATATCAAAGCCAGTTTCATGGTGAAAAATCAGACATATGGAAAATATTTCAGTGTACGTCTTTCAGAACTCCATAAATCACCTTTAGTTTAGTGATTGAGTTCATGCAAATTCAAGAGATATGTTTTCCAAGGATGAGCTCAATTGTATTCAAAGCTAAGCTTGACTCCATGCCCAATAGATGCTTCAAGGCAATTGGTCTTCATTATCTAGCAAGTGGATGTCCCCTGGAGGTCACCAAATTGTTGTCCAAAATTACAACCCTTATAATTTTGAACAACTTATCAAAGTCGTAGGAAGTTAATTCAATTTACTGTTGAGTGTAGAAACTTAGAGTTCCACGAGTTTCTCAAACTCGTGGAACAAAGGAATGAACTGTGGGGACTTAGGCAGGAGTTGGTAAAATTTAGTGTTGTGTGGCATCTTTTCAATATTCGTGGCACTAAGGAAGTATGTCCCTTGGGAGTCAAATTCAGCAGGTGTACCGTAGAGATGCATATCCGTGACAGATTGAAGAAATCGACTAAGTTTAAAAAGCTGCATAACACTAATCTAAATGTTCCATGGGTTCACCAATTCATAGCGTTTCGCGGGTTTTCTCTAACCCGCGGAACAAAGAAAATAGTCCTAGGGATAAATGACGTGGATGGAAGAGTTAGACCCTCACAAGTGGTGTGAAGTATTTCTATTGATCAAGAGAAGCGCGGAGGAAGCTGCAAAGGACTACGGAAGAGGAAAACTTGAAACATCGCGGTGAAAGCCGCGGAACAAGGCAAAAGCCGCGAGATAAGGTGAAAGCCACGAGACAAGGCAAAAGTCGCGAAAGACCTTAAAGTCACGCAAGACTCCGAACAAGAGAGCTAACCACCCCAACCACCATAATATAATTAAGAGTGATGTCGTTCTTTGCAATCTGATGGTGTGCAATAGACTCAAGGGGTCGCGTTGAGGTTGTTGGCATTTATCTAAGGCGGCCATCCCTGTACAACAAGCAAACTCTGCAGAAAATCATGGCGCCCACATTCATTCAATGCGCTTTTATTAGGGGATGAATTCTAGCTCGATTGCCCTTTCTCCTCTCTCTTCCTTCTCTTTCTCCATTCCACAAATTGTAAAAATGCAAGTGCTTGTACACTTTGTAGGGGTTCCTCTCCTCTTTCCTTAGCATATTTTCGAGCTCTTCTCTGTGAAACTCAAAATTTCATGTTGTTGATCTTTGTAACTCGCGAATGGTGATTTCCTTGCCTCAAAATATGTATGTAAGCCATTGAAGGTTGATTAATGCAAGTGCGGTTTAGTTCTTTTCTTCGAATACCTGTGTTTGATGTGAAGATTTCGCCCACTTGCATACTTCATATTCTTTCACTTATCTAAATCTAAATTGTGTGCATATTCACGATCCCAGTACCATGATCTTGCATCTATGTCATTTGGCATTTGAGGAGTTTCACCTTCTTTTGGTGTTATCCCCGTCCCTGTATAGTTTAGTTTTATTTCCCTGCAACTCTCTCTTCCCCTGAGTCCCTTGGGATTGTTAGAATAGAACTTTGTTGTAGTAGTGTAGTGTTTGAAATAGGTCTTGTTGTGCGGATTTTTGCAAATCCACATGACAAAGAAGTCGGCCTTCTTCAGATGTTTGTCTCAAGCCACAAGTCCCACACTTGGAGACAGTCTCATGTTGCCTTAAAATCTTGAATCTTCCATGATTTAGAGAAGAGTGCAATTTTGAGCTCCAACAGCTATGAAAAAAATTAATCCTATATTTTAAAATGTAAACAATTAAAATTAATTGAAGAGAACATAAAATTCCTAAATTAAAACCATTATTACCTCTTCTTCAATATGTCATCAATTATGCCGATGGGGTGGGAGTGGTGCGGTCAAGTCATATGGTTGTGTGCTTGCCCACCTGGTTTCAAATCCCCCCCAGGCACGATCCTCCTCGGAGGTGGTTTCGCCGCTAGAGGCGACATCTCTGCTCGTGCTGACACTGGTGATTACTCCTCACTGCTGACGCTAGTGGCTGCTCCTCTCGTTGTCGACACTGGTGGCTACTCCTCCTCGCTGCTGACGTTAGTGGCTGCTCCGCTCACTGTTGCTGCTCCTCTCGCTACGGTCGTGGCTGCTCCTCTCGCTGCTGACACTTGTGGCTGCTCCACTTGTTGTTGATCCTGGTGGCTACTCCTCTCGCTACCGACGCTGGTGGCTATTCTAATAGTTGTCCCACTCGCTGCGGTCATTGTCGACGGTCGCTGCATCTTCACTTTGGTTTCATGGTTGCTTCAATTGGATTCCAAATAGTGGTCCCCTTCATTGTAACCAGGTTGTGGATCCTCTCAAAAATCCTCATGTGTACAAGGATGTGGGTCCTTTCAAACACTCTCAATTTACCCTCAATCCAAAAAAAAAAACATGTCGTCAATTGTGATTGATGAATTTGTGTGACATGTTGAAGAATTCGATCTTTGGCTTTTAGGGCAAAAATGCAATTGTTTTCCTTGGCTTAAGAGTCACGATTTGGTGGAAAAACTACAAATGACACAGGGTTTTTAGGTTTTGTTTATATATAATTTAAACCATATATGCACTTTAGGTTTGGTAATATCGAAACCTAATTTTAAAAATGCTACACATTTTCGTTCTTTTTCAAATTGTCCGAATTTTTGCACCCAACTTAATGCACTTCCCCTAGTATTCTATCTTTTCCTAATTTATAAGATCCCTCATAATCATTCTTGGTAATACGAAGAGAATCTTACCTCACTATTAAATGGGTTATTATCACATTTTCTTGTTTTACATTCCAAAATCATTCCAAGTTGTATTTGAATCATTAACCCCCATAGTAAGAATGCTGTACTCTTTGGAGCTAGAACATGTGATTAGAATTATTAACTCCATAGTAAGAATATTTGACGTTTTAAAGCTAGAATATGTGATTTCATTATCGACCCCCCACCATACGAATGCTTGCATACCATGCTGCCTATGATACTACTGTGCCCCTTGTAGGGATGTCTCCTTAATATGGGAGCCAAATTATCATATGTTCATACATTTTATTAAAAAAAAATGCAACAGTAAATTTCATTGGCAGTATGAGAAGCAAGCATTCTTACGGTGGGGGTTGATAGTGAAATCACATATTCCAGCTTCAAAATGTCGCGCATTCTTACCCTAGCAGTTAATAATTCAAATCAAATGTTCTAGCTCGAAAAGGTCAAACATTCTTAGTGTGGGGGTTAGTAATTCAAAACGTGTTCCAGCTTTAAAAGGGAGCATTCTTATCATGGGGTTAATAATTCAATTCATATACTCAAGTTTAAAAAGGTCCAAAGATTACACCTCCACGTTCCCTCTAATCTCGAAATGGGTAAGAATTGAATATTGAATCACTGTATGCTATAATCTGAATATATAAAAAAAGAGAATTTTTATCTTTAAATTTTACAAAAACAAGAGTAGGAAGTTTTAACGGGACCTTGCTTTTAAATAAGCATATATGCATAACCAACCAATTGCGGTTAGAAGGCTACTTTGGCTGTAGGACTTTTTGGTCTTCTTTGGTCACACTTTTGTCATTCCTACGGTAGTAAGTTGAAGATTTCACCCCTCAAATGTATAAATTTTACTTGAACACTGGTTAGATAGCTGTACCGTAGTGTGCCTCTTGCAGGAATGTATCTTTAAAATGGAGGCTAAAAATTTTGGCAAATAAAATCTTCCTCTTCCTTCATGATCTAGCATTATATTCTTATGAGTTTAGTGCTCCAATTTAGTCAATTTCTCTTAAAGTTGGTTTTTTATTGTTGATACATAAAGATAGATTTTGTTACCCCCAGTTTTAACATTTATTATTCCAATACTTGGAAAAGGAAAATCCAATACAGAAGCTTTATGCTGTACATTGATATTTTGATCATTTAGATTCATGTATGACATTTCGATGTTTTATGGTACATGAACTTATAAATTTGTTTTTGTAATAATGGTGAAAAGATAACTGTAAGATATTGTATAATCATGACCCCACACTCAGTCGTTGATTGTTTGTAATTAGTATCCTTCATTCAATCAATGATGGTTTGCAGTCAGATGAAGACCTTAACTACGTGTGTGAACTTATGTCTGATTTGTAGACTAAGGAGAACTTGGCATCCAGTGGCATGAGTTTCCTTGCTACACAGCACAGTTATTGGCTGAGGATGGTGCACCATAGATTGTGATCACATGTGGAAATAATATTAAACTGATGCACTACCTTTAAGTCGTTGGGATCAGTCCTAGGTTTCCTACAACACGGAAAAAAAAATATTCATCTCTACATTTGTCAAATATGATGGATGGAATTGAAAAGCAAATTTTAGGAAATAAATTATTTAATAAAATTGTTTCAAGGTTCAAATTATTATTGTAACTCAGAATATTACAATGCCGATGCCTATGTTTCGTCTCTTTGTTCAGAACACAATGCAAATGAATCCACAGCAGACCTGTGGGACCCATTTTTCATTTACTTAGTTTTGAATTCCACACACTCAAATGTTTTCGTGACAAAAATAAGCTTCAGCTGATTGAACTAAGGCATATACTCTAAAATTCTCAAAACATATAACATTGATAAAATAAGTTTTGACAAAAGCATTGGTGACATCCTCACACTTGATTTGACATAGACTAAACAGACAGGTTGCGTCCAAGAAAAACCCCAAAGCTGCTAAAATAATGCCAACCTGTAACATCACCATAGATCTCAGGGACAAATTTCACAATGTGTTGATCCAATCTGCAGTAACGATCCCAGTTCGCAGTTTAGTCTCGTCTTCCAAAGCATCCCTGTAATGCCCAAACAATCCTATTCCTCGTTTTCGTGCTTCTTTTTCTTCTTCTTCTTCTTCTCACTCTTCTCTTTGTCTTCGTCGTGCAATGCTGCTGAAACAGGGGTCTCTTCTCCCTTATCCTTGTGTTTCTTCTTTTTCTTCTCGCTTTTCTCCGCCTCTTCCTCCACTTCGTCAACCTTCACTTTGTGTTGCTTTTTCTTCTTCTCACTCCTCTCAACCTCTTCTTCCACTTCCCCCTTCTCTTTGTGCTTCTTTTTTTTCTCACTCTTCACCTCTTCTCCAATGTCTTTCTCCTTTTTTATCTTCTTCTTCTCACTTTTATCAGCTTCAGTAGCTTCTTCATCATTACTCTTCTTTTTCTTTTCAGACTTCTCTGTACCATCCTCCTCTGCTTTCACCTTCATCCTCTTCTTCTCCACTCCATCCGGTGTGTCATCCTCGCCCTCTCTGTTTCTCTTCTTCTTCTTCTCTTTCTTTCCATAGCTCTCAGACTCCTTTTTTACATTAGGTGTTGCCTCCTCTTCTACTTGATGCCCCTCTGCCTCAGTTTTGGCATTGTGCCTCGCAGCAATGGTAGCAACCAAAGCATCCTCACCGGCAGGCAAATTCCTTGCCCACTCCTTCGGAGTCCTATCATTAGGCTTCCCATGCTTATCCAACAACCCTTCTGCAATCATCTTCTTCTTCGTGGATGCCTTCGGCCCTAGTCCCCACTTCCTGGGATATGTATCCCTCTCCATCACCACCCTCTTCACCTTCGCCACTGTCCCATGATCACATGTAGCAATCACAGCTGTGGTCATCTGTGCAATCCCAATTGCAATTGCCTCCCCCTTGGTACTCATCATAACCACCTCTTCACCTACCTCAATCCCATTCTCAAATCTCAGCAGCCCCGGAATCATTAGCTTTGCCCCATAGCAGATGGCATTCACTGCAGAATCCTTGACAACCAGTCTTTTATAGCTGGTCAACAAAACCTCCAATGGCATTATAACCCTCCTTAGATAGGACTCATCCTTGTAATTATCATACATCCATTGCGCATCAAGCACATCATGCATTGTCACCAAATTGTCCTTTTCACCTAAAATCCCAGACCGGACCCTCCTCAGCTCCTGCATGTGACCACCCACTCCCAGCAAAAGCCCCAAGTGAACACAAAGTGTCCTGATATAGGTACCTGTAGTACAACGAACAAGTACATCTTAATCAAATATGTAGCAGTTAAGTATACATGAAACATATGACAAAATAACAGCTCTTATAATATACCACATAAGTATATGTAAAATAAATTGTTCAATACTAGATGTTTATAAATAAACATAAAAAAGCGACCCTGTATATGCCAGATACATATGCAGAAAAAACCATGTATAATATTACATACAAGGAAAAAAAATAAAGAAAACGCAGCCCCAGAAATACACCAGATAAGTATACATGAAACGACAATGTCCAATATGTTTGTTAAAAAAGTTTAAATATTATATTAACATGAAAAAAGTGGGTTTCATCCATCATATGCCTGATATGATAAACAATATGCAATATTCGATACATATAACATTATTATGTTGAGACAAGGTCTCAGATTCATAGTTTTGTGATGCATTACATATATATTTAAAGTGAGCAGACTATACACTAAAAAAACACGTTGAATATTTGTGACAAACAAATAGGAACTTGTAATATACCTGATATACAAAACAAGGCAAAAAAAAAATGAAGTAAAACCATAGTATATAAAGACTCAGATTGGACCCGGGAACACTAAGGTGACTGGAAAAAAACTAAATCATAAACAATCAGAGCACCCATAATGAGTCCTCCAGGCTGTAAACCCCATTTTTCTCTTGTAAGTGCTATAGAATAAAAATTTAGATACTTTAAGTAGCTAATGACGCTTGAGAGCTACTGCTAATTTCTTGTGCAGGTCTCATCAAGAAGCATTTCTTTATTTACATAGAAACCAACAAAAGATTGACCAAAATCACCAATAGAATAGAAAATTAGATGCTATAAGTAGCTAGTGACGCTTGAGAGCTACTGCCATTTTCTTACACAGGTCTCATCAAGAAGTATTTTTTTGTTTACATAGAAACAGCTAACCTTGATTAAGTTTGCCACTATTAGTTTTGATGAGAATGTAAAGAAGCAGAACACATTACAAAATAACAATCCTTGGTAGCTAATGTCACTTGACTAACCATACAGAAATGGATATCCTTGATAGATAATGACACATAATTTGGTATATTCACATCACAGCACACTCCAAATATATAAAAGACGTCAAATCCTCGATAACTAGTGATTATTATGTATATTCACATCACAAAACAACAAGAACCAAAATGCTTCAATAGGTAACTATAATTCAACACCACTAAATATACCGTCTGTCAAGCTTTGATAATGTTGGAAAAATGCTTTCTATTTTTAATGATTTACCCCCTTATAGACCATACACTATGGTTTACAACCTATATTTTTATTCCCCGTGGTTTTAAACCCATTGGTAATATTATACCTTTTTGACAAACATGCATTAGAGTAGAGCAAGAACCTCGAAGCACATTACCGTATCGTACACAGTTGAGTTAATGCAGTAAGGAAAAAGGTTGTCAGTTAATGACAATTAGGCGTATAACATTACCTAACTCACTAGATACCCGAAAGAGACAATATCTTTAGTGCAATCTTTAAAAAGACAAGGGAGAAGGGAAGAACTTAATTAGGTTTATGTAAGAAAATATAGAAATGGCAATCCTTCAGCTTAAGCTTAGTCAGGTACCCACTTCATGTGACAAAAGCAGTAGTTTGGGAGTAGCTAATAACACTATATACCACACCAAAAAATGGCCATCCTCGTGAAACTTATTCAGCCATATTCATAACAAACAATGCCCCACCTCACATGACAGGAGCAATAGTTTGAGAGCAGCGAATAACACTATATACCGCACCAAAGAAATGACTATCCTAATGAAACTTATTTGGCCACATTTATGACATACAAAGCCCAAAATCTTTCCTAAACTGACATAAAACTCCATACAACAATAATATAGAAAAGAAATGATGATCTTTGATAACTTATGGCACTTGAACCCAAAATCTTCAAGGAAGCCAACCCCAAAACATCAGGCCTTGTAGATACCCATATGTGCAAAAGCATGAGATTGAAAAGATGGTAGAGGAAATGTTGGAAAAGGGTATTATCCGTCATAGTCAGAGTGCTTATTCAGATCCATTGTTGGTGATGGTGCATTAGAAGGATGGAAGGTGGTGCATGTGCCTAGATTACAGAGAATTTAACAAGTACACTATCAAAGATAAGTTTCCCATTCCTGTCATTGATGATATTTAAGATGAGTTGCATGGTGTAATTTATTTTACAAAACTAGATCTTCATACCATGTATCACCAAATTAGAGTAAAGGAAGAGGATATTCATAAGATATCGTTCAAAACTCATCAAGGCCATTATGAATTTCTAGTGATGTCTCTTGGCCTTACTAATGCACCATCCACATTTTAGAGTTTGATGAATTCTATATTTTAGCCATTCCTACAAAAGTTTGTGTTGCTATTTTGATGATATCTTAATATACATAAAATCATGGGAGGAACACTTACATCATGTAAATATGGTCTTGGAATATTTGGAAAAACATCAACCGTATGCAACACCTTCAAAGTGTTCTTTTGGGGTAAAGGAAGTGGAATACTTAGGCCATACGTGCTTAATAATAGAAATGACATTTTAGTAAACTACTAATGCTTGAGTAAAAAAATTATGTAACAGTAAGTGGGGATGGTGATCCTTGATATACACTGAAGCTTAAATAGGACAGAAATAATGGCAGCAGAAATGGCTATCCTTAATAAATACTGAAAATCAATTAGTACATACTATAATAACCAGAGTAACTACTATTAGTATATAGTATATAGCCAGAGCAACTAATAAAACTATGTACCAAAACAATATATAGAAATGAAACGGATTATGATAATTAATGACACATCACAACACATCAAACCCAATAAAATTTGATACCAGATTGACAATTCTTAATAAATAATAAAGCATAATTAGGTACACAAATCCCTTACCTAGCACAACATCCAGAAAGAAAAATGCACGGTATTGCATATTTACAAAAAATTATAAAGACATTGTAATATAACCATTTGAATATACCAAATAAGCATGTATACACAACATGTACAATATTACATATTTACAAAACACTCCAGTAATTAATAACAAATGAAGGAGAATGTACAAACTGGTAACTCTAGTTACACCTACAGAAACAGCAATCAAATGGTGACTCTAGTTACACCGATTGAAACAGGAATCTTTGTTTCAATAGGGTTATAGCAGAAAATATAAAAATGACAATCCTTGATAACTAATGATGCAGAACATATAAAAATAGGCAGGATTGAGAGCTTAATATATGCAATCTTGGTAACTAATGATGCAAAATTATAGTTTAGCAGAAAGCATTAAAAATCCAATCTCTGATAACTAATGATGCAAGACATAGAAATAGCGATCCTTGGGAGCTTAATCTATCTAATGTAGCCTATAAAATGGCAATGTTTGTAACTGATAGATAAAAAATTAAAATACAACATCTCAGTATAGTAGATAGACTAGCATAAACTGATACATGTTGCCAGGAAGAATAATTTGTTAAGCTAAACTCAGGAAGCATATATTTATTTGAAAATACATCTGTTGAGTTAATTAAATTTGTATTGCTCTTTCAATGTTAATTGAGTCAAGGAAATTAATTCTAATTCCCATGTTGAGTATTAGAGCAAGATAGAAAATCTGATAAATCTTGCTGTATAGAGGCATACAAAAATCCAAGCCAAGTTAAGAGAAAGTTGATCTGGCTGCAAAGTTTTGTAACCACAGAAATCAAAGGGCGACAACAAAGAGAGAGGTGTCTGAAAGTGGCATCCAGGCTGCTTGTTTGTTTTTTAATTGTTATTTTAATGCCATGGATGTCCTTGATAACTAGTGACTGCCTAATTGGCATATTCCCGGCACAGCACACATCCAGGAATATAAAAAAAGTCAATCTTCAATAACTAATGATACTGAGAATATGCACTACACACCACACAAGAACCAAAATGTTTCAAAAGCTACCTGCTATAACTCAATACCGCCAAAAATATCAAGTGCAGATCCTTGATATCGAATGATGTTCAATTAGGCATATAGTATTACCTGTCTCACTGGACACCCAAAAAGAGAGATGCCTTAAGTGCAATATACAGAAAACAACGGATATGGAAAGAAGTTATTTGTATTTATGAAAATTTAGAAATGGAAACCCCCCACCTTACGCTTAGTAAGATATATAACAGCACCAACCTTATGTAACAAGCAATCATTTAAGACAGCTAATAACACCTTATACCATACCAAAAAAAATGGATATCCTTGATAAGTAATGACAATTAGCCATACTCATTACACTCCCAAAATAACTAATAAAACTAAATACAACAAAACTATAGAAAAAAAAAAGGATGATCTTTGATAACTGTTGGCATTTAACCCAAAAATCTCTGGGACTAACTAATAAAACTAAATACTGCAAAAGATGATCTTTCCAAAAATCGATAAACCCAGATGCCACACAAATGATGATCTTTGAAACCTAAATCTTTCCAAAAGCAACTCATAAAACTCCATACAAAAAAATGTCAATCCTCAACGATACTTGAGTACATTCACATCACAACATACAAGAACCAAAATGCTTCCATAGCTGCCTAATATAATTCAATACCACCAAAAATATTAAGCACAGATCCTTGATAACTGGTGATGCTTAATTAGGCATAAAAACACTACCTGTCTCACTAGATAGCCAAAAAAGATATGCTTTTAGTACAATATGACAGAAAATATGGGATAAGGAAAGAACATAATGAGGTTTATGTAAGAAAATCAAAATGGAAATCCTCCAGCTTAAGCTTAGTCAGATATACAACAGTACTTGCCGCATGTGACTGACATAACAGTTAGAAATCAGCTACTATCACTATATACCGCACCACAATAATGGATATCCTTAATAACTAATCACACCTAGCCATATTCATAACACTTCCAAAGTAACTAATAATACTAAATGCAAAAACTATATAGAAGATAAATGGTGATCTTTGATAACTGATGGTGGTAGAACCTTAAATCTTTCCAAAAGTCAAACGATGATCTTTGAATCCAAAATGTTTCCATAAGTAACTAATAAAACTCAATACCACAGAAATGAAGATCTTTGCTACCTAAAACAACTAATTAAAATTAATAGCTATGTCACAAGGTTCGAGTTCGAGTTCGAGTTCGGCGAGGATAAAATTTGTCTCATAGATAAAAGTTCGAAAAAAAATTCACCATTAAGTTTGAATAATAAAAATATAAATAAAATACATACTTCAAAAACAATAAAAACAAACATCCTTTTATAAAAACAAATAATTAAAATTAAATTAAAACAATTAAATATATATATATATATATATATATATACTATATATATATATATATATATATATATAATTAATTAACAACTATATATATTTTTATACATTAAAATAAAGTAAACAAATAAAAAAACTTTAATAACATTAAAATAAAACAATTAAAGTCAAAAACATACAAATATTGACTTGGTTAAAATTTAAAATAAAAGAATATTATTATAAAAATATAGACCTTGACATAGCGATTAAAAATAAACTTCTCCCGTCTAACTTCTGTGGGAAGCAACACACAAAATCGAGGGCACAAAAGGGAGGGCACGAAGGGCAACATTCTCCGCCGATTAATCGTGGGCCATTGGTTGGGGTTGCAGATTTGTAGTGATGGCGAAGGCATCATGGCTAGAAGCGGCAAAAATACACCAAAAGAGAGATGAACAGGCCCTAAAACCAAACCCCGGTGATCTGTACATATTTTTAATGCCTTGGTCCTGCGTTTTTAGTTTGTTTCCCACTCAGGACTTGCAGGTGAGCGAACAAATGGAATGAAAAATGCAGAGAGCCCTTCACCTGCGATTTTTTTGGCGAATTTTTACGATTTTTGTATGGGTTTTATAAGTTTGGTGAATTTCGAACTTCAAGCAAAAAATTATGGCACTTGGGCTATTATGGCACTAAATGATTATCTTTGATAATTATGGCACTTGGACTATTAACAAATAAACCTTAATACCACCAAAAAAATGATCTTTGCTAACCGAAACAACTAATTAAACTTAATACCTCATAAATGATTATCTTTGAAAATTAATGGCACTTGAACTCTTAACTAATAAACCTTAATACTGCAGAAATGATGATCTTTGCTACCAAAGCGACTAATTAAACATAATAATTTGATAATTAATGGCACTTGAACTCTAAAGCTTTCAGGAATTTAATAAAACTGAATGCTGCAGAAATGATGATCCTTGAAAACCAATGGCACTTGAACCTTAAACTTTTCAGAAGGCAACTAATAGATCTAAATACCACAGAATTGATTATTTTTTACTGCTCCGTGGTGCTTGAACCCTACATCTTTCTAAAAGTTAATAAATTCCAGTACCACAGAAGTGATGATCTTAAATAACTAAGAGTACTTGAATCCTAAATCTTCCCGAAAGTAACTAATAAAACTCAATAACCTTTGATAACGAAGGGGATTTAAATCTTAAATCTTTCCAATGGTAACAATAAAAACTCAATGCCACAGAAATGACTATCTTTGAGAAGTAACTGCACTCGAAGCCTAAATCTTCTTTAAAAAAACTCAATTCCACAGAAATAACGATCTTTGATAATTAGCAACACTTCAACCCCTAATATTTTTTAGAGTGACTAATAAATCTAACAAAGCAGAAATGATGACCTTTGATAGCTTAATGATACTGAGTTAATCGATAGCATTAATATGAAAAACGATGACTCTTCATAACTAATGATGCTTAACATTACCTGCCTCGCAGGACACCCAGAAAACAACCAGATGTCGCTCTGCATCATACTCCAGCAGCTTGCTCTCGTAAATCGTCCTAATCCTCAGCTGTCTCTTCACCGCCGAAATAAGCGGCGGCCGCTGAAAAAGCGCACCAGTCAAAGTCTCCAGCGCCCTCGCAACCTTAGCCACATCCGGCACGGCCGAATGCAGCCTCGCCACGCACACGTACTCCTTCCCAGCCCCCTGCTGAGCTTTCACAAGCCTTGTAGCCCTTTCGACGCAGACTATTAAACTGCCGGTCACCTTGGGGTCCAGGGTCCCGCTGTGGCCGGTCTTTTCAACCCTGAGCATGCGCCTAATCCATGCGACCACCTCGTGTGAGCTAGGGTTAGCAGGCTTGTCAAGATTTATGACGCCGTAGCGGATGTAGTCGTAAAGGGGGCGCATCAGCGGGGAGTTTCCGGTGGGGATGGGAGTGTAGTGACCAGTGCGGATATTTAGCTTGTTGAAGTTTTTTAGCAGGATTGGCCAGGAAGATGTGTCCATTTCCGGGGTGTAGCTCTGGGGTTTTATCAGGTAGTCGCCTGATTCTTCTTCTCCATGATTTTGTGTGCTTTTCTTCTTCTTCTTTTCTCCTGATGAAGCCATGGGATTCGAACGATGGTTGGGTCAGTGCATAAGCAAGAACAGAACACTGGTTGATTGATGATCACTGCGAAACTGTGGGGGGCTGAACGATGGTAAATCGATAAGCAGTGTTGTGTATTTACTACATGAGTCGGAAGACACGCATTTAGGGTTTTAAGAGGATCTCTTTTTTCTTGCTGATGGCTTAAGGGTTTAGGGTTTTACGTGGTTGCTGACATGTTGGCTTTTGCCGAATGGACAGAATTGGTTACGGATATATGAGGGGTGAAGCATGGTGAAAGCATTTTAATTTCATTTGTATTCTTTTCATGTTTGGTTTCGCTTGGTTTAACTCTTAATGCTTTTACGAGCAATTCAATTTTATTTGAAGTATCACTATATTGATCAAAATAACATAGTCACAACAAATTGGGATGGTTGCTAAAGAAGTTTGGTCTCATCTTCTCATAGAAAAATGCATAGTTCAAAGTTAAAAAAATATCACTATTAGTTGTTATATATCAATAAATTTCAATGAAAATGTTATAAGTAATATGAAAGTCATGTACAAGTAACAACAGTATTACTTGGAGTCATATTAGGGAGAGATGGCTAAAGGTACCATGATACCTAACTCACTTGGTAGAGATCCACCTATCATGACATGTCCATGTGTCAACAATGTCCATCCAGAGGGTCCAACAGTATATTTAGCACTAGGTGGCAGGCTCCAACCTCTATTAAGGTCGTGACTATATGAATGACTTCGCCTATGGTTAACGATGGGAGGTGATGAGCTTGAGAATTTGCTTTGCATGGCCAAAGGCACCATGATACCCAACTCACTTGTTGGAGATCCACCTATTGCAACGTGTTCATATGTCAATGATGTCCATCCAAAGGGTCCAACAATATATTTGGCACTAGGCGGTAGGCTCTAATCTCTTTCTTACGGTTGTGACCACAAACAAGTGACGAGAACTGATTGTAAGAATGACTTCACCTATGGTTAGCGATGGGAAGTGATGAGCTTGAGAATTTGCCTTGCATGGCCAAAGGCACCATGATACCCATCTCACTTGGTGGAGATCCACCTAACGCGACATGTCCATGTGTCAATGATGTCCATCCAGAGGTTCCAACAATATATTTGGCACAAGGTGGCAGGCTTCAATCTCTTTATTAAGGTTGTGATAAGAGACAAGTGACGAGAAATGAATTCACCTACGGTTATCGATGGGAGGTGATGTGCTTGAGAATTTTCCTTGCATGGTCAAAGGCACCATGATACCCAACTCACTTGGTGGAGATCCACCTATCGCGACGTGTCAATGTGTCAATGATGTCCATCTAAAGGGTTCACCAATATATATGGCACTAGGTGGCAGGCTCCAACCTCTCTATTAAGGTTGCAACCACATACAAGTGATGAGAATTGATTGTAAGAATGAATTCGCATATGGTTAGTGATGGGAGGTGATGAGCTTGAGAATTTGCCTTGCATGACCAAAGGCACCAAGATACCCAACTCACTTGGTGGACATCCACCTATCACGATGTGTCCATGTGTCAACGATGTCCATCCAGAGGGTGCAACAATATATTTGGCACTAGGTGGCAGGCTCCAATCTCTCTATTAAGGTTGTGACCACATATAAGTGACGAGAACTAACTGTAAGAATGGCTTCACCTATGGTTAGCGATGGGAGCTGAAGAGTCTGATTGAGACAAATTCAATGGTACACAGAGCATGGTGTAAGGAGTGTTCCCCGGTGATTTAATATCTCCCACAAATGTTGGAATTACAACTCTACTTTCTTCGTTTGTGCCTGGATTTGGAGACAAACAACAAATATTACAATTTTGTCATTAATTGAAAGCTTTTGAAATGTAGAATCGTTATTAAAAATTGCAGGATTTCTAACTTTCCAAAATTGGAAGAAAATAATTCCACTTTAAAAATTCTAAAGAAAAGTAATGTATATCGAGCATTGATGGTAATCCTCGAACAAATCCATTTTATACTTGATGGGCTCGAGATGAAATGGTCAAAATAAAAACTGAATCTGTGTCTAAGCATCTCTAGCGCAAGGGCAAGACTAGAAAAGATGTTGGAAGGTTTCAAGATAGGCATAAACATAGCATTTGGGGATGGAAATTCCAATATGTTTAAGTTGTTTCGTGAGATGGATTCCTTCGAGAACCAAACACCGAAGAAAGTGGGAAATTTTGGGCTTGACCTTAGAATTCCATATCATCGAAAAATTTAAGAGAGTAGGGGACTGCAAACACTCAAATTTGTTAACTTATCCTTTAGGAATGACAAGTTCATCTATGTTTCATTGTTAAGACAAATGCTCACATTCTAAGTTCACTCATCACATATTCCTACATCTTTCTTGACTTGTTCATCTCTACACTTTGCTCTATCACTCATTCGATTATTATTAATTAGCCAAAACAATAGATTATATTCATGCAACTCCCTAGAACTTTTGGTTTTACATTAATACATGCATGGGAAATTTTATACAATTTGGTACGTGGCCAACTAGTATGGTCTTGCCCCTTTCATCGTCCAACTCTATTTTCAATTTGAATGTATTAAGTGCATCACTTCATCTTCCTAGTGTCGGCCTTATCGTAGTATTTCACTTATGGAAAATCATATAAGCTAATCAATATCACTTTATTACTCCCCTAGCACTCTCACAAGATCTTATTGCAATTATCAATACAAAAACACTTAAGACTCTCCTAAATCTTCCAAAAAAAATGCACATCACTTAGGGCAGCCACTATTAGAGGTCTAAAGCACTCAACTAGGTCAAATAGTCTAACTTCTTCCATTTCCAAACATGCAAAAGTCCTGGAGCCATGTCTTAGCAAGAGAAAAATTGCTCTAAGCATTGTTAAAGATCTTTAAGGGAGAAAAGGGTTTCATCTATCAATTGAAGGAAACCACATCACACTACTATTGTGTTGGGTACATTATCTACTATATAATTATCCCATTATCTTTGTGTTAAGAGACACAAGAGCACCATAGAGGGTCGGCTTACATCGCATTCACAAGTTGTACGTACACTTAAGAAAACTACACGAGGCTTGATCCTATTCAAGGGAATGTAGTGTGACACTTGGATTAATTGGATATAGATTGACCACCAAGGATAGTCCACCCTCACCACACATTAATTTATCCCTTTTTATCTAATGATTTGTTGAAGGGTCTTATGGGTATCTAAGGTTTCCTCTTATTACAAGTCATTACATGTTGTGTTAAGGTTGCATGAACAAGAATAACATACAGTGAAGCTTGTTTCTAGATTAGTGAAGGGAACAAAAAGTTATAGAACCTCATTGTGAGAAGGTCCAAGACTATACAATAGAAGTTATGGTCGTGTAAAAAAAGAACAAGGTCATATATTAGTTGTACGGTCCTACACCGAAGCACTTTCCAATTATAGTCTCAAAAATTAAGCTTATTCAATCTTAGATCAGTCTATTTACGTAGGTCGCACATCCAAATCTCTTTTATTCCACTATGTATAACTAAATATTCATCTCTTGTGTATTTGAGATATCATTATCACTTATCATTGTTACAAGTATTAATGCCTTGTCTTGATTATGTATGGTTACTTGTAAATTAATTAAGTCAAAATAACCTCCTCTAATGAACCTTTGAATCCTATATATTATTTTACACATCACATTTCATACATTAATATTTATAGGGTGTAAATATTTGCTGAACTTGAATCGTGATTGTGACTATCAACCATAAACACTAAAATTTGGTAACTTGTCCTTTTACAATGCCAACTTTGATCCTACTCCCTTGATAAGATAAATGCTCACATTCGTAATCCAATAAGTTCAACTCTATAGCTTTTCCATGACTTGTTTATCTTCACACTTTGCTTTGTTGTTAATATAAAGAATATTATCAAACCAAAGTAGTAAATAACCTTTGTACTTCATGTCACAACTTTTTGATTCACTTTTCATCTTCTTAGTCTTGGATGGTACAAAGGCTGGGATGTGGGGTTCGGTCTTAGCCAACTTATATGGTCATTCCCCTTTGCATTCTTCAACTATATTTTCAATTTGAATATCTTCATTCGGTCATTCCATCTTCCTAGGGTCAACCTTATTATAATATTTCAACTACATAATGTTATATAAAGAAGTCAATGTCACTTTATAACTCACTCGACACTCTGATTATGCTAAAATGTAAATATTCTAGCCTGATCTAATGCAAGTTTGTAGTAAATAACGAATGAATAAATAAAGAAAATATAACCCAAGCAACTAAGCTATGAAATATGAAACCTTAATGTGCAAAGAGGGTTAGAAGATCCTTAACTGATTTGAAGAGGTTGTTGGATTGTGTCACAGTGGGGACCGGTTGAATAGGAGTAGAGAAACGTCACATAAAAGCTTAGACAGCTGCAAATCTGGTAGATTTGGCTAGACTGGGGTGCCTGGAGAGGGACGAGTGTGTCTGGGGCACCCTAGTCTTGATTATGGGTTCCCTAGTCTGCGTAGGAGGTTCGGAAGCCAATTTCACATGGTTGTTAGATAGTGTGAAACCCTCGTTGTTTGTCGCTACTGTGTTGTTGAATTCCACCGAGTGTCATTGTAAACCTGTAAAACCCTAGACAAAGCATCAAACCCTAAAAACTAAAGATGCATATGAAGGGGTTGGATTGTCCTCAGCTTCCAAAATGATGGACTTATCACTAAGTGTTGCACTACATCTCAGACCCAATCTAGTTTTATGTGTGTGTGCGGAATTGTGCCCTAGGTTACTCTTGTGCGTGTTGCACTTGAAGTAGCAATCAAGTAGCTAGATGTAGAATGTGAATAATGTGTGCATGGAATATAATAAACTCCCCTCCTATGAAGTGTGATGCAGATGAACCAACCTTTTTCCCTTGTGATGGAGTTAGATGCAAATAGAGCTATAGATGCCTTGATGGATGCAACCTTAGGTGACGCTAGATAGTGCTTAGTGATTGGTCCCTTATTATGATCACATAACTTTATATTTATATGATTCCTTCACTTGAATTTTGTAATTAACCTCGAAAAGGCCAATTACCGAAATATAAGAAGCTCAAACGACTAGAAAGGACCCAAAAAGTGTAAGTAAAGTGTAAAGAGGACTAGGGTGCCCAAAGGGGACGAAAGCACCTAGCGCTGGCATCTTGTTAGGCATTTGAGTCTAAAAAGGGTAAAACTAAAGTATTAAAAGATAGAATAGGCCATCAAAGGTGTAATACTAAAAATAACAATAGAAAACAATGAAAAGTGGCCAAAGACATGGTTTAATTAGTACTTTTCTTACTTAGGAATCATATTGTGCAATCAAGACTAGATAATTACCCATAGTGCATGATTTTGTGTCTACACACTCTTACAAGCTCATAATTGTAAATTTCATTCCAAAATTATTCAAGGGTTTCCTAAATCTGCCATAATCAATTGCACATCAATTAGAGTATTGAAGAACTCAAACAAGTCGAAGAGTCTAGCTTCCTCCATTTCCAAGAATGCAAAGGTCATAGGGCCATGTCTTAGCAAGAGCAAAGTCACTCTAAGCATCATTCAAGGGTTTCAATGAACCAAATGTTAGGTCATGTAGTTGAGGAACGCCACATCACACTACTACCACGTTCAGTACATTGTATACTACATTGGTTAGCCCATTATCTTGGTGTTAATATACATGAGGGCACCCTTAGGGGGTTGACTAGTTTGCATACACACGTGTACAAGGGCCTAAAAAAACTACATGACATTAGATCCCTCAATGATGGAAAGTAGTGCAACACTTGGATTGGTTCAAAAACTAGGGTATGACTGTTAAGGGTAATCCACTCTCACCACACACATGTTTTCTCCTTTTGGTTTATTGGTGCTCTATTGAATGGTTGATGAGGCCATAAATTGGCCATAAATTACCATTATTTTGTCCTTCCAAGTTACCTTTGAAAGTGGATTTAAATGTAATCTAGGAACTTATAGTTTTCTTAAGATATAATATAGGATATATATCTTGTTAATTCTTTAGAAATATTTTTTTATCTATTTTTTTACTAATCCTATTGATTATTTGGGAAAAGATGCAAAGTCTTGTGTATGCAAGCCATAAAGGAAAGATAATGCTAGTATTTAGAAAAGTGGAATTGATCATGGATGGTATATCTAAACTCAAAACTAGTTTCATATTTAGATTCCTCTCAAAAAATTATGCAAGTTCAAACAAAGAATCATCTCAATCCGAGATTGTATGCAAAAGTTATAGTTGTTTTAAGTTAGCTCCAGAACTCACAGATTTAGTTCCGGAACTTGCAGGTTTAGTTCCGGAACTCACAAATTTAGTTTTAGAACTTGCAGATTCAGTTCTAAAATTCATGGATTTAGTTCCAGAACTTGCAATAATCGAATAACATTTAGTTTTGGAACTTGCAATTCATATATTTATATTTTCAAGCAATTAAAACAGTGGACAAAACTGCAAGGTATAAAATGACAGTTAGTTCCGGAACTTGCAATTCGTGGACAAATAAGATTTAATTCCAGAACTTACAGATTTAGTTCCAGAACTTGCATAAAAGGAATGACAACTTTAGTTCTAGAACTTGCATAAAAGGAATGACAGCTTTAGTTCCAAAACTTGCATAAAAGGAATGACAGCGTTAGCTCCAGAACTTACATGAATGGAATCATAGTTTTTGAGGAATTGTGAAAATCAGAGAATCTAATGGAAAATATGAGAGAGGTTTTTGTTCATAGAAATGTTTTTAACATAAACCTCATTCAGATTTGCTACAGGTTTTAACAATGAAGAGAAATCTAACTTTTAGTGAGCTACAGTCCGAGGCAAAAGTGTATCAGACGAGCACTAAAAGTTCCATAAACAAAAAAGGCAAAAAAAATGAGAGAGTTTTTTGTTCATAGAAATGTGTTTAACGAAAACCTCATTCAGATTTGCTACAGGTTTTACCAATGAAGATAAATCTAACTTTTAGTGAGCTGCAGTCCGAGGAAAAGTGTATCAGATGAGCACTAAAAGTTCCATAAACAGAAACAGAAAAGTCAAACAGAAAATATGAGAGAGGTTTTTGTTCATAGTAATGTGTTTAACAAAAACCTCATTCAGATTTGCAACAAGTTTTACCAATGAAGATAAATCTAACTTTTAGTGAACTACAGTACGAGGAAAAAGAGTATCAGACAAGCGTCAAAAGTTCCACAATAAAAAATAACAAAGTCAAATGGAAAATCTGGGAAAGGTATTTGGTCAAAATCATATTTTGAGAAAAACCTCTTTCCAATAATGTAGAAGAATAAAATCATTATGATTCTTGTTACCGAAAATCAAGGAGAAGATTTGGGAGCAAATCTTCCTAAAATAAGTGAGATAAGACTTTGACTCCAATAATATATCTCTCTCCATATTTTGTGGAGATGGAGATCTTAGTTGTTAGGATTAGAATAAAGATAAGATCAAATTGTATCTCCCAAAATAAGGAGTTGGTTGGACGCATAAATTATAAATGCAACCTTCCACACTCAGATATGTAATGTTTTACTACCAAGAAATGAATCTATTCTTTTCTCTCCAATATTTTACAGTTTTGAGTTAAGATCTCGAAGCATGGTTTAAATCCTCTTCCAAGGAATGAGCTGGCCACTCATTCTAAGGAAGATGGATCTGTATATTTTTGTTTTTATTTTGTAATAATTTGTGTTTATTTCTTTTTTCTATAATTATCATCTTGTTGTGTTGTTCTTCTCTTTGTATTGTAACATTCAATCTGTTGTAAACCTGCAGGTGTTTCATTTAATTTTACTTATTTCTAATTCAACAATTTCAATTTATGCAAGTGTTTTTTATTCCTGCAAGTGTGATTTCCTTTATGCAAGTGTGTTTACATTTCTACAAGTGTGCATTTAAATTTCCGCATGTGTGCTTTCAATTTATGCAAGTTTGGATTGTGTTTAAGGGAGCTATTTTCCAAGATATTCTTCTCTTAATGCATACAACCTTCGGACACCAACCCAGATTGACATTATTAATGGCAAGGATTGATGACCCTCATCAATGGTTATGTGGTTTGTTATGGTTTTCACTTTGTTGCAAATGATTACATGTCACCCCAAAGTTATGTGAGTAAGAGAAACACGTAGAAAAGGTCATTACCAAATAAGTGAAGCACACGTGAATAATTAAACCTATACTTTTGAAGGGTCTCAAACCATATTGCTATAGGTTAGAACCGTATAGTTCCATTTTGGACCATATAGTAGTATGATCCCACCCCTTCTTAATTTCTAGTTCTAGAATTTGTACAGAGGCATTTCCAATCTTTGATCTTCCTATATCATTGGTCTACACATCCAAATTCTACCTGTTCATACCCATACAACTAATTTTCTTTCTCCTCGTGTATTTGAGTTGTTAATTATCATTTTATCAATCATTGCAAATGTTGACGTGTTATTCTAGTTGTGAACAATCAATGTTAGAAGTTAGTTAAGCACAATAATTCCTTGTACAAAACTTCACATCCTCTTTATTGTTGCACACTTCCATACTATATATTTTATTAGGGTGTAACACAACCCTAGTTAGCTTAGGGCTTCTCCTTTGTCTTTTGTTTCATATCTATCAAACTCTTATAAGGTTTGTATTTAGATTCACTTATGATGTCATTTTATTACATGACCTAAAACTGATTTTTAACTTTTTCCCTAGGGTCTCATGGTTGTTCCTCCTCTTTGGGTCACTTTCTAGGGCTTCCTTTTGGCCAAAACACCTTTCACTGCATATTTAATAATTAATGACTTTATAAAATCCCTTATTTGTTAAAAACGAATTAAATAAAAACCTCTTTTTGTTTGGAATAATTTTTAACACAATTTTCAAAATTTTAAAAATCTTTATTTTTAACAATAAGGGAATAATTGGAAAAATGTACACTTTTTTGCAAATTCATTGGAGTTTTTTGTTCATAATATTCATATTATAATATGCTTATTTTTGTTTGACTACCTTTACTTTTTATTTTTATAAATGGCCATTTTAGTTATTTGATGAGTGTCACTTTTTGTTGAACATCATTTTTGGGTCCTATCGTTTATGGTCTCTTGATTGTTGACCTTCCATTTGCTTGTTATTGTATAATTTATTATGTATTTAGAGGATTTTATCTTATTTTGTGTTATCATGGTGATTAACTAAAATTGGGAAACTAGCAATATACTAGTGGGGATTTAGTTAATTTAATAGGAGGACTAAAACAATGTAAATGACTATGCTAAGAAAGTATATAAAGTACCAAATGATTAAACTAATAGAAATAAAACCCCAAATATGCAAGAAATAAAAGGAAATGACTTAGCTAATTCTTGGAGAATGTCAGATTGTGTCGTAGGTCTGAATAGAAAATCAGAGAGGAGGAATGGTTGTGTTGGGGTCCTACAGAGGACATTTATGGAGATTGTGGCTAGACTAGAGCACCTGGGAGGGGATTGAGGCACCCACAAGCGCTCTGGTTTGTAGTTTGGGCACCCTAGTCTATGTAAATTTCCCATAACTGGTTTTCTCTGAGCCATAAGAAGATCTACAGCCTTCATTGTATGTCACACTGGATCTTCTGAACTACGTCGTATGTCACCAATAATCCAAGCTGATTGAATGACCTGCAAAAGGGAGAGATAAAGTGTCAAAACCTTAAAATAAAAGATGTTGAATGAATGGGTCGGACTGACCTCAGATGCCACAATAGTGGTCTTACTACTCTAAGTGACGCACTTCATTTCAGACTCAAATGGAATTCTGGTGAGTGTGTGCATAATGTTCCCTAGGTGCTCTCGTGTCAGCTGTACTTAGTGAAGTAGTGAGCAATAACTAGATGTAAAAAAGTAATAGCATGTGTGCATGGAATAGAATAGAATAGAATCCCTCCCCCAATGAAGTGTGTGTGATGCACATTCCCTAGCTTGTGCCTTGATGATGGAGCTATATGGACGTAAGATGCAATTGATAAATGCAATCTTAGATGGCGTGATAGTAGTAAATGTTGTTAGGTCCCTCATTATGGTCTCATAACTTTCTATTTATAGGGTTCTCTTGTTCTAATTTTGTAATTAACCCCGAAATGGCTTACTATGAAAAAGATAAGTACAAAAATGGTCAGAAAGAGCCCAAAAAGATGTGGGAAAGCCTGAGAAGGATCGGGGTGCCCCAGGTGGGACCAGGGTGCCCCAATACCTCAGATGCCACAACAATGGTCTTACTACTCTAAGTGACGCACTACATTTCAAACTCAAATAGAGTTCTGGTGAGTGTGTGCATAATGTTCCCTAGGTGCTCTCGTGTCAGCTATACTTAGTGAAGTAGCGAGCAATAACTAGATGTAAAAAAGTAATAGCATGTGTGCATGGAATAGAATAGAATAGAATCCCTCCCCCTATGAAGTGTGTGTGATGCACATTCCCTAGCTTGTGCCTTGATGATGGAGCTATATGGACGTAAGATGCAATTGATAAATGCAATCCTATATGGCGTGATAGTAGTAAATGTTGTTAGGTCCCTCATTATGGTCTCATAACTTTATATTTATAGGGTTCTCTTGTTCCACTTTTTTAATTAACCCCGAAATGGCTTACTATGAAAAAGATAAGTACAAAAACGGTCAGAAAGAGCCCAAAAAGATGTGGGAAAGCCTGAGAAGGATTGAGGTGCTCCAGGTGGGACTAGGGTGCCCTAGTACCAGCCTAGGTACCCCAGTTAAGGCTAAAATTATAGGAAGATGCCGAAAAGACTAGGTATGTGGACGGAGAATGGGGGGAATGACGAAGAAAAATAAAGCAAAATGGGTGAGGGACATGGATTAACTAGTACTTTATTCACTTGAGAACCTTCTAAATAGTAGTATGAGACTGAGATAAATATGTGTCTAAAGTGCTTGATTTTGTGACTACATTTTACCCCCACTTTATGTTGGTGAGATGAAAACTAAGTAACATAAAGTAGATAGAAGTGCGTACCTGATGTCCATGAAGATTGTAGTACAAACGCACCGAAGGACTAGACAAAAGTGTGGAGTGACAAAAAAGAAGATGGAGGAGCATGGAATCTAAAGATGAAAAATGTAAAAAACGGTGATGAGAGTGAACCTAAGTTGGAACACGTGTGTATGCCACTGATGTGTGTACCTGCATGGTTAGTATGCAAGGTATATCACCACGAATTTTTTTGTAGACATCATTGTTGTTGTTTTTGCCCCCAATTTGACTACTTGTTTCTCATACGGCTGGACCTGTAAGGAGAAAAAACTCAAGTAGTCAAATATATGTGTGAAAATATAAAAACAATATGTAAAGTATGCATGCATGTGTAAATGTAAAGTATGCATACATGTGTAAACACAAATGTAAAATACTCAAAATGTAGAAATGTGTAAATGGAACATTTGCACTTGATTCATGTTGAGAGAAAGAGTAGAAGGATATCTTGTACTGTGAGTTTTTTGGGCAATCTCACGCCACCTTGGCTGAAGAAGTGTAGGGAGGAAATGATTTGTGTCCTCCAAGCTCTAACTGCTTATGTTGAAATGTGTGTGAAGAGATCTTTGTATTGTCCTGGGTTTTTTGGGTGATCTGACGCTGATATTAGAAGAAGTATATGGAGGAAATGCTTCATGTCCACCAACCTTTAACTTATCCTCCAAATGTTAAGGACACCATGTCCTATAAAATCCACTATGTACGAGGCTCGTAGACTGGTCTGAACCCACTTTTTGTAAGTAAACCCACAATGCCAAGGGTGGAAAGTGCACTGTACTAAACCAGTGTAGCTGCGATGTGTTAGTATAAAACCCCCAAATGATGTCCCCCACTCTTTGGGGGTGCATGTGATGTCATTGATAGGAGAATGCACCCTCAAAAGAGGACCAACCACATTCTGAACTGTGTACCCTATAAATTGTTTGGTAGAAACCAAGATACTCACAAACAAACAAGGCTAGCCATAGAAAGTACATACAAATAATGCATGCATATAGAAAACAGATGTAAGCTATATAGACAATGTACTAAATGTAAACACACAAGAAACAAACAAGTAAGATGCAAAAATAAAGCCACAAACATGAGACATCACTCACGATGTTGCAAGACATGCAAGGCCATCATGGCCGTAAAAAACAAGCAAGTGTGCATACAAACATAGGGCAACGCCCAGAGACAATGGCAAACAAAAGTAGACAAGTACAAACAAGCAAACAAGAAGTCATGGAAACATATAATCCTACAAAACAAGTGTTGCACTTAGAACACCTATTAGCATGATAGAGTAATAACCAATATGTCAAAGCGTGAAAAAACAAGTAATGTAAAGTGCTAATTACAAAATGGAACAATAACACCTGAAAGAGGCGAATATGGATACCCCCAGTGACCAGTGTAGGAAGGGTAGAAGGAGATCATTCATGTCACGTGCAAGAGTCATGTGTCTTGGATCACACTAGATAGAGGCGTGAACATGTATGTGTGGATGATATAATGACATATAAGAAATCAAGCTAACATGTGTAATAAAGTGAACATGTAAAGCACTAGTAAACAAGAATAAATACCTCCAAGACAAATGCAGTATGTTGTGGATGGATGGAATGGAATGATAGGAGCCTCGTGCCCCCCAAATAGATGGAATTGTATGTAATGAGGTTCATTTTGTTTTCCCCCTCAACAATCAAGAATGAACTGTAAATGAGAGTGCATCATTAGGAAATGGTCAAGTGGTGTGTATGGTGCCTAGGGCATTGTGATGAATGTGTATGTAATAGTGATGAGATGCAACATATGTGTGGAAGATGTGTGTGAACCCTATAGCTGAAGCGTATATCACGACTTGATTAATAGACGAGTAATTATTTATCCCTAAACATAGATCACCAGATGATGAATGGCAAAGGGAGTGGTGATTTAACTTGTTGTCACCAAATCACTGCACCCCCCGAATGGCCTGAGAATGAATCACGACATTCAGTGTGATTGGGACACATGGGATCACCTCTCAAGCTATGGGACACTTGAACTTGAGGTGAACCTCAAGAGAAAGCTAGCTTCATCTTCCTAAACTAAACACAACACTACTTCTGATGTAAGAAAGATAGCTAACTAGACTTATGCTAATATTTTATGGGATTAGGGAGAGAGAAATGAAAAGAAATAAAATCTATTCTAGAAGTGGTGATGCACCAAGAAAAGGGGTGTTCAACTTCTGGAAGGATTAATGTGGGTATGATGCTTGCATTGTTATCCACCTTCACCTATTGCAAATTGGAAAGGATATAAAATACCACAGACTAGAAACACACATTCCTTCGCTAAACTTTAAGCATACACAATATAAAGATCAGCTTTGATTTGATACATAGATAATCTATCAAGATAATAATCACAAGAACATGTCAAGTATCCACTTGAGTGACAATAATAATGTAACTCTTAATCAATAGAAGGAAAATAGTTTCTCACAACTGATGAAAAGTAACCACACTATTCTTTTCACAATATGAAACAAATAATTTGAAATAAAGGTGAACTAATCAATAATGCCAAGGAATTGCATTCACAAAGTATACAATGACTAATCATTCAACAACATAAAATAGATCTTCAAGTGTAAGGAAACCCTAAATATAATTAAAAGGTTTCAACAAAACTCTGAAAGCACTCTTCCAAGCTTGAAGAGCAACTTTTCCAAAAATCTGTAATAATTTATATATCAAATAATGGAAGCATTCCACTATTTATAAGTTTCTAGGCTGAGCCATTACAGCTGGGCCTTTAACCTTTAAAAATAGTAATGTCATTAATAAAAGGGAACAGGCTCCCATAAAAATAGCAAATTTGTTGCAAAAAGTTGACCAAGTCAACTCTGCAACTTTGACTAATTTCGGAGCTTGAACTTGTCCTTTCATGGCTGCTCAACTTTGGCCTGATTCACCTGTATCTCCTTTTTGTACAAGTTTTTGTTGTCCCTCCTCCCAAACAACCATTCAATGTTTGTACTCGAAGAAGCACTTGATAACACCCTGGGTTTCTTCATCTCCAGGTCCACACGCATAGTGGTTCACTACGTCTACTATCTCAATCTCTTTCGTGATCCTGGATGGCAACCTTCAAAGCTTATTTGCGACTTTCCTTAGTCTCCCTATGAAATTATGACATAGAACCAATTGATCAATGGAGTCACTATTGAAATTCTTCGTAACATTGTCGTCCCGCTTCACCAAATCTTTGAATTTTTTTTTAATTTGGTATTCGGGAAGAGCATTGATACTTTTATTGAAGAACTTGCAGTTGGCGTTGTCAAACTCCTCCAAGATATCATTGAGGACATCCATAATCTCCACTCACTTCTCCTCCAATTTCTTGATCAGATCTTGTAGCACCTGACACCGGAATTCCATAGCCTTTTGATATTCGAACAATTTAGAGGCATCATCAATTACCTCTTCCTGCAGAAGTAAATCAAAATCTTCTTCTCTAATGTCACTCCATGTTGCCAAAGTTAAGTTTAAGTTATTATTATCTTTAGAGAAAGATTCATCCATTTTAGCAATAGTAGTTTTTGCAACCTGTAAATCAGTATAAATCTCAATGACTTCCTTAATCAAAGGATTGGCCTCCTGCAAGATTCTTTCCATCCACCCATTTATTGTTCTCCCTTTTTGGCCTAGCTTCTCGAGCTCATGATAGGAAATATCATCGATTGTAGATGAAATTGTCATGGCCGTAGTAGTTGAGATGTCAGTGGATGGAGTGGGTTGGGTTACTCTACATAGCAGTGCAGTGAGCTACTCGACTTTGGCCTTAAGCTCATCCTTGGTGGCCTTGTCTTTGTTGTATTTCTCCAAAAGGGCCCCAAGAGCAGTGTGTACATCCTGCTTGGCTCCTTCATGAGTAGCCTTCCCTAATGAGAACTTTGAGATCTGGTAGTTTGCTGCTGTGATGGTTTCTTTAGTTTTCCCCTCAACAGGGGTAGCCACCTCTATCACACGCTCTCTAGATGGATTAACCATCAGACTTGATACGGTTCTCAATCTCTTAGCTTGTTTTTTGGGCATGTAATCCAATATACTAAGATCTATCACATCTCCCAGAGGAACCTTTTTCTTTTGCTTAGGAATATGTCTAAACAACCACTCCAGTATGGCTAGAGCTGAGGAAGATGGAGTAGCAGATCCGATACCTAAAGCATCAGTTAGAGTAAGATCACTAGAAATGCCAGTTGATATCTGAGTAGAGGTAGCAATGATGGAAGGTGTGGGTGTGAGGACATCCATAGGAATTGACAAAGCAATGCTAGGGGTTGAAATTGAAGAAAATGGGAGTGTCAAAGGAAGTGAAGAGGAAATGGGTGACCCAATATTTTCCCCAGCTGATAGAACTGGAAGTGACGAAAATACCTGGGCCATAGAAGGGGATGGGAAGGAAGAAATGATGATAGGAGTGAAAGGAACTGATATTGGAAGTGATAATGGAGGAAGGGGAAGATGGGATGAATCCTGAATAGAACTAGGGGAGTCACTCACTTCAACTACCTCAGTAACTGGCACTGTAGATGTTGTAATCTTTGGAGCAGTAGACCTAGAAAGAGATGAGCCACCAACCACAAATGAGATCTTCTTTGGAATGGTAAGAAACCTTTGAGTCGACCTCTTGCCTTTTGTGGGTGTTGGTTGGTTTACTAATGATGTAGACCTTGTATTTGTATGTTGATTTTCCCCTTTGGGTGAGATTCCCAAGGTGATCAAACAACTGAAAGTTCTCCTTAGCATGGGTCCCGCCCTTTCTTTAGTATTGCTGCACTCTTCCACATACAAATCAACCCATGGTAGTGGTTGATTGGCAACATTATCATTCCTGTATGATGGATCTAGGACCTCATCATTGTCCTGCAAGTCCTTTGGCACATCAGCCAATCCAAACTACCACACTTCATCAAGAGTTAACCTCTCATAATCCCTTTTCCACATGATGTACTCGTCCCGACAATGAATCCATATATCTTCTAACTGGGGCACATGAGCACTGGACTTACCTATCTCCCCGAACTTACCCCAATAGTCAAAATTAGTTCACGGATGGAAGGTCCACAGGGTTACCTCAGCCATTTCTGCATCCACATTCTTTTCCTTGTGGATATTTGGGAAAGAATACCTGCCAATTGAAATAGGGAAATGCATTCCCACCTTGTGACACTTATTTTGGATTTTATGGTAATCCAACAACTGCCGAACCAATTCCAAAAGAATCCATTTGTCAGTGGGGCACCTTGGCAACTTGCTTGGGGCACCTATGAAACCCAGAATCTGAATGTAGGTGAATGTAGGAAATTGAAAGTAGATTGCTCCCCATTCTCGCACCTCTTGGAAAGCCTCATCGGAAACCCTTCGATTATATAGCTCTTTGTCGAAACGATAGAGGACAACAACGAAGAAAGCGTCGTTGATTCTTTGGAAGTGCTTACTCCCCTCATCTAGAGTAAGTTGGGGATAAAATTCATATATTTGGGAGGTGCTGTGAACACCCCTAGTATTCAATCCTGCAAAATCCCCCATAGCAGTAGCTGCATATACTAGAAAAGATGTCATGTAGAAAGTCTTAGTTTCTGACACTTTTCCCAACTGATAGTGAATGTTGCTACTAATATGTTCACCCCATCAGATAAACTCGTCATTCTTCTTAATAGTCGCCATGTACAAGAACATCCATTCTTGGAATTCCTTTATAGAAGGAAGACCTGAAACTCTACTTAAAAGCACAATGAGATCGTTGACTTCCTGAATGAAATCTGATCGATGTATAGTTTTGGGCAACTTGGCAGAAATTCTTAGTCAGGTAGGATTTCATCATAACTTTCGAGCATACTTCTTCTTTTTTATCCCAGTGTTCAACTACTATTTCAGGTGAGATTGTGGCATAATCTTGAATGTCTAGAAGTTTAAACAAGTCTTCGAAGAAATATGGGTCCAAAAGGATCACCACCTTATCATCACTATCTCTTATCGACATAGAGTCCTCGTTGTAGTGGGCTGCTGCAGCTAGGACAAACTATGGGCATTGCATGGATGTGGGAAAACCGGCGGCAAGGGAAAGACCACTATCATAGATGGCCTGCATCCATGGCTTTTTTTTTCGGGGCCTTTAATCTTTCCCAGAACTCGGGAAGATCAATCCATCCTAGATCGGTGTCCCTGATATTTCCTAAGTCAGAGGTCAAGCAGGATTGGGGAGCAACCCCAAGAAATGTGTACTTCATCTTCTCTTTTCCCTTTGAAGTGGAGGTAGACATCAAAACCTGTGTTTCAGGAGTTGAATGTTGCAGAAATTCTGAAAACCCAAAAGTAAGAAAAAATCGAAATCCCAAACTGAAAAATTCTGAAAGGAATCACCAAAAGAAATCTCTAAAATGAAATCTCCAAAAAAGTTTTCCGAAGTCAGAGGTTTCAAAACCCTGAAATCTCCAATCTCTGAAAACCTGAAATCTACAATTTCTCTGAAATCCTGAAAGCTGAAATCTCCAATTTCTGAAAACCTGAAATCTTCATTCTCCAAAAACCCAAAATCTCCAATTTCTGAAAACATGAAATCTCGCCTTGTGATTTTCCGAAAGAACTCTCCGAGATGAGTTTTCCGAATAAGTCTGAAAGGAGGAAATTGTAAAATAAATGTTAAAAATCCAAGTTGGAAATTGAGAAATGGGAGGAAGTGCGAGGGACCTCAAAAGATCCCTTGAACATACTTGAAAACCTGGAGAAAACTCACACAACAAAACATGGTGAAAAAGAATGACATTACAAGAAAACATAGAGGGAAAACAAAAGGAAACCCAAATGGGGAGAAGGAGGAGGAAAAATACCTAAACCAAAAGAAAATAAAACCAAAAAAACATACCTTGAAAAAGACGCTGCAAAGTACAAGAGTGAAAGTGTCAGGGAAAAAATTAAAAGTAAAAATCTGAGTTTATATAGAAATCCCGACATTAATGGTAAAAATTTGATCCATACGGAGGTAGGTGGAAATTAATTACTCATAGAATTTCTGAAGCTCTGAAACCTGAAAGCTCGAAAATTTTAAAATTTAGGATTTCAGACTTAAAAAAATGGGAAGTAAAAGATGAATTGGTGATTTAGAAGTCCAAAACCCGAAAACCCATAAAGTCTAAAAATTTGGACTTTCAGAAATTCAGACTTTGGAAAAATTCTGTGTAAATCTTAAAAATGACTCAGAGAACTTTGAAAACCTGAAACCTGAAAGTCTAAAAATTCAAACTTTTCAGAAGTCTGAGAGGAAATTAGATGAAAGACTTCGGAAAACTTCAAAAGAAATTCCAAAATTGAGCTTAAAAACTCCGAAAGAAAAAAAACCTCTGAAGTCCGAAAATTGAATTTTTTTTGGATTCTCGGCCTTAGCAAAATTCATTATGCGGGGATTTCTTAAAAACATTAGTTTGACATATAGCCTTCTTCTGGGTAGGTTAAATGGTTAACATAACCTAAGGTGTATAACACTATAAGATGAATAAGCAAGTGATTATTTAACCCTAGGCATATATCACTATACGATGCGAAGGATGAGTGATGATTTAGTACTAAGTGTATATCACTACACGATGAATAATATGGAGTGGTGATTTAACCTACGGTGTATACCACTATAAGATGACACAAGGAAGGTGGTGATCTAGCCTAAAACATATACCACTACTAGATAGAAAAATATGAGTGATGATTTAACCTAAAATATATGTCACTAACCTAGGAATGGTGGTAAATGAAATGTCGCATAGTGAATGTAAGGTCCATTTGATTGGTAAACCCTCAGCAGTAGAGTATGGACTAAGGAACTAAAGTGCATCATAGGGTGGTGAGTACAATGTGGAGAAAACAATGTAGTATGTAGTATGTAATAAGTGTGAATGCGTGGTGTGTGCTAGTATGTAGGTGGACTAGGAATTTAGTATGTAAGGGTAAAATGTAAAAGGTAGAGTCATATATGATGAAAAATAACATAGTATGTAGAATGTGTATGAGATAGGTATGTCCAATGGTTGATTAAACTATGTATGTAGTGCCTAAAAGGAATTAGGTATGATGAGACGCGTGTAGAATAATAGTAGAATGTAAACTAGATGTGGAATGTATGGGTGTAGAATGCATGAGTATATACGATGAAATGTGGTGTATAAATCCTAGAGTGTAGTGTGTGGGGTTCAGTGTGGTAATCCCTCAATAGTCTAGTGTGAACCGAAGCACAAGAGTGTGTCATTGAGTAATGGTGGTGAAGGTATGTAAGATGAAAAAGTGCTTATATGTCGATGCAATAGAGGATGGATGTATACGAGATGTGGGGGGTATTAGGTGTTATACCCCCAAGTGTATATAAAAGTAATGGTCAAGTAAGGTTATCTAAGATATCGTTATGGTCATTATCAAAATCAAATGGAATAACGTGGGAAACTTAATAAGCAATGGTCTGTGGTTGGTCATTTAAGTAGTCGTGAACACATAAGTCATACATCGCCATGGCGTATTGTTCATCAGTAAAGGGAGGCAAAGGACAACCATGGGAATACCAGATAGTGAAGTTGGGTGAATAACAAAGAAAGAAACTATTGTAAATGTGTGAAGAACCAAATGGCATAGAAAAAGTGAGATCAATGTGGTTGAGAATAAGTGTATATCCAATATAATCTAGCCAAGATTTTCCTAGGGTAATGGAGAAGTATGAAAGCGCGCAAGGTGAATGATGAGATGGAAAACATGAAGTCCATATGCAGTAGTGAGAATGACATAGCCATGATACAAATGTGGATCATATAAATGAGAATAAAGGTTGTCAAAAGTAAAACCAAGCTGAAGGAGACCATCATGTGAACACACTGTAGCTTTGTAGGAAGTATCAAGTGGTATATGCTCCCAATAAGAATTTTTCACGTTCACAAGACAAGTGAATGATGGGTGTTCTGGAGGGGATGGCGGTGGTGTAGGGGAGAGAGTGACATTCGTGGGAGGAACATGCCCTATATATGGAATGATAGCAGTATTAGTAGGAAGCTATGTAGAATGAACTACATATATCATACAAACTGTACCATCAAGGGGTGGTAAGTGAGGTGGTTCTTCCCTAGGTTGGGGCTCATATGTAATGTCTATACGTGGGATAGGAAGACTAGTATTAGGAGCTCTATCACAATATTATAATGGGTCATGGTCATGGAAGATTGTGTATTCAATGTTTTCATGTAATATTTTGACACAATTATGGACGTTAGAAGCAACACCTTGCATGGCACTAAGCCATGGCCTACTAAGTAACCAACTGTAAGCAATAAGAAAATCAACCACAAAAAGGTTGTATGGATAGTTTTAGGACTAACAATGATGGGCAATGTGATGTGACTGATACATGAAAAAATAGAACCATCATAAGCACACAAGGAATCACTAGAGGGATTAATATCACAAGCAGTAAGACCTCGAACATCAAGGAATGACATAGGACACAAATTAAGTTTAGAACCATTATCTATCAAAGTACACTTAACGACAACATTGTGGATGCGAGAGATGATATGCAAGGGTAGATCACTAGTGAAAGTGTGAACATCAGAGGGAAGGTTGGATTTAAAGACCAAGTGTGAAGTAAATGCATTAGAAAAGGCCTAATAAACCAAATCAGGATGCATGTCATCGCGAATATAAGTAGTAGATAGAAAATGTTGGAATCTATGGAGTACATCAGGATTGTCAAGCAGATGATCATTGATTGAGATACACATGATGATGGGATGGAATGCTAGAAGGTGTAATGAAGAAATGTGAGGTTCACCCAAATGATTAACTAAAATCGAGAGACTAGTGGTATATTAGTGGGGATTTAGTTAATCTAATAGGAGGAGTAAAACACTGTAAATGATTATCCTAAGAAAGTATACAAAGTACTAAATGATTAAACTGATAGAAATAAAACCATGAGTATGTAAGAAATAAAAGGAAATGACTTAGCTAATTGCTGGAGAATCTCAAACTGTGTCGCAGGTCTGAATAGAAAATCAAAGACGAGGAACAACCGTGTTGGGGTTCTATAGAGGACAGATCTGGAGATTGTGGCTAGACCAGAGCACCTGGGAGGGGATTGGGGTTCCCATGGGTGCTTTGGTATGCAGTCTAGGTGTCTTGGTCTATGTAATGCCACATAACTAGATTTATTTAAGTTAGAAGAAGATATGTAACCTTCAATGTCTGTTACATTGAATCTTCTGAACTGCGTTGTATGTCACCAATAATTCAATCTGATTGAATGACCTACAAAAGGGAGAGAGGAAGTATAAAAACCCTAAAAAAAGATGAAAAATGAATGGGTCACATTGACCTAAGCTGCCATAACTGTTGTCTTACTACTTTGAGTGTTGTGCTACATTTCGAACCCAAATGTAGTTCTAGTGAGTGTGTGCATAATGTGTCGTAGGTGTTCTTGTGCCAGTCACACTTAGTGAAGTAGCGAGTAATAATTAAATGTAAAAATGTAATACCATGTGTGCATGGAATAAAATAGAATATAATCCCTCCCCATATGAAGTGTGTGTGATGCAAACTCCCTAGCTTGTGCCTTGATGATGGAGGTATATGGATGTAAGATACAATGGATAGATGCACTCCTAAATGACATGATAGTAGTAGATGCTGCTAAGTCCCTCATTATGGTCTCATAAAGTTTTATTTATAGGGTTCTCTTCTTCTGATTTTAAAATTAACCCCAAAATGGTCGACTATGAAAAAGATAAGTACAAAAAAGGGTTAGAAAGATCCCCAAAAGAGGCAGGAAATCCCAAGAAGGATCGAGGTGCCCTAGGTAGGACTAGGGGCCCCAGTACCAGCCTAGGCACCCTAGTCAAGGATAAAATTATGGGAAGGTGCCATAAATACTGGGAATGTGGACGAAGAATGATGGGAATGATGAAGAAAAATAAAACAAAATGACTGAGGGGTATGTATTAATTAGTACTTTTTTCACTTGAGAATGTTCTACATAGTAGTATGAGATCAGGATGAATATTTGTCTAAAGTGCTTGATTATGTAACTACGCATGGCCCATGTTACTCATGCCCAAGTTTCTTTGTATGATTTACTTCACAATTATAATACATTCAAATATACACTTTAAGAAGTGTTATAACAAACAATGTTTCCTATTAATACAAAGTGTCCATATACAACATCCCTTTTAAGATGAATTTCATCTAATACTAATGACTACTTATCTTTTTCCCTTCTATTCGTAACAATGACATATTTTATAAGGTTTACCTATAATCTTCAAGTGTTACACCATGGTTTTCAATTATGATTTCAAACTATAAATATGGAGACCAAATCCCTTAAGGATGAGATAACACATCTAAAGAATAGTCAACAGGACCATGTCAATTTTGTCTATATGTATGATTATTAATCTAGTTTTAAGGATAAAGGAAAGCAATGCGATACAAATTATACGTGTACGCCTAGATTTGGATCACCTGTAAGATTGATTAGTTAATATGAAAACCCCAAATCAACTTCTAAAACAAAATGGGCTTATGATGCCATTGTGAAGAGATGGAAAATTTTGGTTTGTTTCATTAAATAAAGTGGGTAAATCTCTTTCAGATCCAAATCTAACCTGCACATAAGCACACTTGGAAAATGTTAGTTATTTTTGGTGGGTAGGGGACCTACCTTAGTCATATCACTAACCCTTTTAAGGAGATAAAGGCATTTTATTGATTAAAATGATATGTACTAAATGAAAATGATAAATATACCTGACTCAGATTGCAGGACAATCACAATTGTGTTTCGCCAAGAATCACATCGAGATTGCAAGCCAATCACAATTGTGTTTCCCACCTATGTTGGAATTATACTAAAACAGTTCTCGAGCAAGTTATATCTATTTAAACTTGATAAACAACAAAGGACCAAGAGGTTTATTCATTACATCAATAGGCTAATCCGAAGAAGGGCATAAATGAAGAGAGATATCACCCTGAGTCAACCAACTATGGAATATAGTAATGGTGAATCTCAATGTGTTTAATGCAAACATGATTTATGTTAAGCAGGTAAAATACAAATCAATTATGAAAGCATAGGAGGATTGGGCGTGTAGACACTGAAGCGCTAGAGCACACAGAAACATAGTAGAACAGGGCATGCCCCAGAACAATTGGAATAAGGTCTTAGCCATTTTTGTAGATTAGGGATCATTTTTATATGTGTAGTCAAGTGCACGTTTGGTCAAAGACTTGGAGAACACACCAATGCTATTTTGGGAATAGTGGAAGATCGAGTGCCATGCAGAGTTTTGGAGCTAATAATATAATTGTACTTCAGTTGTATTGATAGGCAATCTATTATTAGTGACTGCATGCTTTTTGTAAAAGGAGCATGGCTATTATTAGAATGTAGCCTATTTTAAATATGCATGGGTGGTGAAGGGCGAGTCCTCACCCTTATATATGTGTGTATTATGCATAGGTTAGAGGTCTAATCGGTCTATCTATCAGTCTGTTTTGTAATAGAGTTATGCTGTGAGATCTTGAGCGCACATAACTTCAGGTGACTTGATGGTATACGTATGAAGCTTCTGTGTTTTACAATAGTTAATACAATGAATCTTATTAACTAGATAACAGTATTGTACATAAATGAGCATGGATCTTGTATGGTAAATCTGGTTATAATGATTACTTAGTTATTTCTTCATATAGTTAGATCTAAATCTAGTTTATGCATTGTGGTTCAATTGTTTATCTGGTATGGATCTGGAATATGCATTCAGTCATGTTAACATCTTGGACAAGCTTCTCTAAAGAGGAACTTGGTACCCTTACACACTTCAGATGATTGCTTAGTCTAAGCTGAGTGATGTGCCAATGCGCCTTGGGATTTTTGTGGTAAACTACTAGGCTATAATTGACAAGATTCTTCACCATCTTTAGAACCCCTTGATTATCACAGAAGAGTGAAAGAGGTTTAGAAATATCCTAGGGAATATAAAAATAAGTCAAAATCTAACGAATCCATACTGCTTCACAATTGGCACTAACAACAACCTTGTAATTTGCTTCAGTAAACGAGATGACAATAATAGGACAAAGTTTACACTTCTAAGAAATAACTCCTAAACCAAAAGAGAAGATACATATAGTGCTAGATCATTAAGTATCTATAGATCCTCCCCCATCAGATGCAGTATAGCCAATCAATCTAAAATCTATAACTCTCTGATATAGAATTCCAAAGTCAATAGTTCCTTTGACATATCTTAAAACTTGTTTTGTTCCTCCCTAGTGAATGAGTTTTGGTTTAGACAAAAATGGGAAATATATCTAACAATAAAACAAAGATCCATTCATGTAGTTTTGAGATGGATCAAGCTACTCACCAACTGTCTATATAATGATTCACCGACTAGTTGTGAATCATCATGACCTGAGAGTTTCAATTTGACCTACATGTACGTGTAGAATAAGAATTACAGTCATGCATCTAATTTTTTTGTAAGAGTTCTGTGGCATACTTAACTTGAGATATGAAAATCAAGTGAGTATGTTGCTAAAAGTTTACACCAAGACAATAGTAAAGGAGGCCTAAATCGATCATTTCAAAAGTAACACATAAATCAGATCTTATCTAATGAATTGTAACATCTCCACTACGCGTGATGGCAAGATCATGAACATAAACAATAAAAAACACAATGTCATCACCATTGATTTTGACATAGATATTCAAATCAGAATGAATCCATGTGAAACCTGAATCTTTGGGATGTTTATCTATTTTGATGTACTAGACTCAAGGATCCTGTTTAAGTCCATACAAGGACTTAATCAATCTACATATCAGATGCTCTGGACCAGAAGCCAAAAAACCCTCAAGTTATGTCATATATACTTCTTCCTCCAAATCCCCATTTAGGAAAGCACTTTTGACATCCATCTGATATGCTTTCCAACCAAACTAAGTAGTAAAGGAAAGAAGTAGGGTATGCATCGCACTTCAAAGTATTTATGTGGTTCATGAATATGAAAGAGATCACAATCAAGAGAAAATTGAGTTTGCTAAGAATAATCAATTTTATTACTAGTTCGTTGATACCTTCTATCTAAGAGAAGAGACACTTATTCCTTCCGTGTATATGAGTCTAGCGTAATAGGTACTGCAATTCAGGCTACAACTGATACTGAGGAGTGACATGTGCATGTGGTTTTTCTAGAAAAAGGAGAATGACATATGAAGAATTGATTCTAGCATAGTAAGTAAAGTGCAACATGTAAGTATTAACAAGAGAGTGCACAAACTATCATAGAGTTTGTGGAACTGAGATATATACAAATGGTACATGAGTGTGGACAAGGATATGACACATAGTTTGTTAGATGAACCCTATCAGCACTGGTCCCACTAGTGGATGTATATCCAAAGAAAGACTTTGAAATAACTTACTTGTTGAATGAGAATGAAGGCATCTTTCCAACTATCAAGAATAAACCATATAAGAAGAGTGTGTCATTGGAAAATGAGTTTTTTGAAATGAGAGTAGAGGTAGAAAAGATTTATCGTGAAGTGATGAGCATGAACTGTGTATGAAGTGTGAGTTTATTTGCATGTGGAGTTGGGTAAAAAAAACCTTGTTCGACCTCAGCTTAGTCAAGTGTGAACCATAGCACTAGTGTGTAACCCATTCAATAAATGACAATACAAGTTTTAAATGTACCAAAGATGTACGGAGTGTTGAGAATATATTATTTTCATGAATTTAATGGAGCGTGAATTATTTTAGTAGAGACAAGAGACAGCTGATGGGTAATGGAGGGGGGATACCAAACATTCCCAAAGTTCCACCTAAGACCGAGTTTACTGATGAGGATATAATACTATACAATAATATTTAAGGGTGAGCCCCTACCTGATATTCGAGAGACCTAAGAATGTGAGGAACTTATCTGGAGGTTGGTGACCTAGGAGATCTTAACCCATGTAGCATGTGAAGGAGACAATGTAGGTAAAGTGAGGTAGAGAATACCTAAAAACGGGTGTTGTATTTTTCTTCCAAGTGAGGATCTAGACTGTTTGGAAGGAATTTCCTTCTTGTGTTACCTTGTTGAGTTTTTCCAAGAGGGCATCCTTGGTCCGTATTTCTTCCTGCAACTCTTTAACAAAGTCAACTTCCTCTCTTCAAGCATCTTGTTGACATACTCCTCTTTCTTGGTTATAGAATTGTGGCTCAGATTTTAAGCACTATTTCCTTTCCAAGGAATAAAATTTAGTGCTCTCAAAATGGTGTGCATTTCTTCTTGGAGTTAGTTGGTTTATGGATTCAAGCTCATAGTTGTGCCTGGTTTGGATGACTTGCCCATGATTCCCTGTTCCTGCAAACACAACCTGTACTTCCAAAACTGCACACTGAAGATTAACAATCCCCAAAATGTCTACACACTGGTGACTGAAATCAATACTGAAATGAAGCCAAATTTTCAAACACAATAGAAGCTAATTAGGCAATCTAACATCTGATACCAAACTTGATCTGAAAACGTGGTGTTGTATTTTTTTTCACTTTTATAAGTTTCCAAAGATCGTGATTTTCTTAACCAATTTTAAGTATTCTAAACTCCAAAAATTGATTAAATTCTGATTATTATGCATCCATAGAAGTGCAGAAAACTTGTGTAGAAAATAAATAATCAGAAAACTGAAAAACATTCAGATAACAAACAAGATTGTTTACGGGGTTCGGAATTCCTACGTCCCCGGGTTCAGATTGAACCGATCCATTAATAATATTGAAATGCAAGTACAATAACCCTTACAAACAACCAATAATGAATCACAACCTGCAAATGAGCTGATCAATGTCCCAAGAACTCTGAAAAATAGCAGAAATTGTCCCAAGAACGATCCGTGGCTCCTACAGTGTTTTCACAATGTGATCTCCCTGCAACTGTGTTAGAAAAACACCTACAAATGGATATTTAAAAACATTCTATGAAAACAAATCATATTTCTGAGATCAGATCTGAATTCTGAACACTTTTCATGTTTACACCAAGTCACAATTCAGATGAGAAGTGCATTGAAAATCATGTTTTCCAACTGGCTGTCTTGAAGATCCCTGTTAAAATCTGCATTCAAAGCTTCCAAAAATATGTTAAAAATCATACAAAAAAGATCAAACCTTACATCTTTGGAATCGTCTCAGAATTCTCCTACATTTCATCTTTTTACTCCAAGTGCCCAATCTGAGTGTAAGGCCTTCAAAAATGGAGTTCTCTGCAAGCTGGTCCTTAAGCTGCTTTACACAGACCTGTACCCCCTTGTATAAGATGAAGCACCCCCGTTTTATAGCTTGTTGTTCTCCCTTGGCGGGTTGGTTTGTGGATTGGTTTTAGACCCATGAGGTCAGGGGATCAAATCCCGCCTCCTATTATTTTGCCACGGATTTTGTTTTTTTTTTTTGTTTTAAATGGGTTCAAATCCCAATGAGTGGCATTTGCATGTTTAAGATGGGATTAAATCCCAAGTGGATCGGCATTGGATTTGAATGGGATAAGAATCCCCTTTGAGGTGGTTTGAATGTTTATATGGGTTAAATATCCCATAAGGGCCGCAAATGGATAAGGTTAGGCGGTGGGAGATAAAGCCTTAGGCTTTATTTAAGCCTTTCCACGTTGGGTTTAAAACTGCCCCCCAACACCGCTTCATCCACCTTGTTCGCCACGTGGGACAGTCCACGCATGGGCCACCTAAACTTTGCAATTCCTTCCATGTTAATACTAATGTTTTTAACATTTAATATATATATATATATATATATATGGTATAATACTAATATATACACATTAATATATATATGGCTTTTGTATATATGGTGCCATTTGGAACGTGAACTTACTAATATAATATTATTTCGACCCATATAATGTGGAATAGAAATAATCAACTCGGTCAATAATATATGTAGTCCACTTGTCGTCTCCCGATAGGTAAATCGAGCGAATCCAACGAGTGTTGGCAAGCCACGTGTCACAGTGCGATTCGGTCCAATATTGACTAGTTGACCTAGTTGACTTTCCTGTTGACCAAACTTTGACCGAACATCTCTAGAGCTCCCGATGTCTGTTTGTCGCGTTCTCACAGTCATTGGAAAGCTCTCGAGATGATCTTCTGCACTAACACCATTTAGGGATGTTTAGGGAATTTTTTCAAAAATGATCCCCTGATCAGTGGGGAACCAAGTGAACACAAGAACAAGTTCTAAGGGTGTTGTCCAAGTTTGAATTCTCTGATTCAACAAATGATGCAAAAACTGTGGCTATGTGAGGAACATGAGGAATGAAGGAAGTATTCTTCATGTTCCTTAGAAAGATGATTTTTCTGATTCGATTGAATTTTCTAAGAATTGGCTAACTTATTTTCAATAATTAATCTAACACAGAGGGGAGAGATGAGAAAAATGTAAAGGATTTTCCCATGACTTAAAATTTTGAATTTTTACTAGTCCATGACAACATGTTGCCTTCAACATTTCTGCATGTACTATACATGCTTCTTTGTACATATATATCAAAGAAATAAAACTGTTAGAGGGCCTAGTATTTTCAAACTTCTAGGAGTCCCTACAACATGTTCAATATATACTCATTGATGAGACGAGATTTATTGGCCCCAAATTTCTTGCTATGGTAGATTACTGCCTTTGCAAAGCTTTTCTTCATTTCAAACATCCTTGTTTAGTAATATATCTATCATTCTCATTGGTGACCTTGGTTAATTACCTCCTATCAATGACATTCCTTTATATGTGGGTTACTCCTATGACACCAAAATTTGGAAGGACTTTCCCACTACTTTAACATTGCAGACAATATTTCGCCAACATGGTTCAAGCTCAACATAGACTCAATTTCGTGAACTCCTCTTGCACATTCGAGATGTAAATCCTTGTATTGAAGATTGGACAAGGCTTATGTCACGAACTGATACACATATTTCACAACAAGAGCTTCAAAAATTTGAGTCTTCCCCCCATTTATTTTATAAAAAATGACCTTGTTGACCAACATAACCTTCAAATGCTAAAGTCATTGAACCTTCCAGTAGCCTGCTCAATTGAACAAAGGACCAAACATAACGGTTCTAGATAACCTGACGATGATCTACTCCAATATAAAATAATCCTTTTCTAATAATAATAATTTATGCGTACAACTAATTTTTTGGTCGAAGTTGGCCTTGTGGATGGTGTAATTGGCACAATCATCAAGATCACCTACAACACATCCACCTCACTGCCTGAATAACAACTTTTTGTTGTGGTCAAATTTAACAAATACATTGGCCCTTGTTGGGATACAAATAATGCATCACATGTTCTAGTGCCTCTAATTTCAACAGGGTTCTGTCGGTAGTCTCTATTTAAAATGGCTTGGCCTTTAAAAATCCACAAATCCCATGGACTTACTTTGCATAAGGAAATAATTGATATTTTCATAATGTAAAGATAAGGGCTTACTTTATGTTATCTCCAAGATGCCTTCGCTTTAAGACCTATCAATCTCCCCTCCTTTCTCTTTTGAGTGATTATGTAAAATGTTTTAGGGTCCTCATGTAAATGAAAGGGAAACTGAAGAAGCAAGAATCAGTTCCCTTTCGCATCTTCCTTATTTGTAATAACCAATTCCATGCTTTTCATACATTTCAAACTTTCTTGTCATTTTCTTTTACATTTTTTCATTTCCTACAAGTCTTTCTCTCCTATCGTAATGCTTACAAGTCGTTCTCTCCCATCATAATACTATAACTTCCCTACATTGTCCCTTTCAACATAACAATTGCACTTCCAAGCTTGATCCACAATTGAAAGAAAATAAAAACACACCCCTTTAAAATTGCTTTTGAAACACTATTTCTTTTGTATTTTAATTCAACATTATGATTTTCTCATGACTAATTAATTAAATAAAAATGCAAGATGATTGTGGGAAAACACAATACCAAGAGCATGTAGAGAAAATTTGGCACCAATAGTTGATAATAGAGTTTGACATGAATCCCACATCTTTGGGTCCATAATTATGAAACTGATCTATTAAAAATATACCTCAAACACTTATAATTTCATGTAAAAGGCAAATAATGATCTTTCCCTACTACTACATTGTTCTCCTTTCAAAAAATTCCACAAAAAATGTCTCTAACTCTCACATTAACCTTCTTGTCTTATAGAGTACTCTAGATTCACTTTAATAAAACCCCATTTGCTCCTTTATAGTATTGCCCACCCCTCATGGCATAATGAAAACATATATTTTTACAACATGAGTGGTTGGGGGGTTGATCCCCCTAACCTCCAGTGACCCATATCTTCCTCTGTTGGGACTTAGTCCCATATTCATCAGAAAATGAGTGGTGGTATTATTTTTTTGGAGCTCAAATTTACACCCTTCCCAAATCAGGTTGAACTAGGTCGTTGAGGAAACAATGGGACTGTCTCCAAGTTATGGAACCTTGCACACTTGAGACAGAACTCTGGAGACTGTTACTCCTAATGGTGAAAATGAAATCCTAAACTAGTCATGTCAAGGGACCAAAGTTATAAATATGTGTAGAAATAGAAAAATAATCTAAGAGAGGTGATAACACCAGAAAAAGGGGGGTGAATACAATAATATTTGAGTGAAAACGAAGGAGAATGCATAGAGAAAGGATAAACACGTGTATCAAAAACCAAAACACAACCACACAATTGTTTTCATGAAGCACAATCAGAAAAGGAGATGTAATGGAATTGAGATAGCACAACAAACACACAACACAAGGGAGAGGCAAGGAAAAAGAATAAAAACACTTTAAGGTAGAGAATAACCACAAAACAATGCTTTTATTATTCCCAGAAATGCACAATCTATTACAATGGTGTATGATGCCAATATCCACATGCATAGACAAAATCTAAAGGCATGCAACTCAAAATTAAAGGCAATACCTAGATAATGCACTCATAAACTGAAGGATTCCAACCCTTTATAATGAGAAATGCTCTTACATTTATAGAAAACTGAAGGGGAGAAGAGGAGGAGAAAGAAGAGGGAAAATCAGATTTGAAATCCAACCACCAACAACAAGCAATAATTACTTGCAAATCCACTTGTAGAATTGAAAAATGTGCCTCCCCATGTCTATTTTGTGGGTATAAGAAGGAAGGATGTGAGATTTGAATAAAATTTGGTGGTTGGGGTGATCAGATCCTATATTAATGGCTAAAAATACGTTTCCTTACTTTTCACCTACCAAATCCCACTAACATTTGAACTTGAGTGATCTAGAGTGTGCCCACGTTAATAGATTTCCATCAAGAGAAAAAGTGCCTAAATTTGATCTATGTAGTAGAAGTTATGGTGATTGGAAGTCTACAGGTCGATCTAGACATGCAATGACATGTGGTGCGTGTTAATTGGCTAAAGGGTTGGCCAATTGTTCATCTATTTTGTCATTTTCTACCATGTGTCGCGCCTCAGTTGGTTGCAAGGATTTGACACCATGTTGGCATGCTTTGATAGGTTATATGCGATATACTCATGTCTGACAGGTTGCCATGTGGCATAGTAACTGGTGTAAAAAAGTTGCAAAGGTGCACGTGGAAGAGAGGTGTGGAAGGGGAAAGCAAAGACATGTGCATAGAGGTAACACATGTGGGAGGAATGGATGCATAATTGTAGGAGACATGTATCTAGGAAGTGCACAAGCATCCAAAGAATGATACATGGTTGGCAGAGAGGAAAATGGGTGTAGAAGGATATGTCGGTAATTTAGCTAATTTAGAAGGAAATTCTAAGGTACGCGTGCAAAGGGTGCATAAGTAGCTAAAAGGAATGTGAGTTTGCAAGGAGTGTGCACAAGAGAAATGTAGGAAGATAGAAGAAAGGAGGTAGAGAGTAGAAGGTGTGTGAGGTAAAAAAGGTGTGAGAGGGAGTGCAAGGAATTGCAACCAAGGGAATTGTGACAAGGAGACAACAAGAGTGTGTGCCACTTGCAATATTGAACCTTAGAGCCAAAATGGGGATGTAAACTGTCAAAATAACTAGGGAAGTTATTTTGGGAAACAATTTGGAAACTTTTGGGGCCATCTACCTACTAGATGAAGGAGACCAATAGCCTTGGAGTATCCATTGGGCATGGAGTCAACTTGGAATCATGAAATTCTAATTTGAAACTTTGAAGAACTACCCCTTGAAGTCACTTGAAGATATTTCTGAGCTTTGTTCTGAATCTTGAAAAATTGTTGAAAGTTGTTGGAAGGTTCCTGACATTCTAGAAGCAAGAGAAGAGTGTGAGTAAGGAGCATGCGAGAAGAAATAACTATATACAAACAAAACAATGTGCACACAATAGACTTGGAGGAATTGAAACTACTCTAATATTTACAATGATGCATAAGGACTTAATGAAAGTGCTCAAGATAAATCCCATTGATTGGGATTGATAGTACATTTCCATCAAGGTGAGACAATTCAAAGGAATTATCCTCCTTGTAAGAACTTATGATGTATGGGCCTGTCCAAAGTGCATCAAACTTTGAATGACGCCTATATTAGCATCCCATTTCAAGATTAAATCATCAAATTTAAAATCTTGAGGCCTAACCTTTTTGTTGAACCACTTCTTTTTTGTTTTTTGATGTTGTTCTAGCTTGATCATGATAGAGGTTCTCAATTCTTCAAGCTCAACCAACTTTGACATTCTGATTTCTCTCTGGTCTGCGCCCTCAAATTCCAACTGCTAGGAAAACTCTAATGAAGGAAAATCAAGAGATAAAGGAAGTCTAGATTCCTTTCTATAAACAAGATTATAAGTTGAATTACCTATTGCCTTCTTCGCCGTGATTTTGTTTGCTTAGAGTGCACGCTAGACATTTTTATACCACTGCCTTTGGTTGATATTCATTGTTTGCTTCATGATTATGATCAAGTTCTTATTTTTTGACTTTGCCAAGCCATTTCCTTGAGGGTAATAATTGGAAGAAATTTTCAAATAGATACCAAGGCTAAGAGCCCAATTATATATTTTGGTACCAAGGAAGGTTTTTACATTATCATAGATAATGGTCTGAGGGATGTAAAACCTTATTACGATACCCTCGAGAAATTTGATGATGACTAACTTGGTTGATTCCTTATACATGATAACTTCTATCCATCTGGTGAAGTAATCTGTAGCTGTCAACACCCACTTATGTCTAACACTAGAAGGAGGATTGATCATGCCTATGAAGTCAAGACCCCATTGTGCAAAAGGCTAATCCGCTTGGATTGGTAGGAGGGGAAACACTAGAAATTTCTTCTTACCTGCAAAGAAAGTGCACTCTTTACATTTCATGACCTACTTGTATGCGTCCACAAACATGGTAGGCCAAAAGTATCATGCCTTTATGATCTTCATCGTTGTCACATTGGCAGAGAAGTGTTCACTAGAGAACCCATCATGAAATTATACTAACACTTTATTAGTTTGTGCACCGTAAATACACCTCAACAACACGCCATCAAGATTTCTTTTAAAGAGAATGCCATCTATCAGTTCATATGGAATAGATTGCAACCTCAGATGCTGCCTTTTTGCTTTATTCAGACTAGGAGGATGTACGCCAGAAGAAAGGAATGCCACCATCACTTCCATCTAGTTGCATGCAATAATAATGAAGTCTCCTGATCATTTTGCGTGTCTTTATTAAGTTGCTTATAAAGTGTGATGCCTCTAAATAGTCTAGTAGCTTTGATAGTCAAATAAAACTCCATGATTTTGGTCACCCACCTTGCTATCTTCTCACTGGTTTTTGCTTCCATGATGAAGTATCTTATACCTGAGTGCGAGACTAGCACCTTGACATGATTTGTAGTGAGAAATTTTTTGAACTTCTTCAGCATGCACATGATGGCGTAGACTTGTTTCTCCGTGTGATTGTATTTCTACTCATAATTCTTCATTGTTTGACTGAAGAAAACCACTGGCTTCTCTAGTCCTGGTTTGTTTTCTTGTGTCAAGACAAAAACAACACTCATATTAGTTCCATAAGCATAAAGGATAAAATCCTTGGAGTAATCTGGATTGATGAGTGTTGGTTCGCAAGTAATTTCTTTCTTGATTTTGTTAAAGCTCTCTTTTCCTTATATTATCCATTTGAAGGCTGCATATTTCTTGAGCATGAGGGTGATGGGCCTAACCAGTCCTACAAAGTTACAAATGAAGCACCTAACAAAGTTTATTTTTCCTAGGAAGGACTGCAAGGCTTTCTTGTGCACCAGCAGGGAGAGAGCGAGGATGATTGAAACATGCTTAGGATAAATGACAATGCCATCCTTTAAGATCACATGGCTTAGACGCTTTCCTTACCCCACAAAAAATTGAACTTCTTGGGGCTAAGAGATACCCCAAACTCTATACATCTCTCAAATACTTTGTCTAGATGTGCCATATGATCTGCGCTCTACTTTGAGAAGGTGGTTATGTCATCCAAGTAGACTAGGATGAACTCATTGATATATCCTTTAAAGGTAATTTCCATGACGCACTGAAATGTTGCACCTGCATTCGACAAACCAAATGGCATATTTTGACATGAATATGTTCCTCATTTGGTTGTAAATGTTGTCTTGAATTGATCCTTTTCCTTGACCATGATTTTATTGAAACCCGAATACCCATCTAACATGGAAAATATTTACGCGCCAGCCATAGTCTACAAAATCTGCTCTATTAAAGGCAAAGGATAACGATCCTTCAAAGATGCCTTGTTTAAATCTTTGAAATCAATACAGAGTCTGATTTCACCATTCTTATTGTGCACTGGAACAAGATTCACAACCCAGGTAGAGTACTATATGGGAAATATTATTTTCACCTCAATGAGTTGGGACAAGTCCTTACTCATGAGGGGATCTATCTTTAGATTGATTGGTCTCTAATTTTGTCTAATGGGCTTGACACTAGGATCAAGGTCAATGGAGTGTTGAGCAACATTTGGATTACATCCCTTTAAGTCTTCATACTCCCATGAAAATATATCATTGTATTTATGACAGAGAGAGATGAAGGCTTATTTTTCATCATGTGCGTAATCTTTACTCAACAGTAAATCCTTGTCATGCGCAATAATTAGAATACAGTCCTCTTGTGCTATACACATATTCTTTTGTTCACCCTTGAATAAATCATTAGGTATGAACATCTTCTCTAAGGTGACGAACCCTTTAGGTAACTTATTTGTTTTCAAATGGATCACTTAGTCACCATAGCTGTCTTACAATTCAACTTGCATACTTGAAGAGAACTCAACTTCATTATGAATAAACTAGACAATTTATGTGTCACCGTCAAACACTTACCGACTGGTGTTATTTTCTGGAATAGATGGCATGATCACCATTTTGATATGTTGAATGTTCCCTTTGATAAAATCCTCAATAGGTGAGAATTGTGAACTCGAGGAGGTCTCAAAATCTATGTTTATAAGATTTAAGAAGCTTATTATTTGTCACACACTTGTTGGTGACCTATTAGATGACTAATTCTATGTCTCAAAAAATATACAATACCTTAATCTATCTCTTTTTTGTAATAAGAAGACCATTCACCAACGCTTCATATTCTACTATGTTTTTGGAGCATGTAAACTATAACTTGTGTGCGAAGAATAATTTCTCATCCTTGGGAGAAATGAGAACAACACCTGCACCCGCACCATTCCTATTTTTGGAGCCATCAAAGTATAACTTCTTGTTATACAATTTCACTACCTTGGTGAATTGGACAACGGGAAAGCTTACACTGTGACTATTGGATGGTACACTTGGTAAGGAATGAAAAGTCTAGCAATTTGTTTAAGAGCACCTCTAATCACTGCATAGCCCCCCAGAACACAAGGAATCCCAAAACACATTGATTTTGGAAGGGTTGCATCTTGGGGCTAGTCATTCATGACTGAGCTACTTTAAAGAAGGGGGAGTTCATCAAGTTGTACATTGAGATCATTTAAGGGAGACCAAGCTATCCCAAACAAGTCGAGTTGTTTGAGCTAACGCCAAGTTGATTGGTTAATGCAAGGTAATGAGATTTCAATTGAGCTAAAGTTTTAGCCAAGGCCAAGCTAAATTTGAAGGACAAGCTACATTTGGAGGCCGAGCTACGCTATTTTATATAAAACTTGGTGTTGGAAAGAGAGTGATTGTTTGTAAAGCTCAAAACTGAGCCATTTTAAGTGGGTGAGTTGTGCCTTATGGTTGCCAAGTTGTTTAGACTCATCACATTATGTAAAAGAAGAGCTGAGTCACATGCATATCAAACTAAGCCATTCATTTTAGGTGGATCGAGCCCAAGTTTAGAATTAACAAGTTGAGTGGGAGAGAAGAGGCTACTAAACACTCATTCCCAGATCGAGCTATTTCAAAGGAGTGCAACTGAAGCATGATAACACGCTAAGGAGACTTAGTGCAATGGTGTTGGGTTCAATTGAGTGGCACAACAAGCTCAAGTTATGCTGGGAAGAGGTGAGCTATGATGGTAAAATCACAGACAGAGGCCAGATTCACATAATCTAGGTGAACTCATCGGGTTCAAGGTGAAGTCAACTCAGGAGACCGACTCACAAATAATGTAGAGGCCAAGGCATTGGTTTGTAGGGGTGTGTTAAGTCCAAATCATTATAATAGTTAACTTGGTTTGGGATCAAGCAAGGAATGTGGAAACAATATTGACACTAAGATGAAATTATAGTGGACATTTAACAAAACAAGAGGGAAGAAATTTGAGTTGGCTCGCCGAGCTAACCCGACGAGTCTTGGTGAGCCTTTTTGAGAACAACAGGGTTGGAGGGCCTGAGTTGCACTCGGGCCGCTTGTGCACACAGAGCCTAAATTTTCTGCATTATGTATTTTGGTGAAAGCGGGGCTAAACGACTCAGGGGGGCCAAAATGAGTTGGGCCTTGTGGGACATCAAAGCCCGCAATCACTGAGGAGAGAGGTGCGGGTATGTCATGGAAAAGTGGCCCGAGTGGCCTAGGGACATACGGGTGTCAAAAAAGTAAAATCGCTGCGAAGAGTAATGTGTGCGAGGTAGAGTTTTTTGGCCCAAGTGGCCCAGACCATCATGAATCAAGTTTGTCGTGAACCACATTAACTCACAATGCATTGGCATTTAGCCTGATGAAGAATGGGTGACTTGACGCATATGGAGTGGGGTTGGATTTGAGTCATCATCCAAAATGAGGTGTGGGTGGTATGTGATGTGGAGGCCTGAGTTGGGAATGCTAAGTGGACAACGTGGTGTCCAAGGAGGAGAGCTTGCCGATGAGTAAGGAAGTGCTCAGTGAGGTGAATGAAAAGAGCCAACTCGACCAAGATGGCATTTTTTAATGATTTTAAATATAATCTCCCCTTTTCATATAAAAGTAATGATGGAAATGTAAATGGACCCCACTAGTTTAAAATGCCCAGGATCATTTTAATAATGTAAAATATAGGGAAGGAAGAAAAAAATATTAAAAAGTCATTTGCAGCCAATGATTTAATTCTCAGTCCTGTAACAATCAAGCAAACCTGGGAAAATCTAAAATACCTGCATGCGCTTAGATAGTCTACATCCCTTAACAAAATCATGAAAAAATTGGTCTTGTTGGAATTATGATTCCGAGACCTTCGCACAGTAACCAAGAAATTCATAAATTGATGTAGATTTGATAGAGAATTTTACAGAAAATGGACCTAGTTCCAAATAGAGACCTCTAGGTGGTTGGAAGGATATTTAATGAGCATGAGAAATAATTCTTTTCTCTGCTGCATGTCATGAGATAGCATGGGGATTCTTTTGAAAGTAAAATATCATCATTTTCCCTCATTTATTGCATTTTGTAGGTGGTTGAAAAGGTAATTTTGGGATTGCAATTTTCTCTCTTTCTCATCTTAAAATTGTAATCTAGGGCTCAATTATAAAGGGAGTTGGTCATTTTCTCTTGCCCCCTCTCTGTTATTTCTCTGTTAGGGTTGAATGTGGAGTTTAAGCCTCCTTTCTAAGCTATGTAATGGCATTTTCTTTCCTCCTGCCCACTGATGTTGTATTGTGCATACTCATGGAGCAATAAACTATGTTTTTGTGATGCATTGTGTCCATGCCTCTCTTCATTTCAGGATATATTGTGTGTATTCTGATGTTTATTGCAGGTTTGTGCGAGCTATATTTAATGGGTATAAAGTGGTGTTCTGTGTGAACCTATCTTTAGCATGTGGTGCATTTTTTCCACCCTCTCCATTTCAGGTAGTTGGATTCTTGGCTAACACCTCCTTTTCTGGTGTATCACCACTCTTAGTGTAGGTTTAATTTTCATACACTCTCTCTCCCTGGTCCTTTGGTAATGGTTAAATTAGGATTAGGTAGTTTGTTTTCCTGCATTAGGAGTAGCTTGTGGCAGGTAGTTTAAGAGTAGGAACTAGCCTTCTCTGGAGGGTTATCTCAAGCCCGCAAGTCCCAAAACTTGAGAAATGACCCAATGTTATGAAAATTACACCAAATGCCCCACTCAAATCTAGGCCATTTGGGGGGTGTTGTGATTATGCATCAACAGTTCCAACACGCCTGGTGGGACCATAAGGAAGTCAAGATCATTAGTTGGAGTGCAGTTCAATCTTTGTAGTAGCTTGTGGCAGGTAGTTTAGAATAGGAACCATCCTTCTCTGGAGGGTTATCTCAAGCCCGCAAGTCCCATATCTTGAGAGATGACCCAATGTTATGCAAATTACAGCAAATTCCCCACTCAAATGTAGGCCATTTAGGGGGTGTTGTGATTTTGCATCAACACTTCCATATACTAGAATTTTCTTCATTTCACTTGAGCAAGCACGATAATATAAATCCTTCATGGATGCAGTAAGTACCAAGGCCAATTTTATAGGCTTTAAGCTCTTCAGCGGATGGATCAAATTTTTTGTCTCTCTTATCCCATTCATCTAACAATAGGTCAGGGATAGGAGGAGAGATGGGTTACTCTTCTGAAACTGAGTCTTGCACTTGGCCTTCTCGGATTAGGTAATTAGATTGGAGAGAGGATGGGTCATATGATTCAACATGATAAGAAAATATTGGCTCATCTTGTATGGTGAACTAGGTACCATACCTTGTTCTTAGTAACATATGTGACCAATCAAAAGACAAGTATCCACCCACTTTGGTAGTGAAATCTCTTGACATACATAAGGAAAACTAAGGAGGTAGGTCAATGATTGACATATTTTGAGTTATGGTGAGACTTGGACATGCATGAAGAGTTAACTCAAGATCATTGATGACTCCTAGAGTAATGAAAATTGATCCATCAAGTTGTAAGACTCCTTTAGACATAGGGGTGTACTCAAGGCCTAGGACATCAAAAATTTTCTTTGGCATAACCAAAGTGCTAGCGCCTGAGTACATTATAAAATTGTGCACAAGGTGCTTTCCTACAATCAAGGACATATAAAATGGTGGGGTTTTGACAATCTTATTTATTTTATTATCCTTTTCTTGACAAATATTGACTACAACATGAGGTTTTTTAATAATTGGATCAATGCATGGAAGTTATGCCAGAGCTTCATGCAATAGGTCACGTTGCGATGGAATGGCCAGGGCAGACCACATTGTGACATTTACATTTGTATTCGTCATCTATTCCACAATGTTAAAAGGAAGGCCCATTGATTTATGCATTTGAGAAACAACAACGTATCTTATTGATGGTCCATGTTTAGAGGCAGGGACCTTAGCTAGCACATAGGATTGGCCTACCAAAGGAGGGCCGCATGCCACTTCTGTTGAAACATTGTGTGGAACCTTGTGCACATGGACTTGTACACCATAATTTTTAGATGTCTTAGCTGCATATCTTTGATTTTGAGGATCGACCTATATGACATGAGATTAAGGTTGTGTGCTAGACTCTAACATTCTCTTTTTGTACCTTTTATTGTCAGTAACCTGGGAACGTGGCTTACTTTAACTATCCACAACTTGATTTAGCACACAAACATCTTTGGCGCCAAAGAACATCAAGTTTGATTCAGAAGGAACTTCTTCTACTTCTTGATTTTATGGTTCACACGTGCTAGTGGAAGGCTCACAGTTAGAAGCATTCTAGATCATATAGACTTGCGTGCGTAAGGCATTAACACAATAATACTGGCTATGAGGCATATTACAAGGAAAACACCATTTTGAATCTTGAGCCATATTATTCTAAACTGAAACAAGTGCTTGGATTGCACTGGGTGTTGGAAGAGGTTATGCAGGAGGAACTACTTATAAGGGGAGATGCACGTTAGCATGTCATCTATCATTTTGTTGGTTTTGCCTGTATCTTTGATTTACATATTGATTTGTAAAGGGATGATGGGTTTGTTTGTACCCTTGATTAGAAATATTTCTGAAGGCTTGTGCTTGCTGCTTTTTTAATGATATGAATTTATTTGACAAGTTTCTAATTAGGGATTTCATTTCTTCATCTTCTTTTTACTGTACAGGAGAGTAAAAAGTGGATGTAGTAGGTTGAGAACTCTAATCTGGAATGGGAACAACTGAAGGCTGGGGTGCTTGACACATTTTTGGGAATAAGGGCATGGGTGTCCTAGGGACTAACTTTCTTTCTTGAATAAGAATTTTTTCTGCCCTTATTGCAATTTCATAAACAACTGGTAAGGTTCTACCCCCATGGATTGAATCATGACAGAAATGTCACTATTTAAAGCCTTTAAATAGTACAAGAAAGCATGCTGGGATGTAGGCCTTACCACTTGAGAGATTCTATCCCAAGTCTTCTAAAATCTAATATTGAAATAAGTCATTTGCTCATTGGGTGCTCTTTTAGTTGATGTCAACTGCTCTACCAAAGATAGGTGATTTGACTTATCTTCAAAATAGTTATAGAGAGATGTTCCAAGCTCATCCTAGCTAGTAATAGATGCATTTCTCAGGATTTGGACCATTGAAGTGCTTTTCCTTTGAGTGAAAAGGAAAGTAGCCTAATTACTACATTATCATGTGTGATCCAATAGATAGAGCACACATTTTCTACATCATGGATGTGATCAACATGGGTGACTTGATTATCACCAGTAAAATATGGAATACTTTTGAGTATAACTGTTGACATATCATTTTGTGCATTTAGAAGTAGAGGACTTCTGCCAGTGAAGTTGGTGAAGTTTCTCTAAGGTGGCGAAACCGTCATGAATGGTTACACAAGTTTTCCAAGAGGAGGAGTGAAATGCGTGCTACACACAAGAGATGGAGATGTGCGTGTGGGAATTCTAGAACCTCTTCTTCCTGGAGATATCTTGAGGTACTTAAAAGATTCTTCCGCTGATGTGATTTGTCTTGTGTGTATCCTTCTCATGAAAAAGGCACTCAGACTGCTAAAAATAGTAGATCTGAGATTTGGGAGTCACTAGATGTGTTGAAACAATCCTCAAAAGGTTGGAAATCACTAAGTCACACACCACAACTTAGCAATAATTAAATTTAAGCTTTTAATGCTTGTCCCACCGGGCATGCCAAAAACTGTTGAAGCTCAAACTTATACCCATCCCAGATCAGGTGTAACTGGGTTGTTGATGCAATAATGGGACTGTCTCCAAGCTGTGAGACCTTGTGTGCTTGAGACAGACCTCCAGAGAAGGCCAGTGCCTCTACCTATTTCTACTACTACTATTACTTCTAATGGTGAAAATGAAATCCTAAACTAGCCATGTCAAGTGACCAGAGTTAGAAAAATGTGAAAAAATGGAAAACTAATATAAGGGAGGTGATATCACTAAAAAGAAAAGGGGGTGAATACAATCATATTTGAGTGAAAATGAAAGAGAATGTGCAAAGAAAGGATAAACATGTGTATCATAGACTAGAGCATAGCCACACAATCATTTTCATGAGGCATAATCAGAAAGGGAGACGCAAGGGTCTTGAGATAGAAAAATAAACACACAACGCAAGGGAGAGGTAAGGAGGACAAAAAGGTTAAGGTAGAGAATAGCCACAAAATAATGCTTCTATTACTTCCAGAACTGTAGATTCTATTACAATGGCGTATGAGGCTGATATCAACATGCATAGACTAGATCTATAGACCTACAACTCAAAATGCAAGGCAATACCTAGTTAATGCACTAAAAAACTAAAGGAATCCAACCCTTTACAATGAGAAATATTCTTACATTTATAGAAAAATGAAGGGGAGAAGAGGAGGAGAAAGAAGAGGGAAAATCAAATTTGAAATTCAACCACCAATAACAATCAATAACTACCTGCAAATCCACCTGTAGAACTGATAGATGCATCTCCACATGTCTATTTTATGGGTAGAAGAAGGAAGGAGGTGAGATTTGTATAAAGCTTGGTGGTTGGGGCAATCAGGGCATGCATTAATAGATGAAAGTGCGTTTTCCTACTTCTCAACTACCAAATCCTACCAACATTTTAACTTGAATGATCTGGAGTGTGCCCACGTCAGTATCTTTCCATCAAGACCAAAAGTGCCTAAATATGATCTTTGTAGTAGAATTTATGATGATCTGAAGTCTACAGGTTGATCTGGACATGCAATGATATGTGGTGTGAGTTAATTGGCTGAAGGGTTGGCTAAATATTCAACTATTTTGTCATTTTCTGCCATGTTTCATGCCTTGGTTGGCTACAAGGATTCGGTGCCATGTTGGCGCGCTTTGATAGGTTGCGTGTGATACACTCATGTTTGACAGGTTACCACATGGCATAGTAAATAGTGCTGAAGAAGGTGTAAAGTTGCCTACATGTAGTCATAAAATCACACACTTTGAGTTATTTTAGTCCCGGTCTCATACTACTATTTAGAAGGTTCTTGAGAGAATAAAATTACTAAATAACCCATGTCCTTTGGCTATTTTAATTTATTTCTAGCATCATTTATGGCCTTAAAAAACCATATGCCCAGTCAGTTTTCATTGTTTCCTACCATTCTAACTTTAATTGGGGCACCCAGAGTATTATTGGGGTGCTTGGGGCGTCCTGGGCCCATTAGGGGCACCTCGATCCTTTCCTCACTTTCCCGCCACTTTTTGGAAACTTTGTGGCCTTTTCAAAATTTTAATTTTCTTGTGGTTGGCCTTTTTGGGGTTAAGTTTGATAAAGAGAACCCTATAAATATAAAGTTATGAGACCATAATGAGGGCCCAAACACTATCACTACTATCACTCACCTAGAGTTGCATCTATCTATTACATTGGAGATCATTCCATCCACATAGCTCCATCACAAGGGACAAAAATTGGGTCATCTACATCACACATAACATAGGGGGGAGATTAATTCTATTCAATGCACCATTCTATTACTTTTTTCTACACATAGTTAACTCGTTATTTCACAAAGTGTGATTGACACAATAGCAACCTAGGGCTTGCACGCGCACACACACACACATAGAACTACATTTGGGTCTGGAATGTAGTGCAATGCTTAGTTAGTAAGTCCACCATTTTTACAGCAGAGGTCAGTCCAACCTATTCATATGCATTCTTCTTTTTTAGGGATTGATGCTTTGTTAGGGTTTTACAGGTCTTTCTTTCATAACAAAAACATCTGAAGCGGAGCAGTGAATCTGATGCGACACACAACGAGGGTTTCAAATTATCTTTCGACCCTATGAGGATCATTTCTAGAGTTGGTGCACATACTAGGGTGCCTAGATTGCATAGTAGAGTACCCCAGGCACCCCTTTCCTCTTCCAAGCGCTCTAGTCTAGAGGAATAACCTAGATCTATCATTTTCGAGGCTCCTGCACAATCATTCTTGCTTTTGTTTTCTCTACTCATCTCTACAAAACACCCGTCATTTCATCAAATCAGCTGAGTCACTTCCTCATTTTCTCTTACATAGGAATTTATTTCTATTAGCTTGATTGATATTTCAATTATACATTCTTTAGCTGCATTTATTTTACTGCATTTATATGTCCTCCTAGATTAGATTAACTACCACACATATTCCATTTTTAGTTAATCATTTTGGTGAGCCTAACATCTTATCATGGATAAAAATACTTCTTCTTAATCTCCAATCATTCTATAGTTTGATAGTTTTGGTCATGCCTTTGTTGATATGCCTACTTATTTTTCTGGTTATAGGCCTCGACCTTCGTTTATTCATCTTCCATCTTCTGACATAGATTATGAAGCTCTAGATGACACTATTGTTGTTTATATGCATACCATCGATCCTAATACTTTAGCATGGGTCCTAGATGAGGCACAAGCTCCTCAACCTAATCACATAGCTACATCTCCTACTATTACCAACCCACATGACGTCTCTCATTTGCATTCACCCATTAGTCCTCCTGCATCATATGTAGATGATACTCTCGACACAATCTTTGCTCCCGCATCTTCATATTTTGTTATTGGGCCACAACCTATTAAAGCCCCACATAATTTTGAAGCTATTATTTGCATGGTTGATGTTGTTCCTTCCACTTTGTCCCCACCTCCCACTATTACAAACACTATGGTAGTTTACATGGGGTCCGATCCAGATCAATGCATTACTTCAAGTACCTCTGCAGCACCTCAACCTATAGATGAATCACCTTTATAGACACCTAAAATCCAACTTCATAGCTTTAGTGTTAAAAACACACTAATCCCTCTTATTCTTAATATTTCTGCTAATTAATTAGTGTTTTCCTCTACTTGGGTTAATTAATGTCATTTTGTTGATTAGCTAACCTTGATTGCATTCAGGATGCCAAAAGACGACACATCGCTAGTTGTTTTCCTCTTTTGAGCACACAATTAGCATTATCAGCTAATTAACCCTATTTTACTCTTGTTTTGGTCAGTATACCATAGTATTGGCTTAAACCCCTCTTCCAACCACTCTAAATCACCCCATTTCCCTCTAGAACATCTCAGAAAGGCTTCAAAAGCTAATTCTAGCCTCTTACTCGGTCCCAATTGGTCAAGTAAGCCATCTTATAAGCTAATCCCTTGTTAATTCACTAATCATGATTAACAAGTCTTAATCTAGTTTGTACTTTTAGTCCCACATGCACCAATTTGCACTACTTTCTCCAAATAGAAAGTATAAAAAGGACTAAGTACTAACCTAAAACTTTACACCATGTTTTAATTAGCATTATTACATAATACATGTAAATCAAGAGCCTTGCTTCCATCATAGGAATAGTTGCTCAATATTTGCTCCCAATATTTGTATGGGTTAGTAAGAGAATAAGTTAATATGGTCTTGTAGCCATGGAATTAGCTAGATCTCTTCACCTTGTGTAAAGTGCGTCAACAACAACAATTTTGATTGCTAGGATCTAGTTAGGTCCAATTTGAAGTAGTTGAATAATCTTAGTATGCATGATTTAGAGTAGATGTTAGTTTTCATGTAATCTCCATTTTTATGCTATTCAAGCTGTTATCATTGATGTTTCATTCCTTATTTTAGGTAACTAGTTTGGGGCTATGTGGTGATAGCCTTGTTTTTATTAGTTAATTTGTACCTTCAAGCTTTGGGTGTTATCATTTGGCATGCCCGGTGGGACACCAACCCCATTTGCATTTCATTTATAAAGCTTTTTAACATAGTTTAAAATATTTAATTTCAAGTTTTTAGTTTATTTTTAAGCTTTGTAGTTTAACTTTAAAGTTTCCTAGATTAAATTCAAGCTTTGTAGATTATAATCAAGCTTTCTAGAATATATTTCCAAGATTTTTAGTTAAATTCAAAGTTTTTGAGTTTTGTAACCCTCATTTTTATATTAGTTGCTTACTTGATAGGTTTCATTTCTAGTTTTGTAGTAGTTGCTTTGTTTTCATGTTCTTTGTAGGTTACAAAGAGGCAAAGTGCTACCAAAATTCACTCAAAAGGTAAAAGATTTGATCTTTTTGAAGAAATTATTGTAAAAACTTGTGTTTTGACCACTTCTAGGAAAGGCTTGTGTCTGTGCACTCTACCTTGCACCTATACACTCTTCCCTGCGCCTATGCAACGTGCCTTGCACCTATGCACTATGCCCTGTGCCTGTGCAACACTGGATTTTGAGATTTTGACTCTTCCTTGCGTTTATGCTCCTCTACCTGCACCTGTGCAAGCTTACTGTGAAATTTTTTGATAAAATTGTGCCTGTGTACTTTACCCTACACATGTGTAACCATACCTACACCAGTGCACTCAGAACTATGCTTGTGCATTCAGAACTACGTTTATGCACTAAGGTAAATTTGCTTCAGATTTCAAAATTTCAAAATTTAATTTTTAGAGTTACTGTCATTTTCCATAAGGTTTAAAGTGTTATTTTTGTAGGTTTTCTAACATTTCCTTAGCTTTTCACTTAAATTAAGTTGATTTTCATGCTTTTGAAGAATTTAGCTTAGGATTTGTGTATGCTCTTCTCTTGCACCTAGTGTGATCTTTTTTGGTACCCAAATTTGTTCTCCTTTTTAGTCTGAGTAACATCAGAAATATGGCATGAAGTTTAAAGGTAGATAGACCATGTTGTATGTCATTTGTAGCTGGGGATATGATCTAACTGGCACTCAGGTTTGTGGAGAAATGGATAGCACTCTAATAGGACTTGATCTTGTCCTAACTATTTTAGGTTGTGCCTTGCAACCAAGGTAAGAGAACCTATTTTGTAACCTTCTAATGGTGAAGGAGATGAAGATATCCTTCTCTTGCTTGAGTTCTATGAGGAAGACCTTGATGAAAACATGATCAACACCCTAGATTTGACTCTCACGAGTTGTCACTTCCAGAATATAGGTATGTTTTCAACACAAGGCAAAGGTTACTAGAGACATTGGAATCCTGATCTGTTCTGCATACTTTTGCAAATGGATTTTGATATTTTATGGGTATACAATGCAAATTAGGGGTAGTACATGGTAGGATCTATTGTTTAGATGATTTTTTTGGTGGGTTCTTGACAAGAAAAACTTGGATGTATCAGATCTTTGATAACCTCTACAATACTTGCACAACTATTAGATAAAATGCTTCAAATAATCAAGATGTTCTTTCAACTAGAAGATGCACAAATGAAAGCCCAAGTTGCACTCTTCACAAAATATGTGAGAACTCACCACAAAAGCTTGAAGTAAATAACTCAATTAAACACAAAAATCCTTGATCAAACCACGCCTAAGGTACCCCCAAAGGCTTACAAGCAATCCCAATCAACAAATGAAGGTGCAGTGATTTTAAACTGCTTATTTTCAATGCTAGATGAAAGCTCTTTTGACAAACTAAACTGCAAGTGCTACTAAATTATCAATAAGGATGAGATCTGTGTGATTTTTTAAAGACTTTCAATGCAAGATTGCAACAAGAAAAATGAAAACTATTTACAGGTATTTAAAAATAATAACAAACATCATATTGCCCAGAAAAACATAGATTAACTCAAAATATTGTTAGATTCATCAGTAGGGGAGATTTTCATGAACAATCTCAGAGTTGTGTGATGGCTATACACTTGTAACCAACTCACATACATGAAGATCCAACACAGAAAAAATTAACCTGGTTCTTTGGTGGGTTTCTAAGAAAATGAGCTTTCTCTCAGAATTTGCTCGTGATTTTTTTAACCTTCAGCCCCCTCACATTTCTCCAAAAATGCATTATATATCACTTGCTACATTCAAGCCTTCCTTCCCAAGCAAAGAATATGCCAAGGAATCAATTTTGTTATAACATTCCCTCATGATTTGTAGAAAGGGACATCTAACAGAAAAATGTTCGAAGGATGCCAGGTGCATCAAAAAGTTGAATTATTACAAATATTTGGATCATTATCCATCTTGAAGGCCCATTTTTCATCATTAAGGCATGCAAACACCTTTTCACTCATCATTTCACCTTTTCACCTTTTAAAACTACATTTGAAACTTTCAAATTTGACATTTCACATGTTTGGATGGATTAGGGAAAATTTTCATTTCAAAAAAATCTCAGATCTACAAATTAAGCCATGAAAATGATTCCAATGATCCTGGAAGGCCAAAACGACACGGAATCACCAAAAATTTGAAAATTCACAATTCCAAGTTTCCTGGAGCTCCCATGACAGCCAAAATGGTGCAACGTATAGGAACCGTTGATCTGCCTTCAACTTTAAATCCTGGCCCTGCACATGGAAAATGTGGATAAAAAATAAGCTTGGGTTACTTTTTTAATTTTTTGATAAAGCTAGACACGTGGCGCAATATGATTGGATTAGGCCCAGGTTCAAAAATATTCACTTTATAACCTTTTGAAAAATTGGAATTTTTTTCCAAGCCCGATTCAAAAATATTCACTTTATAACCTTTTGAAAACTGAATTTTTTTTCCATCTTTCTCTGCCTCCTTCTTGGGCCTACCACGTGTCCACAATGTGGGTCCCAATGAAACCGCGGGACAATTCTACACATTTTACCTCCTTTTGAAAAAAGGAAAAAATTCCCCAAAACATCCGCGGGCCCGCACACCTGATTTCTCCCTCAGCACATGTCGCTTGATGATTCGTCATGGGAAAATGTCTCTCTTTTTCATCCTAAATCATTTTATTACAAAAGGGATAAAATTCCCTTTTGCCTTAGCCGGCCCGCCGACCTACTCTGCCTACCACGTGTCTCCCTGTGGTTCGTTTGTGGGCTAGTGCTTCAAATTTCCACACTGAGTCATTTTTGCAAAAAGGAAAAAATTCCCTTTTTCCTCTGTCGGCCCGCACTTCCTTCTGACTTTGCCATGTGTCTGTCATTGATTAGAGCGGAGATGCATTCCATTTTTTAACTTTAGAAAACAAGCTAAAATATTTAAGTTTTCCATCAGCCCGCTCCTCCCTTTTTGATTTTTAGGACACGTGTCCACTCCCGATTGGCTGTAGGGTTTCGGGCCAATTTTTGACTTTTAAAATTTTTGTAAAATAAATTCAAAAATCTCCAAGGAAATATGACTCCCCCACTTCTCCTCGGTCAATCAAAACATGCCATGTAGGTAATTTTGGAAAAGGCGGAGCCATGGAACCAATTTCGCCATTTTTCCAAATAGGCAAAAAATAAAAATTTAGAACAATTTTCCACCAACCTTCAGCCAATTAGAACCTGCCACGTTGCCAATGCAAGCTGAGGAATAATTTGATGGGCAAATGACACCTGTCTGACCATCAAAATACAAAAAATGCCAGGGATGTCCTAGAATTTGATTTTTTCACCAAGGATGGAATTTTTTTCGAATTGGAATCAGATGAAACATGATTCGGAGCATTTCTCGACCACGGGGATAGATTTTCAAAGGCATATAGGTATGAATCAATCAATTTTGATTTTTCATGATTGGGCAAAAGGGAAAACATGACATAGCCCAAAAATTTGGAAAAATTAGGGCACAAACAAGGCATGCATGGATTTTTCTCTCAAACTAGGGTAAAACAACAAGTTTGTGAGCATTTTTAAAACATTCATCTGGAAAGGACAAGTTACAGACCATTATTTTGAAAAATAAAACGTTTTAAGCAAGTATAGATTTGAAAAATTAGGGCAACACGGTGCAAGCTTGAGTATTCTTGCAAAATGGGGCATGTCAAAAGATTTTTCAAATGGATTAAGGCATGGGAACAGAGGCAACAACTTCATTTAACCCATTAAAACTATAGAAAATGTTTTAGGAAATGCAGAGTGAAAAGAAAATTAGGGCAAAGGTGGTGCAAGATCAAAATGGACACCAACATCGGCTCCAGCTCGGGGATGGGCACTCCCAGTGAGTGTCATAAGAACAAAACACAGACCAAGTGCCAAAATATCCATTGGGAAAAGGAGTCAATATGCAGGGCATCAGATAACCAGAACCATCCACCAAAAATGAACCTCAAAAATGACAAAAAATAGCTGCCAAGGAGCGAGGCAAACCACAAACCGACACAACAACAAAAAATAGAGCCAAAAAAGCAAAGACTATACACTATACAAGTGGCGCATACCTCAAATTTGGGAATTAATCCAAGAAATATTTCAAATGTTTGTCATTAACAGGCAGTTCAAGAAATTCCCCATCTAAGTCCTTGAGAAAAAAGGTATTCTCACCAATCTTGATATCAATGGCATAAGGCCCCATCCATAATGCATCAAATTTACCATGTTTGCCCTTGTCTTCATGCCTGCTATCCTGTAACAAAACCAGATCTCCAACATTGAAGGCTCTAGGAGTGACCTTCTTATCAAGCAATATCTTCAACTTCTCTCTAAATTTGACATGCCTTTGGTGAGATGCTCTTCTCTCCTCATCAAGCTCAACAATCTGATTAATCCTTGCTTCATATGGATTGAGCTCTTGATCTTCCAACTGTTGAACAAACTGAAATGAAGATAATTACAGATGTAAGGGCAAAAAATCCTGAGTTCCATGTACCAATTCAAATGGGCTCATACCCGTAGCTCTTTTAGGAGTTATCCTATCAGCCTAAACTACAAATTTCAGTTGTTCACCCCATATTCTCTTGTTCAACTCCAAGGTCCTCCTAATGATCTTTAACAAATTCTTATTGCTGGAATCAACTTGTCCATTCCCTTGGGGGTTACAGTTTGAATAATAATTTAGATTAGTTCCATACTCCTTGCACATTGCCATAAAAGGTTTAGCTCTGAAACACATGGCATTATCAGCCACAATTTTGACTGGCACACCAAATCTGCATATGATATTATTTAATAAGAAGTCCATAACAACTTGGTGTGTTGCTTTCTTGGTGGGGATTGCCTCTACCCACTTGGTGAAGTAATCTATGGCTAAAAGGAGCCATTTATGTCCAACACTAGAAGGGTCTGAAATATCCCCAATGAAGTCCATCCCCCAATGTTTGAAAGGAGCTTCAATTGACACATGCTGCAAATGGAGGGATCCTGAAGCTTTCAGTCTTCCAAAGAAACGCTGGCAACTATCACATTTTCTAACCAGCTGGGTTACATCTTTGAAGAGAGTAGGCCACCAATAACCAGCCCTCAAAACTTTGTGTGCTATAACCCTTCCAAAAAAGTTCCCTCCAATAACTCCCCCATGGAAATCAACAACTACCTTGGGAGCTTCATCTTCAGTTATACATTTCAAGAGGACACCTTCAGGGTTCTTCCAAGCCAACCCAAAGTCAGTGATGATGTATTTTTGAGAAGCCAGCTTGAGGGATCTTTTATGATTTTTATTTAAATGACCAGGATAGCATAGGTGTCTGAGGTAAAATATTATATCCTTGTACCACTCAGAACTTACAAATTTCCTAAGAGCATTTGCCCTTTCTTCTTCTACTTCATTCACTTCCATAGTCTGCAAGTTACTCTTAGCCATGAGTTTAGCAAGACCCAAACCTCTTACTAACTTTGTGGTTTAGATGTCCATATCATACTCCTGCAGTTTGTTCACCCATCTACATATTTTACTTGAGATCTCCATCTCTGATAAGATGTCTTTTACCATGGTATGGGGAACATAAGCAACAACTTTTGAACTTAGGGTATAAGGCCTAAAAACCTTTGTTGCTTTCACCAAGGCAAATGCTTGTTTTTCCATGATTGTATATTTCAACTCAGCAGCTTGTAAAGCCTTGCTAAAGAAGGAAATAGGCCTGTCAGCCCCATCTTCATTCTTTTGGAGCAAAACAGATGCAATAGTATTTTCAGAAGTAAATTGTAATTCGGAGCTGCCAAGATAGGTGCATATTTGAGTGCCTCTTTGATTCCTTCAAAAGCTTGAACATCAGCCTCTTCCCATTTGATAACTTTATCTTTCTTTAACATGCATGTGATAGGAAGAGTTAACTTAGCAAAATTGGACACAAACCTTCTAATGAAATTGATTTTCCCAAAGAAAGATTGGATGCCCTTCTTTGTTCTTGGAATTGGCACCCTACGAATTGCTTCTATTCTCTCATGATCAATCATGACACCAACCTTTGAAATAATATGACCAAACAACTTGGCATTTTGCACCCCAAAGTGACACTTCTTTGGATTAAGAGAGATTCCAAATTCTCTACATCTGATCAACATTCTTTCCAAATGCTACAAGTGATCTTTTCTGTTCTTTGAAAATACAGTCACATCATCCTGATAAACTACAATGAAGTCATTTACATAACCAGCGAAAGCAACATCTATTGCTCTTTAGAAAGTTGCTCCAACATTCATGAGACCAAAAGGCATTCTCACATAAACATATGCTCCCCAAGGAGTGGTAAAGGTAGTTTTAAATCTTTTTGACTCCTTGACAACAACCTGATTATAGCTTGAGAAACCATCCAAGGTGGAAAAAAATTCAGATCCAGTCACTAACTGCAGCATGTTATCCATGTTTGGAAAAGGATAATTGTCTTTCAATGAAGCTCTATTCAAATTTCTGAAGTCTACACAAAGTCTGATATCTCCATTCTTCTTTCTGACTAGCACAAGGTTTGCAACCCAAGATGAATACCTTATGGGCTGAATGATCCCTCCCTCCTTCAGTTTCTTCAATTCATCTTGAATTTTAATGGAGAGGAGTGGATTAATTGGCCTTTGCTTATGTCTGAATGGTTTGGAATTTTTCTCAAGAGGGATCTCATGTTGAAACAAGTCCTCTCTATATGCTTTCAGCTCTGAATATGACCAGGCAAGGCAATCTTGATATTGTTTCAACAATTGGAGGTAGGAATGTTTTTCTTCCTTGTTTAAACTACTGTCTAACCAAAATTTTCTTGGTTTTTCCTTTGTTCCCAAGTCATGCTCTTCCACATCCCTTGAGGCAGACATGTTTCTATTGATGATGCAATCAACATTGTTAAAATTAGACTCAAGAGCAACAAGGCCTCTAGGAATGGTGTTAGTTTTCAATTGGATAATATCTTTTCCAAAAAAAGTCTCTCTTCCTTCAGTCATACATACCATTAGTTCCCAATCAATATGCTGATCTAAAAACTCACCTTGATTTTGTAAGAACCTTTACACTTGAGCATCATCATTAAACACTTGCCAATGCTTGATGTTGTCAGGGACAGCTGGCCTAGTTAACACTTCAAAATTATACTCACAATAAGATGAAATGGTGTAAAATCCAAATCTTGACCCCAACACTGCCAACTTATCAGTAGCAGCATTGAAACTTTTGTCATGGTGTACAATATTGAAGGAATCAAACATCTCAATTAGATCCCAAAATGCATGCTTATACTGCTTCATCCGCAGATTTTTTGTAGCATACATTTTTCTTATTTGTTTGAAAACTAGCTCTGAATCTCCCTTTGCAATGATGTCCTTGACACCATACTTCCATAAAATTCTCAGACCCAACAACAAGGCTTCATACTCAACAATGTTGTTAGTACATTCAAAATTAAGCTTGAAGGAAAAAACAAATTCTTCCAAGCTAGGAGAAATCAAAGTTACACCAACACCATTTCCAAATTTGGAGCAAGCTCCATCAAATAGCAAGGTCCAAGGAGAACATACCTGCTTAAGGCACTTTGATTGATCCATTTTGTGTTCTTTTCCATCAGCAAAACCAATAAAATTATTAGCATCAACATCAGCAAATAATACTTCATAAGAAGCATTGTTTGGGTTCTCAATTAGATGCAACATTTTCTTTTCTCCATAGAGCTTGAAAAGGATTCCCTCAATGGGAATGGTGGAAAAATACATATCAATTTAGGCACTCCCTCCAACACTTGCAACCCACTTTCTTGACAATAACATACCCTATTTGGCAGGGCAATCAATAATCACAACATCCAATTTTAAATTCCTCCCAGGATAAGATGCAAGATACATCACCAAGCCCTTCACACAACCAACTACTGGCACTTCTCTTGAGTCCATGACAATAAACTTTCCATAGGCTATTGTCACTTTGATATCCAACTCATTCATGACTTCTAGAGGCATGACATTACAGGATGCACCAAAATCAAACATATAATTGTGAAGTAGCCTATCCTTTATGATCAAAGTTGTGAAGAATGGATCAACATTAAGTTGGGAGTCAACCAAAGATGTCCCCAAATATACCTCAGGTGTCTCTCTAAGATCCTCTACTGCTGGTGGTGTTTCAAGGTTAACAATTATTTGAGGAGGAATCTCAACAACATTTACATTTTTGCCTAGAGTAGTCTTCTCTTCTTTCAACCCCAAGTACTCAAATGCTCTCTTCTTATGCTAAGGAATTCTAAGCAACTCAATGATTAGAACACTCACTTTGATTTGGCTCAATACTTGGGCTATGTCATAGGGAAAACTCCTTGGCAAAACAACATTGGAAGGGAGACAAGAAGATTCATCAGATGGCATGGGACTCTTGACAACTTGGGCATGAGGAGGACTGCAATTTTTTCTTGGGACAACAGAGCTTTTGGAAAGTGTTTCTCTTTTAGGAGCTTCTTTTGGAATGCTTGTGAGCAAGGGTGTTTTAGGTTTGGGTTGAGGCCCAACTCCCTTAACAACTTTGCTTCTAGTGTTATAATCTTTCTCTTGAGCTACAACAACATTCATCAACAATTGTCTATCCTCTTCCGAAGGAATACCACCATCATACTTCTTAATCATCAAAGCTCTTAAGTATTCAAATTCATTGTTAGGAATTTCAAAAGCTTGCACTACATCAACTTCAAGAGTATGAGGGGGAAGAGAGACTTGTACCCATTTGATGCAATCCCAAAAGGTAGTAGCAGTCCTAACACTTATTACTTCCATAGATGTTGTTCCTCCTTGTGAGCTTGAAGAACAACCCACCATGCAAATATCATCATCAGTACCATCATCATTATTAGCTTCACCTTTTTACTGGTCCACTTCACATGGAGGATGGGTTAGATATCACCTATCACACCAATCGATATCAACAACTTCTTCAACAGTAGAAACCCTAGCAGTTAAGGGATCAAGTAACACTCTTCCTTCACGTGCTTGAGGATGCCTATTTGCAGACCCCATGGGTACTTTCCCTCTATCATCTACCCTTTGATCACCTCTAAGATGATTGGAAAATCTGTCATGATTTTGCGTTCTTGGCTGACCTTGTGAAGTTTTCCCAATTCCCTTCTCAGCTGTTGCCAATTTATATGATATTTCTTTGATAGCCCCTGCCAAAGTTTTCACAACCTCCTCTAAATCAACACCTTTGCTAGCTTGAGGTTTTTCAGGGTTTATCAACTTTACTCCATCTCTCTTGAGAGGTTTCCCAATTGCTTTGATATTGTTTTCAATTTGAAATGCCATGGTGAAAGCTTGTCTTAGATTGGTAGAGTTCTTGTCTCTTAGGTAGTAGGCTGCCTTCTTATCAAATGCAATTGCATATTTGATTAAAAAAGATTCATCACAAGGCCTCAGATTAACTGACAGCCTTCTTAAAATTTTGTTAAATCTTGTGTTGAAGTCATGGACTGATTCATTGGGGTTCTTCTTGATATTCTTAAACTTAGACAAGAGAAATCTAGGCTCAGACTTATCACCATATTACAATCTAAATGCATTCTTCATTTCAGTCCATGAATCAATAGAATTATCAGGCAAAGCCTTGTAGCAATCCCTAACATCCTCTTCTAGTGTATGAATGAACAATTTAATATACACATCTTCAAACTCTATCTCAAAATATTCCATCATGTTAACAAAAAGTTTGATACGCTGATCACCAGTTATTGCATTGTTACCTTGGAATTTTGGCAACCTATTTCTGACATTTTGTGGGACAGCATTTGGGTAACCATCCATTCCTCTAAAGTCTATAGAACTAAAGGTGTTAACAAAAAATGGAGGTATAGGTTGAGCCATATCATTTGGTGGAGGTGATCTGGGGGGTGACACAAGAAAATGAGGAGTGTAAGATCCTTGGGGCTTAAGAATGTGATTCACAAGACTTGCATTCTCTAAATGCTGATTTTCTTGGAAAGTTTTATTCGGATTAAAAAAAAGAGGTGCAGATTGAATAAGGAACCTACTCGGTATAGCAGAAGGACCTTCAGTAGCTGAGGGTAAATAAGTTTATGAGAGGATTGCTTGAATCATAATCACTTGAAGAAGAATGATAATCCTCTACCAAAGGATGATCTCTCTCACCAATGGATATATCTTTTCCTGATGTTTGACCTTTAACAACTTTCCAAAATCTTCTCCCTTCTAACTCTGCATTACTTAAATCTGAGAACAACTTCTTAGAAGAGTCTCTAATGAAGAGAGATATTCTTCCTTCCAGTTTAGCAAAGATTAGCAACACAAAAAATAAATGACAAAAAGGTAAGACACCGGTATTTATCAAGATCAAAACAACATGGAGTCGCCACTAAAGACTTTCACCCTAGTTGTGCAAATGCACTAAAATACTCTATCAAATACCTATCAACACTAAAAATCTTGCCAAAATTTACATATAAGACCTTCCTTTTCTTGAATTTATCAACCACAAATGCAAATGAAGTGCAACAACTACTAGAAACTGATAAAATTACAAGTAGAACTTATATCTTCACTCAATCCTTACAAATCTGATTATAAAATGATGCTTCAACAATGGATTTGCATGTAGAATTTTCAAGGGAGTTTACTAGGGTTTGATATGTATTCAAATATCTCAAATATGTATGCACATGGATCAGATTGAACTAATAGAATATCAAACTCAGAACTCTATTCTTCATTCCAATCTTATAAATATGATAAGAAGATGATACTCAGATTTGTAATTACACATAAAATCACACAAGAAGTATTACCAGGGATATGAAATACTGCAATATTGAACAATGTCCCCGACAGCGGCGCCAGAAAGTGTTGGTACCCAATTTTTTTCTCCTTTTCAGTCCGAGTAGCATCAAAAATATTTCATGAAGCTTAAAGGTAGATAGACCATGTTGTATGTCATTTGTATCTGGGGATATGATCTAATTGGCACTCAAGTTTGTGGAGAAATGGATAGCACTCTAATAGGACTTGATTTTGTCCTAACTATTTTAGGGTGTGCCTTGCAACCAAGGTAAGAGAACCCATTTTGTAACCTTCTAATGGTGAAGGAGATGAAGATATCCTTCTCTTGCTTGAGTTCTATGAGGAAGACCTTGATGAAAACATGATCAACACCCTAGATTTGACTCTCACGAGTTGTCACTTCCAGAATATAGGTATGTTTTCAACACAAGGCAAAGGTTACTAGAGACATTGGAATCCTGATCTGTTCTGCATACTTTTGCAAATGGATTTTGATCTTTTATGGGTATACAATGCAAATCAGGGGTAGTACAGGGTAGGATCTATTGTTTAGATGATTTTTTGGTGGGGTCTTGACAAGATAAACTTGGATGTATCAGATCTTTGATAACCTCTACAATACTTGAACAACTATTAGATAAAATGCTTCAAATAATCAAGATGTTCTTTCAACTAGAAGATGCACAAATGAAAGCCCAAGTTGCACTCTTCACAAAATATGTGAGAACTCACCACAAAAGCTTGAAGTAAATAACTCAATTAAACACAAAAATCCTTGATCAAACCACGCCTAAGGTACCCCCAAAGGCTTACAAGCAATCCCAATCAACAAATGAAGGTGCAGTGATTTTAAACTGCTTATTTTCAATGCTAGATGAAAGCTCTTTTGACAAACTAAACTGCAAGTGCTACTAAATTATCAATAAGGATGAGATCTGTGTGATTTTTTAAAGACTTTCAATGCAAGATTGCAACAAGAAAAAGGAAAACTATTTACAGGTATTTAAAAATAATAACAAACATCATATTGCCCAGAAAAACATAGATTAACTCAAAATATTGTTAGATTCATCAGTAGGGGAGATTTTCATGAACAATCTCAGAGTTGTGTGATGGCTATACACTTGTAACCAACTCACATACATGAAGATCCAACACAGAAAAAATTAACCTGGTTCTTTGGTGGGTTTCTCAGAAAATGAGCTTTCTCTTAGAATTTGCTCGTGACTTTTTTAACCTTCAGCCCCCTCACATTTCTCCAAAAATGCATTATATATCACTTGCTACATTCAAGCCTTCCTTCCCAAGCAAAGAATATGCCAAGGAATCAAGTTTGTTACAACATTCCCTCATGATTTGTAGAAAGGGACATCTAACAGAATGTTCGAAGGATGCCAGGTGCATCAAAAAGTTGAATTATTACAAATATTTGGATCATTATCCATCTTGTAGGCACATTTTTCATCATTAAGGCATGCAAACACCTTTTCACTCATCATTTCACCTTTTCACCTTTTAAAACTACCTCTGCAACTTTCAAATTTGACATTTCACGTGTTTGGACGGATTAGGGAAAAATTTCATTTCAAAAACATCTCAGATCTACAAATTAAGCCATGAAAATGATTCCAATGATCTTGGAAGGCCCAAATGACATGGAATCACCAAAAATTTGATGTAAAATTCACAATTCCAAGTTTCCTGGAGCTCCCATGGCGGCCAAAATGGTGCAACGTACAGGAACCGTTGATCTGCCTTCAACTTTAAATCCTGGCCCTCCACGTGGAAAATGTGGATCAAAAATAAGCTTGGGTTACTTTTTTAATTTTTTTTGATAAAGCTAGACACGTGGGCAATATGATTGGATCGGGCCCAGGTTCAAAAATATTCACTTTATAACCTTTTGAAAAATTGGAAATTTTTTCCATCTTTCCCCGCCTTCTTCTTGGGCCTGCCACGTGTCCACAATGTGGGTCCCAATGAAACTGCGAGACAATTCTGCACATTTTACCTCCTTTTGAAAAAAGGAAAAAATTCCCCAAAACCTTCACGGGCCCGCACACCCGATTTCTCCCTCGCCACATGTCGCTCAATGATTCTCTGTTGGGCCATGTCCTCTTTTTCATCCTAAATCTTTTTATTACCAAAGGGAAAAAATTCCCATTTGCCTCCGCCCACCCGCTCTACCTGCCACGTGTCTCCCTATCATTTGTTCATGGGCCAGTGCTTCAAATTTCCACACTGAGTCATTTTTGTAAAAAGGAAAAAATTTCCTTTTTCCTCTGCCGGCCCGTACTTCCTTCTGACTTCGCCATGTGTCTGTCGTTGATTGGAGTGGAGATGCATTCCATTTTTTAACTTTAGAAAACAAGCTAAAATCTTTAAGTTTTCCATCGGCCCGCTCCTCCCTTTTTGATTTTCAGGACACGTGTCCACTCCTGATTGGCTGCGGGGTTTCGGGCCAATTTTTGACTTTTAAAATTTTTGCAAAATAAAGTCAAAAATCTCCAAGGAAATTTGACTCCCCCACTTTTCCTTGACCAATCAAAACATGCCACGTAGGCAATTTTGGAAAAGGCGAAGCCATGGAACCAATTTCACCATTTTGCGAAAAAGGCATAAAACAAAAAGTTAGAACAATTTTCTGCCAACCTTCGGCCAATTAGAACCTGCCACGTTGCCAATGCATGTTGAGGAAGAATTAGACAGGAAAATGACGCTTGTCTGATTGTCAAAATACAGAAAATGCCAGGGATGCCCTAGAATTTTATTTTTTCACCAAGGATGGAATTTTTTTCGAATTGGAATCAGATGAAACATGATTCCGAGCATTTCTCGACCACGGGGATAGATTTTCAAAGGCATATAGGTATGAATCGATCAATTTTGATTTTTCATGATTGGGCAAAAGGGAAAACACGGTATAGCCCACATATTTGGAAAAATTAGGGCACAAACAAGGCATGCATGTATTTTCTCTCAAACTAGGGTAAAACAACAAGTTTGTGAGCATTTTTAAAACATTCGTCAGAAGGGACAAGTTACAGACCATTATTTTGAAAAATAAAGCATTTTAAGCAAGTACAAATTTGAAAAATTAGGGCAACACGGTGCAAGCTTGAGTATTCTTACAAAATGGGGCATGTCAAATGATTTTTCAAATGGATTAAGGCATGGGAACAGAGGGAACAACTTCATTTCACCCATTAAAACTGTAGAAAATGTTTCAGGAAATGCAGAGTGAAAAGAAAATTAGGGCAAAGGTGGTGCAAGATCAAAATGGACACCAACAATCTTGAGAATAAAAAGAAACCTTAAACCATATTTTTGCTAACCTTAGATTAGGTGTGGAATCTAATCATTCATCTTGTATGCTTAAGGGAATTGACATTTATTTTGGCATCTTTCTTTGATTTTCTTTTGTTTACTAAACAACAAAAAATAGGGTTTGTGTATGCTCCTCTTGCACTTAGTGTGATCTAGAGAATCAAAATCAACCTTAGTTTCATTCATTAAGAAGCACTTGGATTAATTGGGAAAGGAATTTACGTGCTTTATAGTTCTTTGATTTACAAGTTTTTAAATTGATATATAGTTGGGTATTGTGTTGTGTATGCTCTTCTCTTGCACCTACTGTGATCTTGAGAATAAAAAATAAGACTTAAATCTCTTTCATGACATTGTGAATATTTTGAACTACTAAGTGTTTGTGTGAAGGACCTTATGCTTGTCTAAAATAAAAAAGAGAACTCTCTTCAAAACAAACATCTAACATTCACTTGTGCTTGTAGGTTACCAAAGGTGGTCAAAACCAAATTAATTAATCCAAAAGATAAAAAAACACAGCACTATACAACACAATGTATTTGCAGGTTGGTTAAGATTTAAGGCTCGTCCATTCAACTAGAACATAACCCCCTTGGCATAAGCCTTAAGCTACAATAAAGGGGGTGGTTTTAGGAACCCCAAAGTTGTCCACACAAGAGGGAACCTTGTGGAAAAAATGGTTAAAGTGCTCCACACTACACACTTGACTAATATTCCTCGGAAAGATTAGCATCAAAGTTATCCATATCGCAAACCCAATGAGAGTACAAGATGGATGCATTTATTTCCCACTGTGCTTGAAGGGGGTAAAGTAAAGCCGAGATCCCCTAAGACTAGTCAGTGTGAATTTCTTGGTAAATCATTCTTCCATTTAGATAACTTGTGGCATCTAAGAAGAGAGGACCACCTAGGAAGCTTGTTGGCTTGGAGCCAATTTAGTCTTAGATATCTTGAGTGCCATCACAAAGTGATAAATTTTTTAGATTCAAACTCTTATTATTCGAACAAGGGAAAGAATCTCTTAAAGTTGAAACCACGTGAGCCTTCATCACGAAATTGACATAGTGTTACTTTGGCCTAGTTTCTCACTTGACATAAGGCAGGGTGAAACTTTCCCAAAGTTATACTTAGTTTATTTAATCCCAATTTTGGTCTATTCTTTTGTTTTCTTTTTGCCCATTTGGGACAAGGAGAAAACATACTTATGCCAGTGCTATCAATTGATTGTACTAACCACTTTTTTGTCCGTTTACGCTCATCCATGTTTGCTGAGTTGTTAAACATCTAAAGTGTGTGGGTAGGTTTTCACATCTTGATAGCCACTTGATCTGGAATTTAGGATCATCATTATATTCCTTTGAGTTGTTACGCTGCCCGTATTATAGATATACAATTGGGATACTTAAGTTTTGTTTCCATCGTGAAACTTGACCTAAGTCTTCATATTGCATTGTTACGCTGCTCGCACGCGTGATAATTTATTTATATACTTAGGCTTAGTTTTTGGTCTTAACATTGTCTTGAGATTTTGAGGGTGTTGATGTTACTTTGTTAGCATTGTGATAACATTGTTGCGACACTAAAACTTTCTTTTTTTACAAATCTTGATTAACATGTCTATATAGTATCATTACGCTACTCACATTAGTAAACATCCATTTTCAAAGACTTAGATCTTGTTAGTATCTATAACTACTTTGATATATCTTGTTGGTAGATTGCGTCAACACATTTTTAGTGTTTAGATCTTGTTTATCTTGAACTTGATCTAAATAATGATATTGTGTTGTCACTATCGGTGTTAGACTTATCTCTTGAGGACATAAGGGGTGTGTTATATTTTTACATTTTAGATGGAGTATTTTACTTAGTCATCCTAGACCACTTCTTATTTTAGACTTAGATGGTTGTTCTATTAGTCTTTGGTATCCATGGTTTACATTGAGCCTTTGGATTGGTCACCATTAGTCGTAGGACATTATTTTGTAATGATTTTATACCGTTACACTACAAAAATTTTCTTAAGGTCAGTTGTTAACCTTTCATGTTATGCCTACTAGGTCACAAGAATGGGGCATCGTAAGCTAGGGGCAGGTCCCTTTGGTGATGAAACATCAAATCCACTTATAGATCATGTTTTAGAAGAAACTGTCATGATTGATCATAGCGGTGGAGAGAAGGATTCTCCTCGTCAAAATTTTGATCTAAATTATGCTCACTATGATTATTACATATTTCAAAACCAAAATGATGTTCTTAGATGAGTTGTTAGGTTAGGAACTAGATTAACTCCTATGGTTGATCTCAATCTCATCATGGGTATGGCTCATGAAGAAGAAATGGTAGAATGTCCCCTTCGTATGACTAACAAAATTTTGAACCAAGGTCACACTTCCACTTCTGGGAAACAAAATAATGAGGAAATACCCTTTATAAATGATGGATATTATCACATTCCTAGGGTTAGAGTTCATTGTGAAAATATTTAACCTACGCAACACAAATAACTCTCTCCTCGCGAAAGTTACAAATAGGTTCCTACACAAGAGATTACCTTAGAACAACAAGTGCAGATTATTATTCACCAACTGGTAAGTTTAACCTCCCACATAAACAAAGAATCAAAAAAGGATCTATCTAAGCTTTTGAAACAAACTAAACCAAAAGCCTTGTACCATGGAGATGAGTTTGTTAGCCATACTCCTCATCAAATGACACATAAACCATATTTTGAGGAAATATACACAGAAAATAGAGGTGATGAAATGACAAGGCTTAATATCTTGTATAGGCCAATGCCATCCACACAAGACCAAGTTTTAACCAGGAATGGTTAACCATGAAGAGTGCTCTTAGCACTCTACAAGAGAGAAATACAAGTGCTAACAAGAAGTACCAATTCAAGGAACTTTTCCCATACCCCTTCGATAGGGATATGTTGCAGGTCCCTTTCCCATGAAACTTGCATTGCCCAAAGTTTGACAAGTACAAGGGAAAAGGTGACCCTAGGGAACATATAATTGTTTTTATATGGCATGTCAAGAGGTTGCATACAGTGATGATTATCTTATTCATCTCTTTCCTCGTAGTTTGGGCGGACATGCACTTGAATGGTTCCTACATATCCCTAAGGGATCGATATCCACATGGAATAAACTAGTTGAGCAGTTCGTATGTCATTTCTCATTCAAAATTGAGAGTGATGTGACCAGATGGATATTTTTAATGTAAAGTAATGTAATAGCAATTTTTTGCTAGTTTCTTACAACGATGGAGGGGGCTAGCTAGCCACTTTCGTTACTCCATACCTAAGAAACAACTCATTAGCATATTCATACCTAATCTTCACCCCGAGATCACATTCCACTTGCAAATGTATTGTGGAAATACATTCGAAGAGGTCATAGAGAAGTGCAACTAGATTGAAAAGGTGTTGAAAGAAAGAGGAACATTAAAACCTGCCTCGCGTGACCAACACAATCAAAATCATGACTCTAGATCCAATGAAAAGTCAAAGTTCATTCCTAACAAGAAAAATAATGATGTGGGTGATGGAATCAATGACAATAAATGGGTTCAAAATGTACAAAAATCTACACTCGTAAAACTTACAAGGGGTACTCCAGCTCCTGAATATAAACATCATACTTTTACCACTCTTTCTGATTCAATGTCATCAATTTTAAAAAAGTTAAGGGTGGTAAACATGGTTAAGTATCCTGAAGCAAAACCATACGAATATGACGTGTCTAAACCATCATGGTTTAGAGAGAATGAATATTGCCAATTCCATTGTGTTAAAGGTCATAAGACGGATAAGTGTTTAAGGTTGAAACACTACATCGAGGAATTAATTGAAAGTGGAGAGGTGGAGATGAATCTAGCTAGTACTGATCAATACCCCAATGCTAAGATGGGTATATTTAAAGATCCTTTACCTAAATATAATAAAGAAAAGGGTAAGCTAGATCAGGGTCAATCATCCAAAGATAATAGAGCCATGGCCTATACGTACAAATTCAAAAATAGCAACCATGTGTCTAATAAGGACAACCATTTCGATGCTCTCATTGGTTATATAGATGAATCTATTAAAGATGTCAATACAATCAAAATCAACACAAGGGAGTGTGTCATGACAATGTGATGTCCTCGCCTTGTTATCTCAGAGCTTATTCTGACATCTACTCCTATACCTAAATATAATCCTCATGAAAATCATTATGATGTTACATAACCTTACAAGAAACAAGAGTGTCTAAGAATGTTAGAATAATGATTTTTTGTAAGGTTGGGTTACTATTCTTAAGGTTTCCAATGTCCATAAGGACATTCTATATAGAACCTTACAAGAAACAAGAGTGTCTGTTGACATTAACCCAACCTGATTTCAAGAAATGATAGCCTAAATAGCTCTTGTAGATCATATAATGTTTAGCTTAGCTGAAATTCCAGAGGAAAATCCTTCTCACAATTTTCCCTTACATATTGAGGTTATCATCAAACGAAAAAGGTCAAAAGAGTGCTTGTGGATGGTGGATCTGGTTTAAACATTTGTACACTAAAGTTGATTAAACAACTTGGGTGTACTGAAGAGGACTTAGAAACAAAGGTCATTACTATTAAGGCATATGACAATGAGGAACGCCATTAACTAACATGATTAATTTTTCACTGGAGATAGGACCTATTTCTCAAGAAACTAAATTTCATGTGCTAGATTTGGAACTACCATATAACATAATGCTTGGTTTTTTATGGATCCATGACATGCAAGCCGTACCTTCAACATACCATTAATGTTTGAAGTTGCACTATGAGGGATAGACCCTCACCATTCAAGGATATCCTCAACCTTTTGCTCATTGCAAAGCATTGATGTGATTCTCCCCTATTATATATGAATGCCCTTTAACAGAAATGGTAGTTCTAATTCATTCTGAGGCCCTTTCCTCATGCATAAATCCTGAAACTTTATCATCCAGTGATAATGAAGCATATTCACCAATTTCTTCATTTTGCACATGGGAGATGAAGACTATTGATAATGGCTATGGAGAATATAATATCCCAAGCTTTGCTGGTTTCTAAACCACCACTTGGGCCTAAAGCGCGTGGTAGACCATGTTTTAGACCACTAAAACCTAAGCATACATGCATTCTTGACACTTTTATACCTGGTGGGTTGTTAGCAAATGAGAGGATGGATTTCAAATCTATACCTTATCCCTTACATGATGAAAGAGCCTTGTGCTATCAATCATCTAAACATGTCATTCCTAATAAGATGATGTATACAATGGGATATGAATATCACAATTGCGGCGTATAAGAATAAGGTAGGAGATAAGATTTTCAAACACCTCATCAGTGGATCAATAAGGATGGCATAGGCCTCCACCCATATGAGTTCTCATAGGTCGAGGATACCTCTTTCGAATACGATGATACTTTTTCTGAGAGTGAAAGAGAAATAGATTTCCAATGTAGTATTTATGAATACCTTATCTCCACAGACCTATTTTTTAGACACGGATATCCTTACCATAAACCATGTGCCAACCCCTACCATTCCTACATTTATTCCAAAATTATACCTCATATACCTGTCACTCATAAAATGGGATCAACAACAACATATACCAATATAGGTCTTCCAAAATGATGAAGAAATTGGTGAATTCTTGGGTCTTCGTGATGGTATTCTAGTGGGTGATCATAAGAAAGTATTCTCTAAACAACTCAATGCATGCATGTACTTTAGGGAGGGTGCTGAGTTATGTGGAGAACAAAAACAAGGGCAAATGTCCCACTGAAAAGACTTGCGGGAAAAATAAGTCTAAGTCTTATAATAAAAACCTTTTTGAGGAACTTATAGACAGACAAAAAGAGAATAATAGATTAAAAGGTGGACTAACCAGAAGGTGAAAATATCTTTGAGACATATTTTAGATAAGAATATATTAATCTTCCCCCAATCCTATACACATGGAGGATGATTCCAAGTTACTCGTGGAGGAGATAATAGATGTCAACATCAATATCAAAGAGTTTCCCAAGATAGTAAAGATAGGATCTTCTCTCTTAGTCAGGGAACAAAAAGTTTTTACAACACTTTTAAGAGAGTATGCAAATATATTTTTGTGGTCTTATGCATTGGATTAAATGCAACATTAGTAGTACACAATCGTATTGTACATGAACAAGCAAAGCCCATCAAACAGAAGCTTCATAAGATGCATCCTCGTGTTGCATTACTAGTTAAAGCAGAGTTAGAAAATTTATTAACTCTAGGCTTCATTAGGCCTATCGACTACTCAGAGTGGATTTCTAATGTGGTATTTGTTCTAAAGAAACCTGTGGGTATTAGAGTTTGTATAGATTTTCGTGATATAAATAAAGATTTTCCCAAGGATGACTTTCCTCTCCCAAACATCGACATGATTGTCGATTCTACTGCTGCTTACGAGATGATATCACTCATGGATGGATTTTTCGATTACAAAGATAAATATTAATGAAGAGGAACAAAACAAGATGGTTTTTATTACCCCATGGGGAATATTCTATTACTGTGTCATCCCCTTTAGCCTCAAGAATGCAGGTGCAACTTATCAGTGGGTAATGACAATTATCTTCCATGATGTGATTATTGATATTATGGAGGATTAAGTGGATGACATATTAGCGAAATCCATAACTCGATAAGAGCATCCAGAGATACTAAGACACATCTTTTAGCATCTACAGGATTATGAGGTCCATCTTAATACAAAGAAGTGTGTCTTTAATGTATTATCTGGCAAGTTATTGGAATTCATAGTGTCTTGGAGAGGTATAAAAGTTGAATCTACAAAGGTTGCTGCTATTACAAACATGCCTCCTATGAAAAATATCAGAAAACTTCGCAGCTTACAAGGAAAAATCCAAGCAATTAGGATATTCATTTCATAGCTAGCGGATAAGTGTCATACCTTCACGCATTTGTTAAAAAAGGATGTTGATTTTAAGTGGGGTATTGAACAACAACAAGCATTTTATTTTCTCAAAATGTATTTGGCTAAACCCTTAGTTCTCATGCCACCAACAAAAACTGAACCTTTGTTACTATATATTTCTGCTACACACTTTGTAATTAGAGCATTGATAAATCAATATGATAGGGAGCAGAAAGAGAAATCCATATATTAATTAAGCGAAACATTGATAGCTTATAAGCTTAATCATCCCCAAATAGAGAAGGCTTGTTTGGACGTGGTGTTTTCTTTCCAAAAGATACGCCATTATCTGTTAAATAACAAGGTCAGGCTAATTTCAAAGGCAGATCCATTAAAATATCTATTGTCAAAGCCCACGCTCACTGGGAAGATGGCTAATTGGATCATCTTGCTTAGTGAGTTTGACATAGAATACGTTCACTAAAAATTAGTTAAGTGATAGGTTTGAGTAGATCAACTAGCTAAGGCCCCTCTACCAGGTACAAAACCTTTAAGTCTAGAACTTCTAGATTATTCCATGATGTACCTTGAAGAATCAATCATATGGAAACTATACTTTGATGGTTCCTTTACCTTTCATAGTTCAAGTGCCAGAGTTTTGTTGATTACTCCAGTAGGAGATTTTATTCTACAAGAATTTCGACTTGGGTATGAAGCCCTTATCATAGGGATTAAATGAGCTATTAAATGTGATATCATGAAATTAAATGTAATTAGTGACTCAATGTTAATTATAAATCAAGTAATAGAGGAATATAAAGTAAAATATGAGAAACTTCTTCCATATAAGAGAATAGTAGATAGTTTGAAGGAGTTTTTTGAATCTATCACATTTGAACAGATCCCAAGGGGAAAAAATAGAGAAACAGATGCTATGGCTACTTTAGGATCCATGTTGAGTATTCCACCTGAGAATAATGACATGCCCTTCTTTGTTGAACATCTACGGATACTAACATATGACATGTTAGAGTCCTGTTTGGTATGTGAAGTTGTTAGTCCCCTTTCCCCATGGTACAATGACGTATTCACCTACCTACATGATGAAACCTTCCAACCTAACCTTTCTCATGCTAATAAACGTAACCTCATCTAGCATATAGCTTGATATACCTTACTTGGGGGCACCCTCTACCATCGAGGCTATGATGGGAATCTGTTGCAATGTTTAAACTCAGATGAATCTATTTTAACAGTTAGGGAGGTACATGAAGGCATCTGCGGGGCTCATACGAACATGATTAACCTAACAAAAAATTTACTTAGAGTAGGATACTATTGGCCTACTGTGGAAAATGATTTATGTAAATACGTGAAGAAGTGTTTACTATGTCAAAAGTATGACAATTTGATACATGCATCGATGCAGTCATTACAGCTAATCATGACACCTTGGCCATTCTCAAAGTGGGGGCTCGATCTTATAGGAAATATTAACCCCATATATTTTGATGTCCATAAGTTCATTATAACTACCATAGAATATTTTACCAGGTGGGTAGAGGCTATTCCTATAACTTACATTGAAGGTGCGTAGATTTCAAAGTTAATAATGAACCATATGATTTTTCATTACGACATCTCATCTGCCATTATCACTGACAATGGTAAATCATTCAAGAATAAAACCATGAAAGTGTTATGAAAATGTTTTCAAATATCTCTAAATTTTTCAACCCCCTATTATCCTTAAGGTAGTGGGCAAGTTGAGGCTTCTAAACATTATGGAGAAAATGGTGAACACAGGAGGCCGTAATTGGCATATCTAGATTCAACCTTTCCTCTGGGCCTATAGAACCTCCATTCACATTCCTATAGGTGTAACCCCATACTCCCTAGTATTTAGAACTGAGGCCATTTTACCCCTAGAGATTGAGCTCCCCTCTTTGTGTATAGAGCTCAGGGATCACCTCAATGAGGAGGAAGACTATAGAGTAGCTCGACTAGCAGAGTTAGAGCTATTGGATGAAAAATGAATTCACACACTGTATCACCTATAATTGTATCAAAATTGAGTATGGAAAAGCTATAATAAAAGAGTGATACCTCGATAATTTGAGGTAAGAGATTTGGTCTTAAAGGAAAATGTGTTCAATACCACCAAGGACAGAAAAGAAAGTCAAGTTTGAGCCTAATTGGTTGGGGCCATAAGTTGTGGTCGTTGTGTTTGGTTTAGGTTCCTATAAACTTGCGTATGTAGATGGTCAAGAAATCAAGGAGCTCATGAACACAATACATCTCAAGCGGTTCTATGCTTAACTTTGGGATCCTTCAAAATATCAGAAAAAACAATAAAATGTATAAAAATAAAAAATAAAAGGAGAAATAAAAAGGTGTGTCCAATAGTGAAAACTACACAATGGTGGCACTTTGGGTAAGTCCTTTTTTGAAAAATGGTTTCCAGTGCCATAGGTTGGTCCATTGTTCACAAGCATTTTAGGTCTGGGATTGTGATAGCTTGGTATTAAGCTAGTCTTTGCCTCTCCTCTGAGATACTTTTGAGCATGTCCCTATTAAGCCTTGATCTGACTGATCCTAATTGTGTATGTAAAGATATTTCCTTGATATATTCTCATCTAGTGCTAGGGCAAAATTTTCATCTTCATTTATTACACATAGCATGTGGTATGTTTCCTTTGTACATCCGATCTATCATTAGGGGCAACCACGTTTTCTTTGTTTTGTTGCACATAGCTTTTTGAAAACGTTCTGAAAAATGCAAAAACATTTGTATAATTTTTTTTGAAAACCCCAAAAAATTCACATATGTTGGTTGGAAAAACCAAAACATCAAATACGTTTTGTAGAAAATGCCAAAACAATAGAAAACTTTCTTAAGAAAATATCAAAAACAGTGAAAGCACGTTTCAAAAACTATCCCACAAAAACATGTTAGTCATTTTCTTACTTTAGTGGTTGGATTGTATAGTTTTGTTTTCATTACTATGTCAAATAGTGTGCTTTAAGTGAGATTCATTTGATTACTTATATTGAATATTAATGTAATATGCTAGGCATTATATTGGGTTTCTTTTATATTGCATGCTTGTATATAATTGTGTTGCTTTGATGTAGATTAGATTTGATTAAGTTGTGTTTACTTGTACAATTTTGTTAACACATCACATTATCATATCGTCTACCATCACATGTATACATCATATATCAATAAATGATAAGTTTACAACACACATGTATGCTAAAGCTAACCATCAAGTACCATATCATCAATGGGGCAAGAGGGGTTGCACACGATCAAAATCTATCCCCCCCAAACCAATATCAAAAATAAAAACATGTTGTACTCAATGTATTTCATCAAACAATATGAAATTAGCTAAGGCTATCTCATAATTAAACAACATGTGATACAAAAACCAACATACAGATTAAAACATGATATCTAATAAGAAAAATGTGATACATTGGTAATCCATCAATCATCATACATCATTATAAATATAAATGTCTGTGTACATAATAGTATGTATCAAAAGTACATCTAATACAATGATTCATCATGGGCGTATATAAAAAAATGCCTTCATATCAAGGCATAACTAAAAGTAGTACATATACATCTGTACAAAAGTATGCCTTCATATCGAGGCGATAAAACAAAAATATACATCAATAATGGAGTCAACCATGAATTGAACCCTCTCCAAGACTGCATGGTGAGGGTCAGTTGCTAGGAGGTGGCATTTGAGGTACTAGATGTGGGGGAGGTGTGGCACCATGCTGTGCTGGACCATGCTTCTCTGAAACCTATTGTCCTGAAGGACCCTGTATGGATCGTGTTGATCACGATGACCTATGTGATCTAGAGTGAGACAACCTACTTGTTATCTAGCTATATTCAGGAACTCTCTGATCAACCAAAATGACCACATAATACTACATCTTATAATAAGTGGCCTCACCTTCCATAGTAGTATTGTGCCCAATCATCTATTGTAATCCTGAAAAGGTGCCTACCTGTTGCAGTGCATCATGTTATGCTCTTACACTAGCTAGCAGGATCTGAAGCTGGTCTCTAGCTATAATAAGCTGGCCCCTCTCTAACTGTAACCGTAGTCTCTCGACAATCACCTGATCTCAGTTTGTCATAGCCTATAATATTTTTGTCCTGGCCTGATCTCACTCTAGAAAGAGCTGATCTCTCTCTGTGATAACCTGATCTATCTCTGTGATATCCTAATCTCTCTAAGAAATGGCTTGGTCTCTCTTAGTAACAACATGAAGTTGTAAGGTCATCACCTGCTATAGGGCAGCCACCTTCCTGCCAACTTGTGCATCCTCATCCATACCCGTATCATTCCCAGGATCTCCATCACCTTTGGGTGGACTCACATGAGGAGGTGCCTACAATGGTGCATGTAATGGAACATGACGGGGAATCTATGGTACTTGTAGTGGTGCCTGCACCTATACCAATGCTATAGGATTTAGGTCATGTACCCCCTGTGTTGCTGCATCTAATACCTCTTGTGGTATAGTCAATCTTTGTGGAAGCACAGTCAAATACCAACCTATATAATCGAGGTTCGTCCCTAGATCTGTTATCTATGGTAACTATACCCAAGGCTATGGAACCACCTGTAAGAAGCTGGTACGTGCTCATCCTAGTCTGATCCGAGGCCCCATGTGGAACATCTCTCTGAATCTACATGCATACTACATCTCATCACCAGGAATCCCCTGGATGAGACCAAACTGCCACTGAACCTTGTCCACTCCATACCACTCCATGATGTGGCTCCTGCTCCCAAAAATAAAGTGATCAACTGAAGTTGTGCTCAACTCAACAGGATCCTGAGGCTAATGGTACAATCTGTAGGGATGTTATGTGATCATATGAGGATACACCTCATTAAGCACTCACCTGTAATAATTTGTATCTCCCATGTGACCATGGACATCCATTTCGTCTGGAGCCCCACCCATGACAGAGGGCTCTTAAATAAGTCTAGCTCTCAGTTCTCTTGCAGGACGCCCTATCACAATGTGGTCCTAGGCCCATATCTGTAATAAGATAGCAAGACCCAGAGACTGTTATCCATGGTAGGCTCTCAAGTGCAAATATGAGTATAAATGAGCCAGTATACACTGACTCCAGCAGTAGACCTCTCCCTAAAAAATGTCATGAATCACTCCAATGAGACCGAGAGGAAACCAAACTCTAGTCTTATCAGGTAACTCTATGCCGCTAGCAAGAGCTAATAGGCATATGAGGATTTGTCCCAGCTGCTGGTTGGCTATGCACATCCTAATAATCATACCCATCCCTTGTCGGGGTACATCTACCAATCCAAATATATCAACTAAGCATCATCGAATATGGTCTTGGTGACCATTATAGGTGATCAACTGACCCTAGATGGGTACTCGTAGGATCTGCCACACATCCTCTAAAGTAATGCTCATCTCACCAGTAGGAAGATGAAATGTCTGATTCTCACTCTGCCATCTCTCAGCTAACGCTGTGAGTAGGCTGTGGTCTATGGTAATCTAGGGCATGTGTGCCATGTGTGCTAACCCGGTCACTTCTAAAGTGATCTCTAAAAAAATTTGGTCATGTCGCCTTGATGATCTGGAGTCGCGTATGTCTCTCTCATATGTCTAGCGCACCTAGGTCTTCCTACGGGGCCACTCAGGTCATTTTTATGATCTTATTATTCTGTTCTACCCACCTATTTTTTTTTATTCTACCATGAATTCTTCTATATTATTGTCCAAACTATTCCTATCTATCACCTAGGGTGTCCCAAAAGCCTTGTTTTCTTCCCAAAAATAAAAAAAATTAAAAGCAAAATAAAAAATTTTAAAAACGAAAACATTGTAAAAAATAAAATAAAAAGCAAAAACAATAGCACATGTTGCACTAGAGCAAACATTGTTGCATAGGCACTGTTTTTAAATTTTTTGACTTTATTATTAAATTTTTTTATTTTGTATTTAAATTTTTGATTTTGTTTTTAAATTTTTTGATTTTGTTTTAAATTTTTTTGACAACATGTTGCATAGGCGCATTTACGCCCCTGCAAAAGAAAAAAACAACTACACAGTGTATAGGTGTAATCATACTTGCATAAGCGCAAATGTGCTTTAGTAAGTGCTTGCATAGGTGCATTTACGCCTATCCAAACACTTGTGTAGGTGCAACCCTCAATTTCCCCCCTAATTTAACCCTACAACATGAATTTTTGCTAAAAATTAAATGCTTTTACAGAAAAAGGGTAAAATTTTTACTTTTTTGTACCTCTGGTCAATCTATTAGGAGCCTCAGATGCTCTCTCACTTGATTCACACGATGCCTTCGGTTCTACACCCTAATCATCTTCTCCCGTGGGTTAGAGCTCAAATCAACATTCAAATGATAAGCAAATGTGGCAAATGACTTGGCCGCAATGGCTTGTATACCCATTTTTCTCTCCCGCGACATGTTTCTCGTTCCTCGAGATTCCTTGGAATCATCGTAGTTCTGCTATATTCCTCTAAAAATTGTCGTGATGATTATTTTTTAAAAATAATTATTTCTGTGCTTGTTTTTGTATGTTGGGGCATATTATTGCTTCATGACGGCATATTTTTGCCTTGCGGTGACCTTTAGCAACGTCCCACGACTTTGTTATTTCTTCTACAATACTTTATTTTATAAAATTCAAAAATTTAAAACAATATAATTTTTTTAAAAATCCAAAAAAATAGTAAAAAATCCCCAAAAAATTGTAAAAATTCAAAATTTTACAAAAATCGGTAAATAGCTTGCATACAGTTAAAATTTGTATCAACTGAATTAACCTCAACATCAAAATTTGTCTTACAAAAGCATCTTTCTAAGGTTCTTGCTTGTTCTTGTCTCAATGACTTGTGAATCATCATGCCATACTTTCATTAACAAAGCTAATTGCTTGCTATGTCGGTAGTTACGTACAATAGTGAGTTGCTAGAGGTTGTGCAATAACGCATGAATGATTTTTCATGGGACTACTTATGACCCCCATTAATCCCCTTACACGTATCCTTCCTTGGGTCACCATTTTCAACCCCGGTCGTTACAACATGAACATTTAGGAACTAAAGCTTGATAATAAAAACATCAGTGCCACTGTCTTCAATGTTGTTTATTTGAGGGTATGTGATTGTATTTGTTTCTTTGTTAGGTTAGCTGGTTTACTTTCTCATATGGCATTGCATTCGGTATGTTGCATGGTGTTAAACATCATTTTACTTTCTCGTATTGCATTGCATAATGTATGTTACATGGAGCTACGTTTTACGTAATGAACAAATGTTCGTATTATAGCTTTTCATGTTATTATACACTCTTGTTCATTTCAATAAGAATTGATGATCTAGATTCTTAGCAATGTGATGAAAATATAGTTGTTTATAAAATATTTGGAGTAATAGGTATTCCTTTTTCTTATACATCATTTCTTTTCCCCTATTCATTCTTTCTTCCATAACATTTGGGGCAGTAAAAATCTAGTTTTATGCCTATCCTATTTCCTCTATTTAATTCTATTCAATTTTTGATCGTCAATTGACTTATGTTATCACCCTATCGACACTCGAGGGGGCATCCTTCATTCTATTAGTTTTTCTTCAAAAATTTATCTGTTTATGCTTGTTTACTATGTTTGAAGTGACACCACTAAACTTCACCTCAAACAGGGGCAAATGTAGACACCTAAAATCCAACTTCATAGCTTTAGTGTTAAAAACACACTAATCCCTCTTATTCTTAATATTTCTTCTAATTAATTAGTGTTTTCCTCTACTTGGGTTAATTAATATCACTTTGTTGATTAGCTAACCTTGATTTCATTCAGGATTCCAAAATATGACACATTGCTAGTCATTTTCCTCTTTTGAGCACACAGTTAGCATTATTAGCTAATTAAGCCTATTTTACTCTTGTTTTGGTCAGTACACCCTAGTATTGGCTTAAACCCCTCTTCCAACCACTCAAAGTCACCCCATTTCCCTCTAGAACATCTCAGAAAGGCTTCAAAAGCTAATCCTAGCCTCTTGCTTGGTCCCAATTGGTCAAGTAAGTCATCTTATAGGCTAAGCCATTGTTAATTCACTAATCATGATTAACAAGTCTTAATATAGTTTGTACTTTTAGTCCCACATGCACCAAGTTGCACTACTTTCTCCAAATAGAAAGTATAAAAAGGACTAAGTATTAACCTAAAACTTTACACCATGTTTTGATTATCATTATTACATAATATATGTAAATCAAGAGCCTTTCTTCCATCATAGAAATAGTTGCTCCCAATCTTTGTATGGGTTAGTATGAGAATAAGTTAATATGGTATTATAGCCATGGAATTAGCTAGATCTCTTCACCTTGTGCAAAGCGAATCAACAACAACAAGTTTGATTGCTAGGATCTAGTTAGGTCCAATTTGAAGTAGTTGAATAATCTTAGTATGCATGACTTAGAGTAGATGTTAGTTTTCATGTAATCTCCATTTTTATGCTATTCAAGCTTTGATCATTGATGTTTCATTCCTTAGTTTAGGTAACTAGTTTGGGGCTATGTGGTTTTAGCCTTGTTTTCATTAGTTAATTTGTACCTTCAAGCTTTGGGTGTTATCAACCTCACTTGCCATCGCTTGAGGATGCCATTTGTATAATAGATGTAGTTTCTCCTATGTCATCTGTTATTACTATCATTCTATATCAGAGGCCTATCCAGTCCACGGACGTCACTCTATCATCCACATCTTCACCAACACCATCACCATCGATACCCTCACCATTCACTTGTACTCTCTTCACGAATGATTCTTATTGGGAGCACATACCACTTGACACTTCTTACAACACAATTTTTTTTTTCACATCATGGTCTTGTTCAGCTTGGTTTTACCTTTAAGGACCTCCATTCCACCTTATATGATCCACATTTATACCATGGGTCTATTATTCTCACTGTTGCATATGGGCTTTACGTTTTCCATCTTATTGTTCACCTTGCGCATTTTCATACTTTTTCTCCACTTACTCTCGGCCAATCTTGAATAAATTATATTGGAGGTACCCTTGACCCCAGTCAAATTGATATAGTTTTTCCTATGCCATTTGGTGCTTCAAGTTTTTGAAATAGCTCCTTTATTTGTTACTCACCCAATTTTACTATCTGGTATGATCATGGATGTCCATTGCCTCCCTTTACTGATGAATAATATGCAACGAACATGTTTAACGTGTGTGTTCATGGCTATTTAAATGACCAAACATAGAGTATTGCTTATCAGGTATCCCACGTTGTTCTATATGATTTCGATAATGACCATGATGATATTTTAGATGATCTTACTTGACCACTACTTCTATATACATCCTGGGGGGCATACCACTTGATATAATTCCCCCACATTCTAGCATTCACGCATCACACTACGTCAATATTCTTACATAGTCATACTCATGACACATTCTAACACCATTATTACCCAATGTCACACTGTTTTGCTGTCGAGCACAAAAAATGAATAAGTCTTGGGGCAAAGGACGAGCACACACATGAGACCATTGGAGGAGAGTGTGTGGATAAACACACGTAGGTAGAGATAAGTATGCACACGGAAGTAGGAGAGGGCTTGAAGACTTATCCACATTTCAAGTTAAGGATGAGGTGGCATGAGAAACACGTGAAGAAGCAGGTAGGCATGAGAAGTGGATAAGGTTGGGCTATGGAGACTTGCAACCCAAGTAAGGAATATTCCAAGGCATAATCTTGATTAAAGGACTGTAACATGGGGTTAGTAAAGGGTTAGCTAGCACTTACATGTTGGGGATACTTGAGTATCAAGGATCATGATGACATTTGACATGTGCTTGCTCTTGAGTATTTCTAAGGCGATGAAGCAGAACTCCCACTCTATTTAAGAGTGCATTTGGATATAAAGCAAGGGGCGTGAGTATGTATAGAATGTGGAATGTGAAGGTGTAGAGAGAGAGAGAGAGAGGTTCTGAGTATATATGAGAAAACATGGTTAGAACTCTCTGAGCAGAGTTATTTTGTAGGGATAGGATGTTACTTCTTGTTATATTCAGCTTGAATGGCCTTGTTGATGTATCTGGCTATTGTAATCATCTGTGAATCAATATATATGAATGATTGTTCTATATATCTTTGTTATGGGTTCAAACCCTTGTGTTCCTCATGTACTCATGGTTTAGATCTGTTCTCTTTATGATGTTATAATGCTTTCAACAACATTATGGTACATTTTTTCTTAGATCTAGTCTATTTATTTCTGTTATAGAATATATGTATGCATCTCTGTGCACTATTCCTCCATTAATGGTGGTCGTTCTTGAAAAACTCACATAATCTAATGTACTTATGATCTTTATGGTTGGGAAAAGTGGCTACATCTTGGTTCCATTGTCGAGACCTCTTTTGAAGCTGTTGCAAAGATGAGGTGTGATGGCAGAGTGCTTGAACTTGGAAAGCATATAGACTTGGCTTAAGAACATAGAGGATAAGTTTTCCCAGATATTCAACACTGTATTTGAGTTTGATGTACATGCATGGGTATAAAAGCACTTGTACCATGAAATTTATGAGATGTTCTTTTGTTGTTTTCCAGTGGAGCTGTATGAATGGTTGTCTACATATTCACTAAGGAGAAAATGGTTTTATCAACCTCATGTTTGGACCCTGGAGGAGTATCAATAGCTACATAATGCTGATCTAACTTGGAATCATTCTGTTGATCAGTGGTGGAGTGGTGTGTTGACTAGCTACACACTGGAATACACAATTTTTAAGTATTCTTGCTTGGAGATTCCTGAGTTTGAGTTCTTGCGAGAACCGAGAAGTATATTTCTTACATGCCTTACCTTTAGTTATCAAGATCTTGATCGTCACTATGAGTTTAGAAGAATTTATTATGGCTAGATAAACCCCCATTGAGCATGGGGCATGGAAGCAAGTTTGGTAACAATATGGCGAATCCTATAGTGGAATCAGATAAAGAGAGGAGAGACGGATCAAGTATAATGAAGCATGAGAAATTGAGTTCGCGAAACAATGTAGACTGCAACAGTGATGGATAAATTAAGACAGACGTTGCGGGAAGGATTTGAGGTTCACATGGAGGGTGTGGAACTTGAGTAGTCTATGCTACCCTATCTTGACAAGCACAAAAGGAGAACCCCCTCGGATTCGGATGAGAGTTCATCAGATAAAGGAAGGAGATGAACTATAGGTGTGCATATAAACCCACCTAGCAACCAAAACCTTGAGCTTAGTTTTGCAAATTCTGAGACAAGTATTACTAGTTGAGTTGGTGTTAGTATTAGCAAGTAGTAGTAGCATCTGATAGAAGATAACGGTGCTGCGATAGGTACTACCAGACGACGCCGCCAATAATGTATAGTACGGTAATAGTCAAAAGTACAATAGGAATGTTGTGGTAAAAAGTAAATATTTGTCGTAAGTGGTCTGGTAATGTTAAAATGTCAAAGTTGGGGTAAGTAGAGAAGTAGGGTTTACATGATTAGGAATTAGAAATATTATATTGGTAATAAGGACAAGGAGTGAGGTCATAAATATTTTGTGTATTTTATTTGTAAAAAGTCTAAAAATGTGGAACCCATGTGAAATGATAAGGTTTATCTTATCTTAAAAGATAAGCTTATATGTACAGATAAGAGTTAAGGTATGGAATATGATTTGTCAGAGTAGATTTCTTATCCTATCTTAGAGATAAGATGGATAAGCCTGGAAGTTCTATAAATAGAGAGGCCACCCCCTCATTTAGCATAGAAGGAAGTAGTGAGAAATATTGTATGAGTAAGTGTGTAAAGGAAGCCATCATTTTGAAGGTGTGTTAAAGAAGCCATTAAGAGGTGTAATTGTGAAGTTTCTCCCATAGTTATGGTTGGAAGGCAAGTGAAGTCAGTAACACTTGAAGTACCTCATGGGTGAGATTGTAACAATTTCATGTTGATATTATAATTTACACTTATATTTCAGATTTATCATCATTCCTTCTTATCATAGTCTATGGTATTCTTGTGTTATGTTTGTTGTTGTGTTTCTAGATTACATCCACCAAACTAAAAGTTGTGCATTAGTAAATAATCATAGCATGAGGAGTTCCCGGTGAAGAATTATCATAGTGCCGGATTGACGATGACATTTAGGTTCCGTTACCGGGACCATTCCTTGGTGGATTTTCCGGAGAGATATTCCCATTTAGTCAGAAAACATTTGGACGGTAACCTTGTTTTTACTGTGCATAATAGTTACCATGGTAAAGTCACTTTTTGCCGTGAATAGTATTTACCGCAGTAAAGTCACTTTTTATCATGAATAGTATTTACTGTAGTAACTTCACTTTTTACTGTGAATAGTGTTTACCACAGTAAAGTCAATTTTTACCACAGTAAGTCAAGTTTTACCATAGTTTACCGTGGTCATTTCTATTTTCTATTATAGTGATTCCAATTATTTGTGCACATAAGTCTTGTTGATTGTACTTGTGGGTTGGTATTTCACTGTGGTTACTTTTGAAAATGTGGAAGATTCCTGTTTTTTCAGCCCAATCTAATGAAGATGCTTTCTCTTTCATTCAAGAGTTTAAATGATCTTGTATTTGTAATGGCCTTATAAGAAGGGAACAATGGATTGAATTTTTTCCTACCTTTTTGGATGGTTAAGCCCTTAGGTGGTTTGAAACACTAGGTGATAATGTGAAAAATTCATGGGATTTATTAACTAAAAGTTTTCTTGAAGAATTTGGTGAACAAAAGAAATATGCAGATCTCATGATCGATATCACAAAGCTATCCCAAGGAGAGAAGGAGAAGATAAGGGATTATCATGTTCGTGTTCTAGAGCTAAGGAGGAAGCTTGATGCCCAGATCTGGAAGGAAGGATTAGCGGATGGGTTGATGAATGGCATGGATAATCTCCTCTGTAAGCACTTTATTCTTGGGATGAAGCCAGAGATCAGACAATGAGTGAAGTATGACCACCCAGCTACCATTGAACAAGAAAAGGAGATTACAAGAAGGCAAGAAGAAAGCATGGAAGAGGAGCCCAAAGAAATTGTTGCTAAAGTAGAGCCTACACCAGCACCTTTGGTCCAGAATCCACAACCACTCTCTATGAGCATAAATCTTTCTCCTAGTACATCTACTGAGTATGAAGATCTGCTCAGGAAGATGGGCCAGTTAACTATTAATCTTCTTCAAGGAAAAAAATTTAGTTCTCAGGGAGGAGATAGAGGTCCAAAAAGAAATATTTCTGAAGTTGTATGTTATGGTTGTCATAAAAAGGGTCATTATAAGTATAATTGTCCATGTAGAGCTTCTACATCCGGTACAAGAGTTAATGATAAAGGAAAAGCACCTGTGAATTCTTTTGATGTAGTAGATAAGAGCATAAATAATGAAGTAGATGTGTTTATAACAAAAAGAAAGAAAGAAAAAGATAACCAAGATGGAAATGATCCTAAGAAGATGAACGAAGAAACTAGTAAGAAACATAGGAGAAGAAAGTTGGGTGTGCAGGATTTTCTGATTTCACAGGGACAAGGACCATACTCCATCTTAGAAGATCTATCCAAAAGGCCTACAAATATTACATATTGTCAACTCTTGGCTATGTCTTTTGAGAAGAGGCGGGAGCTGCGAAGTGGACTCAATGCTCGAATGAAGGAAGGAGGTTGAGGTCCCTGTTTTGGAGGCAGAGGTGGATCCCTACGCTCCACAAGCTGAGGTATTATGTAATGGTATTTCAATTCATGATGTCCTAGTTGATGGAGGTACTGTAGTTAATGTAATGACCGAGTCTATAATGAATATGTTGAGTTTAAAAATTGATCGTCCCCTCAACACTTATGTTAAGGTCATTAAATAAGGGAAAAACTAAACCAGAAGGTGTTGTTTCAAATGTGGCAATATATGTTATGGGTGTTGTATGTGTGGTAGACTTTCAGGTGATGAAAAATGGTACTGTTGCGTACCTAATGTTGTTGAGAAGACCATGGCTAAGGAGAGTTCATGCAAGAAACTACTGGAATGAAGGCTTCATGACACTTGGACGTGGTAGAGAGAGGGTGAAGATAAACGTGATCCCTCGGCATCATAAGATAGAACCTGTGGATTCAAGTGATGAAACTGATGATTAGACATCCTCTGATTACTCTAGTATCAGTGAAGTGGACACAGAAGATGAAGAAAGTGAGGTTGATATTTCGGTCATGGATATCCTTCCAATCACACCGACTCATGAACCCATAAAATTATCTGAAGAAGAAATTGATGATCATCTCCAACAAATAAAGATTGGTGATGTTGTGATGGAGAGTGAGAAGGAATCCTACCTCCAGCTCTTTCGAAGGTACATACACATATTCACTTTTGATTACAAGGAACTCTGTCAAGTAAGTTGGGTAGAACATTCTATTGAGCTGGTAGATGGTGCTAAGCCCATAAAGCAAATGCCATATAGAATGAATACTAATTTTTCCAAGACTGTAAAAGAAGAAATAGATAAGTTGCTTGATGCAGGATTCATATTTGCTGTGGAGAATTCAGAATGGGTTTCTCCCATTGTGATCTCAATAAAAAAGAATGGGAAGCTACGCATTTGTGTTGATTATAGGAAGCTTAATAAGGCAACAAAGAAGGATCATTACCCTCTTCCATTCTCAGATCAGATCTTGGACGAAGTAGCTGGCCAGGAGTGCTATAGTTTTGCTGATGGATATAGCGGATACAACCAAGTTCATATAGCAGAGAAAGATCAATTGAAGACCATGTTCACCACTCCTTGGGGAATGTTTTCTTATAGAGTTATGCCTTTTGGGTTGTGTAATGCTCCGGCAACATTCCAGCGTTTGATGAATAGGGTGTTTGAACCCTACATTGGGAACTTCATCAGAGTATTTCTGGATGATTTTTACATCTATGGGAGCAAGATGGACCACTTGCACTAGATGGAGACAACATTTCAAAGGTTAGATGAAGCACAAGCCTCACTAAACCCTACAAAGTGTGTCTTTGGATGTTCTAAAGGTGTTTTGTTAGGGCATGTTTGTATCCAGAGATGGTATTGGTACTGATCCTGATAAAGTTTCAAAAATCAAAGAGTTACCATTTCCTATGAATAGAAGTAAGTTGAGATCATTTTTAGGCCATGTGGGTTACTATAGAAGGTTCATCAAGAATTTCTCAAAGATTACACAGCCACTAACCCAGTTCTTGAAGAAGGATGTTACTTATGAACCAAGAAATAAGGTGCATGAAGCTTTTGAAGAACTGAAGGAAGCCCTGGTGTCTTCACCTATTTTAAAGAATCCAGATTGGAGCAAGCCATTCATTGTGTATACTGATGCCTCAGATGCAGCACTAGGAAGTACTCTGAGCCAAAAGGATAAAAATGGGAATGATCATCCAGTTTACTTTGGGAGTAGACAAATGAGCAGTGCTGAGGTAAATTATACTGTAACTGAAAAAGAGGCTCTAGCTATCATTTTTGCTGTAAAGAAGTTTAGAAATTACTTGCTAGGGCAGAAATTTATAGTTGTAACAGATCATCAGGCTCTAAAATATATTGTAAATAAGCCTAACCCATCAGGGAGGATAGCAAGATGGATAATTTTGCTACAAGAATTTGAATTTGATATTATAGATAGGCCAGGAAAGAAGCATGTCAATGCAGATGCACTCTCTCGAGCCTATGATGGTTTAGGTTCATCTTGTGATGATGATGATTTCCCAGATGCAACATTGTTATCCCTTGACACAATCCCTAGTGAATACATAGATATTTAGAATTATCTGAATGAATTCAAGTTTCCTGATGGTGCTAATGCAAATACTAAGAGGAAGATTACTTAAGCTAGTCGTCCATATTCTATTCTGCATGGAGTATTATTTCAAATAGGACCTGATGGACAGTACAAGAGAGTAGTTGGACGTGATCAAGGGAAGGAGCTAATAGAATAATTCCACAATGGTACATGTGGAGGACACTTCTCTGGACAACTTACAGTAAGAAGGATCTTGGATGCAGGTTATCACTGGCCCCCTCTTTTTAGAGATTGTTATAATTATTGTAAGACATGTGATATTTGTCAAACACATGGTAACCGTAAGACTTCATCAGCTCCATTAGGCCCTATTCTTCCACTTGGTCCCTTTGAAAAGTGGGGAATAGACATTGTAGGTCCACTTCCAACTACCCCATGCCAAAATAAGTATATTATAGTTGCCACAGATTATTTAACCAAGTGGGTTGAAGCTAGGCCATTGAAAACAACTTCCATGGATGAAGTGGCAAGGTTCATATATGAACGCATTATCACCAGATTTGGTTGTCCATTAGAAATTGTAACAGATCAAGGAAGCCACTTCATTAATGAGGTGGTAGAAGCCCTAGTCAATAAGTTTTCTATTAAGCACAGGAAGGAAACAACATACAAGCCAAGCACAAATGGACAGGTGGAACGAATAAATTTTGTGTTGTGTCAAATTCTAGCAAAAGATGCAGCCTTACAGGTACATAAGTGGGATAAAAGGATTCATGCAACATTGTGGGCATATAGGGCAACATCAAAGTTAGCAACAGGATACTCCCCATTTCAGTTGGCTTATGGCATTGATCCAGTTCTTCTTATTGAGTTTGATATTCCCACTGTGAGAGTTATGAAAAATGAAAGGATGGATGAAAGTGATTTAGTAAAAGAAAGGTTGGTACATCTTCATTTGCTAGAGGAAATGAGGGAAATAGTGAAGGATACAAGCTATAAGAAGAAAATGAAGCAGAATGAATACTTTGATCAAAAGATCTATTGGTCTCTATTTCATGTGAATGACTTGGTTCTAGTATATGATTCCAGATAAAAAAAAAGAAGACAGAGAAAATTTCTTCCAAAATGGATGGGGCCCTACAAAATAACAGCTGTGCATGAAAATGGTACATACTGACTGGAGGAATTGGATGGCACTCCCATTACGAAATGGGTCAACCACGACAAGTTAAAGATTTTCCAAGCACCGGAATAGTCTACTCTGAGGACGGAGTAGAAGCTAGGAAGGGGGAAGATGTCGACACTAAAATTTTCCTCCGTAATTTCTATTTCATTAATGTATGTATTAGGAATAGGATGTTGTTAAGTATAATTAGTAGTAGCGTCCAATAGAAGATAACGGTGCTGCCGGTACGATGCCGCCAATAATGTATAGTACGGTAATAGTCAAAAGTACAATATAAATGTTGTGGTAAAAAGTAAATATTTGTCGTAAGTGGTCCGGTAATGTTAAAATGTCAAAGTTAGGGTAAGTAGAGAAGTAGGGTCTACATGATTAGGAATTAGAAATATTATATTGGTAATAAGGACAAGGAGTGAGGTCATAAATATTTTTGTGTATTTTATTTGTAAAAAGTCTAAAAATGTGGAACCCATGTGAAATGATAAGGTTTATCTTATCTTAAAAGATAAGCTTACATGTACAGATAAGAGTTAAGGTATGGAATATGATTCATCAAAGTAGATTTCTTATCCTATCTTAGAGATAAGATGGATAAGCGTGGAAGTTCTATAAATAGAGAGGTCACCCCCCCTCATTTAGCATAGAAGGAAGTAGTGAGAAATATTGTATGAGTAAGTGTGTAAAGGAAGCCATCATTTTGAAGGTGTGTTAAAGAAGCCATTAAGAGGTGTAATTGTGAAGTTTCTCCCATAGTTATGGTTGGAAGGCAAGTGAAGTCAGTAACACTTGAAGTACCTCATAGGTGAGATTGTAACAATTTCATGTTGATATTATAATCTACACTTATATTTCAGATTTATCATCATTCCTTCTTATCATAGTCTATGGTATTCTTGTGTTATGTTTGTTTATTTGTGTTTCTAGATTACATCCACCAAATTAAAAGCTGTGCATTAGTAAATAATCATAGCACGAGGAGTTCCCAGTAAAGAATTATCATAGTGCCGGATTGGCGATGACACCATGCAAACATTTCCTGTGTTTGGTGGTATCATGTCAGGCATGTCATTTAGATAAGGTGTAGGTGTGTAGAATGTGGCATCTCATCTGGAAGTGGATCAACTTCATAGACCGTTGGGGCCTAGTTTAGCACAATAATGGGGACATAGAGTAGCATTACCTTAGGCTCTTTACCCACTACAGGAGGAGGATTTGGAGGTATATGCACTAGTGGAGTTAGTGGCTCTAGTGGATTTGGTGGTAGAGGAGCCATAAGAGGAAATCAAGGTTCTAGATTTGGTGGGAAAGGACCACAACCCTATTAGAACGTCTTTTATGATATGTCACTTCATTTTCCTGATTGTAAGGGTATTAAAGATGGTGCAGAACATGTGCACAAATGTGAATTTCTATGGCACATGAAGGGGATCATTGCCCTAGAGAGAAAGTTAAGTCAATTTACAACTTTGTTGCAAGGGCGCGTGCATAGCTGGTACAGAAAGTAGGACCCTCATCAGATGATAGTGGATTATAAGGCACTACACAACATCTTCTTGTTAAAATTCTATATTCCCGAGTTTGAGCAGAAAAGCATCAGTGAGCTCTAAGAGATTCAACAAGGTATGATAGAGAGTGTGTAGGAGTATAATGCACACTTTAAGACTCTCTTGTCAAAACCATCTTATGATATCCATCCTTCTCAGCATGCCCAGTGGTTCATTAGAGGCTTGATAACCTCCTTTAAACAAATGCTATTGCATAAGACTTTCACATATCTTTGTAAGGCCTTGAAATCTATTTTGTACACTAAGGTTGTTGGCACTGTTGACACTGGGGTAAGTCCCTTTTTGGAGGTCCATATTACCTCCATAGCAAGACAACTGGAGAAGTTATCTACAAATTTAGTGTATGAGACTTGTACTGGACTTTGGTGCACAAATTATGAAGTGGAAGGACACACCAAAGAAATTTTCTCTCAGAAGATGGTGCGCGCCGTGTCATTAGATTGTGAAATATGTCATGGGGACCATGATTCAAGTAGGTGCCCATTGTTGTAACGTGCACTATAGAAAAATATGTCTAGATATTATAAAAGTTTCACATCTACTTCTCATGATACAAAGGATTGTCAGTTGATCGACCAGATTTATGAGGCAATTGATATTGGTGTGTGCCAGGCTAGCATTGCGAACAATCCACGAGATGAGGGAAGTCAGCATAAAGGGCCCTCAGATGGCAGAGGAAGAGGAAGAAGCTTTTACGGAGGATTTAGAGGCCGTAATAGTCATGGAGGAGGACAAAGTGATTTCCCCCATGGGACTTGTTACAATTATGGAGTTACGGACCACTACAAGTGCGAATTCCTAGAGTTGTTGCAATGCTCTTGGAGCAGGAAGAAACATAAGTATGAGGAGTTCCATGATTTGTATGACCACATGGTGCAGAATCACAAGAAGCAAGAGAAGGGTGCATGAATGGTTAGTGTGAAATACACCAAACCCCTATTCATGCCCAAGATAACACCTAACCCTAAATTAGAACCAGTATTGGTCACTACTCGCACTGAGGTTGCATGCGCTAGAGAGATGCCGAAGTAGAGGCCTTGTTGAGAAGATGAACTAAGGCTCAGACATAAGTAGAGTTTTACGCGTGCTGGACATTGAAGCACTAGAGTGCGTGGGAACATGGTAGAACAGATCATGCATGCCATAACAGTTAGGTTTAGCAAAGCTGAACTTAGACGTGGAGTTAAGTACATGTTTGGGTGGAGACTTGAAGATCACACCAAGTCTATTTTGGTCAAAAAGAGGATTAAGTGCCATGAAGAGTTTAACCTTAATAATAGGATTACTCTGCAAGTTATATTATTAAATTAATCTATTATTAGAAATGCATACAACCTATTTTAGAGATACAAGGGCAATAAAGGGAAAGTCCCCACCTCATATATATATGTAGTTTGTGCATAGGTTAGAGATCCTATCCTCATTATTGTATTATTCAGTATCAATCTGAATTATAAGGAACTATACTCCAATATCTATGTGCACATGGTTTTGGTGACTTTATGATTAATATATTAAGCTTATGTGTTTTACTGTATTACATCCAATGGTTCTTGTATGATTGTATCTAGTTATAATGGTTACTTGATTAGTTCTTGATGTAATTAGATCTAGATCAGGTTCATGCTCTGTAATTCAATTGATTATCTATTAATGGATCTGGTTTATGTAAAAAATCATGCTCACAACCTATACAGACTTCTATAAAGAGGGACATGGTACCCTTGCACACTTCAGGTGAGCACTCAACCTAATCTGAGTGAAGTTCCAACGTGCCTCGAGATTTCTATGGTAGACTGCTAGGCTACATTTTGGTTCCAATGCTGGGACCTATTTTTCAGTTCTTTGCCAGGATGTCACATGATGAAGACGTACCAGTTGACCTAGGCTAGTATTGAGAATTGGTTAAATAATCTAGAAGAAGAATATGCTCACAAATTTTCTACTGGACTTGAGTTTGATGCACGTGCGTGGGTTGAACAGAATATGTATGATGCACTTTATGAGTCTTTCTTTACCATCTTTCCTATAGATTCGTATGAGTGGTTGGTCACTTACATATCTAAGAGGAATTGGAGGTACCGTATGCCGGTTTGGACACATGACGAATTCCAGGCCTTGTATGATGCAGATCTGACTTGGACATGCACTATGGATCATTAGTTCTGTGGTATATTGAATAGCTATACTTTGGAGTACACAGTTTATACTTATTCTTATCTAGAGGTTGCTGAGTTTCAGTTCATGTGTGATCCTAGAGGGTCGTATTTGCATGGTGTTCCTTTGGTAGTTAAAATTATGATTGTAAAACTATATTTAGAGCAACATCATATGGCTATCTAAATCCCACCATGAGCAGCGGCAGGAGCAGGTGTGGTGAAGGATGGTGGAATGATTAGTAGAAAGGTAGAGAGAAGAAATTTGGCTTAGATTTATTGAGGCACACAAGAGGGATTTATTGAGGCACACAAGAGGGATTTGGGAAAACATAATAGAGAACCCTCTTTGGCCTCATATGTGAGTGTGTAAGTGGAGACAACTTGGACTTAAAACATGCATCTGATCCCTCCTGACGACCTATCCCTTGTGCTTGGTTTTCCAGTATCTACGATAGTCAGTAATCAACAAGCTAGTTTGGGCAGTAGGGTAGCAACAATTAGAGTTACTCCAATATCAAATTCATCTATGGTGGGGCAGACATCTTTCTTATTTGGAGGTCTAGTTGGAGGTATCTTTTCAAGAATGTCATTGACACAGAGCTTGGGCACACAAAATATTGGCATCACATCTAGAGGTAGTACAACCTTGCAAACTGCGGGAGTACAATTTAGTACAAATATTGGCATGCAAGGAAGCACATCCACTAGTCTGCAACCCACTGGAAGTGAGTATCCAAAGGATTACGAGAATCAAGAGGATTGGGATCTAGTGGTTATAGAGGTGGGGGAAACACATGAGGTAATATAAGTTCTATATTTGGTGGGAAAGGTCTGCACTAGCCCCAAAAAATTTATATGGAGATGTCTCTTTGTCTTCTAGAGTACAAAGGAATAAAAGATGTAGGTGAGCACATGCAGATGTGTGAAATACTATGGCACACAAAAGGAATTACAACTTCTGAGTGCAAGGAAAGTCAATTTATAACCACATTGTAAGGGCGCACACATAGTTTGTACATGAAGTATGATCCAAACCAGACTTGTATTAATTATTCGGTGCTGCGTGATGCTTTCTTAGTAGAGTTTCATATACCAGAGTTTGAGTAGAAAATCATCAGCGTGCTGAAGGATATCAAGCAAGGGACAACTGAGAGTATCTGAGAGTATGATGTAAGGTTTAAAACCCTGATATCAAATTTATCTTATGATATCCATCCAAGTCAGCATGCTCAATGGTTTATGGGAGGACTGATCACTCCTTTTAGGAGGGTGATGTCACATAAAACATACATAGAGCCGCGTGAGGCACTTAAAGCATCTCTACATGCTGAAGCAGTTGGGAGTGTAGACACGAGGTTTATCCCATTTATGGAGGCTCATATTGCATCCATGGCTAAGCAATTGGAAAAGTTAATAGCTAACATAGCACATGAGACGTGCAATGGCATTTAGTGCATTGATTGTGAAGTAGAAGTGCATACTAAAGATAGTTTTCCTCATAAGTCAGTACGTGCTATCTTGCTAGATTACAAGATTTGTCATTTAGACCATGATTCAACCAGGTGACCAATATTATAGTGTGCTATATGGAAGAATGTGTCTTATTATTGTAAGATTTGTAGGTCTACCACCCACAACATAGTGGATTGTAAATTGATAGATCAGATTCATGATGCCATAGATGTAGGTGTATGTCAAACCAATGTTTCAAATAATTCTAAAGAGAGAGGAGAACATTGTGAGAAAAATTACAATGAAGGGTGTTATGATGGAGGTCGTGGCTAAGGACAAGGTTACCGTTGAGGTTTCAGAGGCTAAGGTCATAGTGGTGGAAGGATTGCGTTTCCATGAGGAACATGCTTTACATGTGGATCCCCTGATCATTACAGGCACGAATACCCTCAGAATATAGTTTGTTCTTTATGTGGAAAGAATCATAAGTATGAAGAGTTGCTGGACTTGTATGAGCACCTGATTAAACAATATAAGTAAGATAATGGTGCAGGAATGGTTAGAATCCAATGCGCCATAAAGGATCAGTGGATGCCAAGGATAATGCCTAATATTGAGTTGGTACCTATCTTAGTTACAACGTGTGCTGAGGCTACGAACAAGAAAGAGATCCAAAATAAGAAGCCTATTATTACTAGGGAAGATGTGATACATGCAAAGTATCCAGACCCATCACATGAGAAGGAGGCATACCAAGAGACCATGGGGGTCATTAGAAACTTACAGGGTGAGATACAATGTTTAAAATAATAGTCAAAGAAGTTGGAGTAATAGAAGGTAGCTGAACTTCCTTGGAGGGATGTTGATGACATTAGGGAAGTTTGCAAGATGCTACGCCAAGAGAAAATCATTCATTTTTTAGGGGAATGATTGAGGGAGAAAGCTCTGCATGCTAGAGGAGAGTGTGAAAGATAAATTTTACATGCTAACCAGACTCCTCATAGTTTGGAATAGGATAAGGAGATCACTTTGAATGTTGTGGTTGACTGTTGGCTGTTGAGTAACATCTTGATTGATATAGTCACAAAAGTGAATATACTCACTTTGGATGCTTGTCTTTAGATGAGAAAACCACCATTACAACCATCTTCAAATGTACTATTTATGTCAAATAAGACTAAGGCCACGTTTATTGGATTTTTGAAAGATGCCATTATCACTATTCAAGGGGCCAAGTTTAGTGGGGACTTTGAGGTTTTGGAAGCTTGCAGAATCAGATAGTTTCCCAACACTACTTGGGAACCCTTGGTGCTATGTAAACAATGCAGACCTATGTTTCAACAAAGGGTATATCACTTTTGAAAACAAGGAGGAACGTGTTATCATCCCCTTGGAATATGGAAAAGTTGCACCTTACGTAGAGCTAATAAGTGAAGAGGATATTAACAAGATTTATGTGTGTACCATTAGAGATCCTAAAGTGCTTGAGCCATCAAAGGTAGGTGTCCTCCAATAGGATGTTACATAGTCCATAAGAGATAATACAAGTGTTTCATGTGATAATTGGGCACATGACACTTATGAAATGGTTGGGCATGAAGTTAGGAGTGTGACTACACGTGTAAGCAGGCCTTGTTGTGTTAGGCGCTTAGGCAGTGGTTTGGTACCAAGGTACACTAGTGAAGGAAATCATGAAGTATTCCTATGTACTTTTTGGTTACTCAAATGTGCACTCGCCTCTTGGATTTCAGAAGGGCCGAAGTGTTTGATATCACAATGGAACCGTCCCCAAGTTGTGGGACCTTGAGCGCTTGAGACGGATCTCCAGAGAAGGCCGGTTCCTCTATCTATTTCTTCTGCTACTGCTACTCCTAGTGCTGGAAGGGAAAACTAAGCTAATGATGCCAAGGGACCAGGGATAGAAGGATAACATGAAAGGAAACTACACTAAAAGGTGATAGCACCAGAAAAGAGGGATGAACACTATCTGTTCTGAGTGAGAATGAAGGGAAATGTGTGAAAGGAGGCTAGGCACGAGTAGCACAATGAAACACGTATTCACCAGATCATTCTCATGGAACACAACTAAATATGGAACTGCAAGGGACCTGAAATAGCACAACCAACACACAATGCAAAAGAAAAGGCAAGAAGAAGGAATGCAAACATGTTAGGATAGAGAATAGTCACAAAATGATGCTTCTATTACTTCTAGAAATGCACAAAGCTGTTACAATGATGAAGGAGGTCGATATCCACATGCAAGAGCCAAACATAGAGGTCTGTAACTCAAAATACAGAAAATATGGAGTCCTTAGCAAAATGCGTAAGGATCCAGAGTGTCCAACATAATAAATGAGCCTTGCTCTTACATTTATAGATGAATCCATGGAGGAAGAAGGGAAGAAGGAGGGAAAACCTGAATTTGAAACACAACCACCAACAAGAAGCATTCAATGCCTACAAATCCACCTGGAGATCTGTGAAATATGCTTCCCCATGCCTGTTTGGTGTTGAAGAAAAAGGAGGGTGGATCATACCAAATCGGATGGTTGGAGCAATCAGATCTACTCATCAATGCTCAGAAAGACATGTTTTCCCATTTCTCACATACCAAAATCCACCAAGAATTTGAATTTGAATTTCTGGCACTATAGCTGATGTCAGTAGCTTCTCTGACAATTCTAGGCACGCACGTGCCTGATCTGAGCTATGTAGCAAAATATATGATTGTCAGAAGATGTCAGAGTTTTCGGTGCATGTAAAAGACATGTGGCGCATGTGGATTGGCTGAAATGATGGCCAACTGTGTAAATATTTTTCATTTCTACCACGTGTCACTTGCTGATTTTTTGCAAGGATTCGGTGCACCTGTTGGTGCGCTTTGACTGGTTGTACATGACACACTCAAGCATGTCAAAAGATAACATAGAAGAGCGAAAGGGCACAAGGGAAGGCGTGAGGGGAAGAAAATAGAGGAAGGAACAGAGGGAAGGTGCGTGTGTGCACATGGGGAAATGAGGAAAATTGGTGAGCAGAGAATGCATGGTCAAGGCACAACTATTACAAAGTAATGGGAGCACAACGTGCAAGAGGGCCAGGGACTTAGCTGATTGAAGCAAGTGTGGGGCACGCATAGGAAGGGAAGAAACTAATTAGGAAGAAGGTGAATGTGCATAGAAGGTGGGCACAAGGGAGAAGTGGAAGGAGAGGAAGGAAATGGACATGTAGGGAAAATGTGACCAAGGGAATGTGCCAAGTGATCTTGAGTGTGTGCAACATTACAATGAATAACTTAGAGCCAGAATGTGTATGCAAGTTACCCAAATCACTAGGAGAGATATTTGGATAATAGTTTTGGTGACTTTTGGGGCCATCTTCCTGCTAGATGAAGAAGATCAGTAGCCTGAAGCATCCATTGGGCATGGAGTCTACTTATGTAATCATGAAACTACCCTTGTAGTCACTTGAAGATCAGTTCTTGACTCTATTCAGAATCTTACAATTGCTAAAAGAAGATCTGCATTCTGTAAGCAATGGAAGAGCACGCGCAAGAAGTGCGTGAGAAGAAATAACTATGTACAAACAAACAATGTGCACACATCACACTTGGAGGAATTGAAACTACTCTAATATATACAACATGATGTAGTAAACTTAATGGAACAGTTTTAGATAGATCCCATTTACTGGGATTTGTAGCATGCCTCCATTAAGATGAGTTAACTCAAAAGAGTTAGCTTCTTTGTAGGAACTGATGATGTATGGGCCACTCCAAAGTGCATCAAACTTTGAATGGTGCCCTGGTTTAGCTCTGTCAGCATCCCATTTTAGAACCAAGTCCCCAATTTTGAAAGCTTGAGGCCTAGCCTTTCTGTCAAACCATTTCTTTGTTTCTTGTTGATGTTGTTCTAGCTTGATCATGGTAGAGTTCCTGAGTTCTTCAAGATTAACCAGCTCTGCCATTCTGATTTCTCTTTGGTCTGCACCTTCAAATTCTAGCTATTGGGCAAGCGCTAATGAATTCAGCTCTAGTGTCAAAGGAAGGGTAGCCTCCTTGCCATAGATAAGCTTGTAAGGTGAAGTTCCTATTGCCTTTTTTACTGTGATTCTATCTACCCAGAGCACGTGTGAGACCTTTGTATGCCACTGTCTTTGGCTGATGTTCATTGTGCACTTCATGATTCTGATCAGGTTCTTGTTTGTTGATTCTGCCAGACCATTTCCCTGAGGGTAATAGTTGGAAGAATTCTTCAGGTAAATGCCCAAACTTAGAGCCCAATCAGTGATTTTAGTACCAAGGAAGGCCTTTGCATTATCAGAGATAATGGTTTGAGGAATGCCAAACCTTGTGACTATACCTTCGAGAAATTCAAGGATGACTACCTCGGTTGATTCCTTAAGCATGACAACTTCTATCCATCTGGTGAAGTAATATGTAGCTGTCAACACCCATTTATGTCCAGCACTTGAAGGCGGATTGATCATGCCTATGAAGTCAAGACCCCATTACACAAAAGGCTGATCCACTTGGATTGGTCAGAGGGGAAGCACTACCAATATTTTCTTTCCTACAAAGAAAGCGCATTCCTTGCATTGTGACCCACCTATGTGCATCTGCAAATAGGGTAGGCTAAAAGATACCTACCATTATGATCTTCATTGCTGTAGTTTTGGTAGAGAAGTGTCCACCAGAGAATCCATCATGAAATTCTGCTAACACTTTTTCAGTCTGCACACCGTTGATACATCTTAACAACATGCCATCAAGATTCCTTTTGAAGAGAAGTCCATCAATCAACACATAAGGGACAAATTGTAACCTCAGATGTCTTCTCTTTGCTTTATTTAAACTAGGAGGGTATGCACCCTCAGAAAGGAATGTGATCATGTCCTTCATCCAGTCACATGCGCCAGGGTCTTTATTTTGTTCAAGTTCTACACGTGGAAGGTCTTCATCTAGAAATAATGAAGCTTCAGGTTCAGTCTGCGCATCCTCAACAATCTGCTTACAAAGTGCACTACCTCTTACCAGCTTTGTGGCCTTAATAGTCACATCATATTCCATGATTTTGGTCACCCATCGTGCTCTTTTCTCACTGATTTCTACTCCCATGATGAAGTCTCTGACCAGAAGAGTGGGAGACTAACACCTTGATATGATTGGTGGTGAGCATACTTTTGAATTTCTTGAGTGCGCGCATGATGGTGAAGACCTGCTTCTCTATGTGACTGTATTTTAGTTCATAATCCTTCAATGTCTGGCTGAAGAAAGCCACTGGTTGTTCCATCCCTTGTTCATTTTCTTGTGTTAGGACAACAGCAACACTTGCATCAGCACCATAAGCATAAAGGATGAAATCCTTTGAATAATCTGGATTGATAAGTGTTGGCGTGCAAGCAATCTCTTGCTTGATCTTGTTGAAGCTTTCTCTTCCTTATGTTGTCCATCTGAAGGCTTTTTCCTTCTTGAGCATCAAGGTGATGGGCCGAACCAGTCCTACAAAGTTAGGGATAAAATGCCTAACAAAATTGATCTTTCCAAGGAAGGACTGTAGGGCCTTTTTGTGCACTGGCAGGGAAAGAGCTAGGATGGCTGAAACACACTCAGGATCAATTGTGATGCCATCCTTTGAAACCACATGGCCCAAAGAGCTTACCTTGCCACTACAAAATTACACTTCTTGGGGTTAAGAGATACCCCAAATTCTCTACATCTCTCAAATACTTTTTCCAAGTGCGCCATATGATCTGTGCCCTGCTTTGAGAAGATAGTTATATCATCAAGGTAAACCAGGATGAACTCATTAATGTATCCTTTGAAGGCAATATCCATAGCACGCTGAAATGTGGCACCCACATTTGACAGACCAAAGGGCATTTTCTGATATGCATATGTTCCCCACTTGGTTGTAAATGTTGTTTTGAATTGATCCTCTTCCTTGACCAGGATCTGGTTGAAACCTGAGTACCCATCTAGCATGGAGAATCTCTGCGCGTGCTAGCCACAGTCTATAGAATCTGCTCCATTGAAGGAAAAGGATAATGATCCTTTAGAGATGCCTTATTCAAATCTCTGAAATCAACACAAAGTCTGATTTCACCATTCTTCTTGCGTACTGGAACCAGATTTGTGACCCAAGTAGAGTATTTGATAGGAAAAATAATTTTTGCCTCAATGAGTTTGGATAATTCCTTCCTCATGAGGGGTTCTATCTTTGGATTGACTGGCCATTACTTCTGTCTGACGGGCTTGATACCAGGATCAAGGTCAATGGAGTGTTGAGCAACACTTGGATCAAAACCTTTGAGGTCTTCATACTCCCATGAGAAGATATCACTATATTTTTGATAGAGAGAGATGAAGGCCTGTTTATCTTCATGCGCACAAGTCCTGCTGAGCAACAACTCTTTCCCACATGCAATAGTGACTGAGGAGTAGTCTTCTTGCATGGTGTGCATGTATCTTTCTTCACCCTTGAACTCATCATCAGGGCTAAAAATTTTCTCTAAGGTGACCAGCCCTTTAGGCAACTTGTTTGTCTTCAGCTGTATCACTTGGTCACCATAGTTGTCATGCAAGTCAGCTTGCATGCTTGATGAGAACTCAGCTTCATTCTGGATAAACTGGATGATCTATGCGTCACTGTCAAACACTTGCCAGCTGGTGTTGTTATCTAGAATGGATGGCCTGATCACCATCTTGATGTGTTGAGTGTTTCCTTTGATAAAGTCCTCAGTAGGAGAGAACTGTGAACCTAGTGCGGCCATCTGGTCAGCTTCCTTGTTCATTCTGAATGGAACCACCTGTAGATTAAGAGCATCAAAGCTCTCAAGGAGGTCCCAAACTCTGTATTTATAAGCTTTGAGAAGCTTATTCTTTGTCTGGCACTTGTTGGTAACCTGGTGGATGATCAATTATGTGTCCCCAAAGATCTGCAGCACCTTAATTTTCTTCTTCTCAGTAATGAGCAAGCCATGCACCAGTGCTTCATACTCTGCCACATTGTTAGAGCATGCAAACTGCAGCCTGTGTGCAAAGAATAATTTCTCATCCTTAGGGGAAATGAGAACCACTCCTACTCCTGTGTTTTTCTGCTTCTGGATCCATCAAAGTACAACTTCCACAGACCAGGTTGAACTTTGTCTTTCTTGAGCATGTGTGGAAGCATAACGTCTTCTTCTAGAATGTAATAAGTACCAAGCCCAGTTTCATAAGCTTCCAGTTCTTCAGCATAGGGATCAAATTTATGGTGTCTTTCCACCCATTCATCAAGCACTAGGTCAGGAACAGGGGGTGGAAGAGACTTCTCTTCAGGAACTAAAGCTTGTTCTTCTTGGATTAAACAGTTGGCTTGGAGAGGGGATGGGACATATGACTCTACATGATAGGAAAATATAGGCTCAACTTGTATGGTAAACTGGGTACCATACCTTGTCTTGAGTAACATATGAGACCAATCAGAAGACAAGTAACCACCCACTTTAGCAGTAAATTCTCTTGATAAACATAGGGAAAACAAAGGAGGCAGGTCAATGATTGACACATCTTGAGTAATTGTTAGGCTTGGACATGCATGGAGGGTTAACTCAAGATCCTTGATGACTCCTAAGGTAGTAACAATTGAGCCATCAAGTTGCAGGACTCCTTTAGACAAAGGGCTATATTTCAGACCTAAGACATCAACTATATTCTTAGGCATAACAGAAGTACTAGCACCTGAGTCAATCATGCAGTTATGCACTAGGTGTTTTCCTATAATCAAGGACATATAGAAGGGTGGGGTTTTAACAACTTTACTTACTTGTTTCTCCTCTTCTTGGTAGATTTTGATAGAAGCATGTGGCTTTTGCATAGCTGGATTAACATGCGGGAGTTGCACCAGAGCTTCATGCAACAGATCCCGCTGAGATGGAATGGTCAGGGCATCCCACATTGTGACATTTATGTTTGTTCTCTTCATCTGGTCAACAATGCTAAATGGAAGGCCCCCTATCTTGTGCATTTGGGGAACAACATCCCTTCTTGATTGTTCAGGCATGGAAGCCTGAACTTTAGTTGGAGTAGAGGCTTGACCTACCAAAGGAGGGGTGCATGTTGCTTCAGAAGGAGCTTTACATGGGGCCTCCTGCATAGGGATTTGAGCACTTTTACTACAAGATGCCTTGTCTACTTCTTTCTCCTTCTGAGGATCTTCTTGTGTTGTTGGGATTGTGACCTACATGCCTGATTCTAACATTCTTTTCTTGTATCTTGTGTTGTCCGCAACTTGGGCACGAGGTCTGTTTGTATCTTCTATAGCTTGATTGATTACACAGAAGTCCTCCACACCAAAGAACATCAAATTTGTTTCTGGAGGAGCTTCTAGTCTTTCTGGTTATCTACTTCAAGGGGCACTTGTTGAAGGCTCACAAGACTGAAGCATTCTGGATCATGAAGGCTTGGGAACATGTGGCATTGGCACAATGATATTGAATGTGAGGCATGTTATAAGGGAAGCACCATTCTGACTCTTGTGCCAAATTGTTTTGAACTGGAACAAGCACCCGACTCGCACTGGGTGCTGGAAGAGAAGGCGTGGGAGGAACAACTTGCAAGGGAAGATGTGCATTAGGCTGTCATCTATCATTCTATTGGTTGGGCACATATCTTTGATTTCCATATTGATTTTGCCAAGGCTGATTGCTTTGGCCATGCGCCTGATTGGAATTTCCTTTATAGGTTTGCGCTTGTTGCTTTTCTAATGATATGACCTTGTTTGATAAATTTCTAATCAAGGCCTTCAATTCTTCATCGTCCTTTTACTGCGATGGAGAGTAGGATGTTAAGGTAATTGGTTACATGATTTTATCAGGAACAAGAATAGGGGCCACAGAAGGTTGGGGCGCTTGTGACATTTCTAGGCACAAGGGCATAGGTGGTCTAGGAGCCAACTTTCCCACCTGAATAAGACTATTTTCTGCCCTTACTGCAATACTATAAGCAGTTGCTAAATTCCTACCTCTCATGGATTGGATCATAACTGAAATATCATTGTTGAGCACCTTTAGATAATATAGGAAATCATGTTGGGATGTAGGTCTTACCACAAGAGGGATTCTGTCCCAAGTCTTCTAAAATCTGATGTTGAAATCAGTCATCTGCTCATTGGGTGCCCTCCTTGTTGTTGTCAGTTGCTCCACCAGAGATAGGTGATCTGACTTATCTTCAAAGTAATTACAAAGAGTTGTTCCCAGCTCATCCCAGGTGGTGATAGATCCAAGTCTCAAGCCTCGGTACCATTGAAGAGCTTTACCTTTGAAAGAGGTTGCAAGTAGCCTGACTGCTACATCATCATGTGTGATCAGATAGAGTGAACACACATTTGCTATATCCTGGATATGCTCCTGAGGGGTGACTTGATTCTCACCAGTAAAGTATGGAATACTCTTGAGTGCGCCATTTGGCATATCATGTTGTACAGCCAGTAGCAAGGGACTCCCTCCAGCAAAGTTTTCAAAGTTTCTTAATGGAGGAGGTTGTTGATGCACCATTGCAGGGTGCATAGGTTGTCTGTTTTGAGGAGGAGTTGAATGGGTGTGGCATGCTGGAGATAGAGATGTGCGTGTGGGATTTCTAGAATGAACTCTTCTCGGGGATAGCTGGAGGTACTCAAAAGAATCTTCAGTTGCTGCACTTCTTCTTGTGTGCACTCTTCTCATGAAAGGTGCTCAGGACTACTGAAACAAAGATCTTAAAATATTGGGAGTCACCAGATGTGTTGAAATGAGCCTCCAAAGGCTGAAATACTAAGTCCACACACCAGAACTTAGAGATATGAAATTTGAGCTTTCAATGCTGGTCCCACCGGGCATGCCAGAAACTATTGGTTTCTCAAACGTGCACCCGCATCTCAGATCTCGGAAGGGCTGAGGTGTTTGAGACCACAATGGAACCGTCCCCAAGTTGTGGGACCTTGCGAGCTTGGGATGGATCTCTGGAGAAGGCCGGTTCCTCTATCTATTTCTACTGCTACTGCTACTCCTAGTGTTGGAAGGGAAAACTAAGCTAATGATGCCAAGGGACCAGGGATAGAAGGATAACATGAAAGGAAACTACACTAAAAGGTGATAGCACCAGAAAAGAGGGATGAACACTATCTGTTCTGAGTGAGAATGAAGGGAAATGTGTGAAAGGAGGCTAGGCATGAGTAGCACAATGAAACACATATTCACCAGATCATTCTCATGGAACACAACTAAATATGGAACTACAAGGGACCTAAAATAGCACAACCAACACACAACGTAAAAGAAAAGGAAAGAAGAAGGAATGCAAACATGTTAGGATAGAGAATAGTCACAAAATGATGCTTCTATTACTTCCAGAAATGCACAGAGCTGTTACAATGATGAAGGAGGCCGATATCCACATGCAAGAGCCAAACCTAGAGTTATGTAACTCAAAATACAAAAATATGGAGTCCTTAGAAAAACGCATAAGGATCCAGAGTATCCAACCTAACAAATGAGCCTTGCTCTTACATTTATAGATGAATCCATGGAGGAAGAAGGGAAGAAGGAGGGAAAACCTGAATTTGAAACACAACCACCAACAAGAAGCATTCAATGCCTGCAAATCTGCCTAGAGATCTATGAAATATGCTTCTCCATGCCTGTTTGACGTGTTGAAGAAAAAGGAGGGTGGATCATATCAAATCGGGTGGTTGGAGCAATCAGATCTACTCATCAATGCTCAGAAAGATGTTTTCCCATTTCTCACCTACCAGATCCACCAAAATTTGAATTTGAATTTCTAGCACTGTAGCTGATGTCAACAGCTCTCTGACAAGTCCAGGCACATGCCGATCTGAGCTCTGTAGCAAAAGATATGGCTGTCAGAAGATGTCAGAGTCATCGGTGCACGCAAAACATGTGGCATGTGTGGATTGGCTGAAATGATGGCCAACTGTGTAAATATTTGTCATTTCTGCCACGTGTCACTTGTTGATTTTTTGCAAGGATTTGACACCCTATTGGTGCACTTTGACTAGTTACACTGGCATACTCAAGCATGTTAGAAGATGACCTAGCACAGAAGGGGCTATGAGGGAAGGGTGCACAGGAAGAATAGAGGAACGTAGAGGAAGGCACAGAGGGGGGTGCATGCAATGCATGTGGGGAAATGAGGAAAACTGGTGAGTAGAGAATGCATGGTCAAGGTGCAACTATTACAAAGTAATGAGTGCGGAGTGTGAGGGGCCAAGGAATTAGCTGATAGAAGCAAGTGCGGGGTGCGTGGGAAGGGAAGAAACTGATTAGGAAGAAGGTGAATGCACAGAAGGTGGGCGCAAGGGAGAAGTGGAAGGAGAGAAAGGAAAGGGGCACGTAGGAAACTATGACCAAGGGAATGTGCCAAGTGATCTTGAGTGTGTGTAATATTGCAATGAATAACTTAGAGACAGAATGTGTATGAAAGTTACCCAAATTTCTAGGAGAGGTATTAGGATAACATGCGGAGTTGAAAAGAGAAACCAGAAACTAACAGGAATTTACTGCAGGTATTATTTATAACTTTGAATATTTTTCCACTAAACCTCCAGGAATTGAGGCATTATATATAATGCAACACTTGAGCATAAGAGATAATGCAAGGGCTGAAGAACTCATCCAGGAGTTAATCAGAGAATTAGACCTAAGAATGCACTTTGAAGAAGAAGAGACTGAAGTAGAACAACTTAGGCATGACTGCCTGGATAGAGAATAGGGAAAAATGATCTACATCATTGATGATTAAGGGGGAGAACACCTGGGTGTTGAGCATATAGAGGGTATGTGTTTGGTCTTAGACATTGCTGATGAGAAGGTGCTCACCTACCATGAGCCTATGAAGACCAATAAGGTCAATATTGGGATAGATAAGGAACCTAAGGAGGCCATCATTAGAGATTATTGGTTGGATTTTAAAGTTGTAAAAATCATCTAACTACTACATGACTGCCAAGATTAGTTCCCTAGGGGCTACCATGAGTTAAAAGGAGTACATGAATCTTTGGGTGAGATGAAAATCAAGCTAAAGGAAAGTACACACTCAGTTAGGAAGAGGCCTTACATGATGAATCCTAACTTGCACGTCAAAGTTAAAGAGGAAATTAACAAGATGCTGAAGTCAGGAATCATTGAGCCCATAGAAGAATCTAAGTGGGTAAGCCCTATGGTTATCAACATCAAGAAAAATGGGAGAATCAAAATTTTTGTGGATTACAGGGAGTTAAATGATGCATGTGTCATAGAAACTTTTCCCACACCATTGATAAAAGAGATATTGGAGGGCGTAGAAGGGCACGAGATCTATTATTTTACTAATGGGTTATCTGGTTATCATCAGGTCCATATTACCAAAAGAGACGAACCAAAGATAACTTTCACCATAGAATGGGGAAGTTTTGTATATATAGTGATGCTCTTTGGATTGAAGAATGCGCATGTAGTATTTTTGTGTATTGTTGTTCAGGTGTTCCATGATTTTATTCACAAGTTCTTATAGGTATACTTAAATGATTGGATAGTTTACGGGCTTGTGAAGGACCATTGTGAAAAATTGAGGCTTATGTTTGAGCACTGTAGACAGTTGAGCATATCATTGAATATTAAGAAGTGTGTGTTTATTACACCGTTTGGGACTTTTCTTGGATGCATAATTTGTAACGAAGGGTTGTTGGTAGATCTTGTTAATGTTTTTGTCATCTTGGGCTTAGAGGAACCTACTAATCAGAGAGGTGTGCACATATTCCTAGGACATACATGCTATTGCAGGAAGTTCATCAAGAGATATGCTAAAATTGCCCTGCCCTTAGAATAATTGTTAAAACATACAAGATACTTCTATTAGGGTGAGATGCAACAGAGAAAATTTGAGTTATTGAAGGAAAAACTTACTACAATTCCCATTTTGTGCTTTCCATCTTGGGATCTACCTTTCCATGTGCATGTGGAAACCTATGGCATGGCCATTGGCACAATCTTAGCCCAACCTAGAGAAGGTATAATTGATCATCTTATTTGTTTTGCAAGTAGGAGATTGACACAAGTAGAATATAATTATACTACAACCGAGCGTGAGGCCTTGTCAATGATCTACGCGCTGCATAAGTTTAAGTAGTACTTGTTAGATACACCCTTTGTCTTCTATACGGATCACATGACATTGAATTACTTGGTAAATAAGAAAATGTTGTAGGGGTGCATATGTCGTTGGGTTTTGTTATTTCAGGAAATCAATTTCACAGTCGTAGTTAAGCCCAAAAAAAGTAATTGTGGACCTAATCATCTATCAAGAATTATTTTAGGAAAGAACACATAGAGTATTGAAGATATAATTCCTGATGCACAACTGTTCAGATTAAACTGCCTTCCCTTAGAATTAGAGGATATTGTTGTGTTTTTACGAACATGTTCAACGCCAAAGGGAATGAAGACTTTGGAAATAAAACAACTTGTTATTCGTGCCGCGCCTTACATGTTGATCAGTGGAGACATATATAAACTAGGTCAAGATGACATTTTGTGCTGGTGTGCACTTGAATATGAGTGTGAAGCCATTATGGAGGAGGTTCATGGTGGTATTGTAGGTGGACACTATGTAGGGGATGTCACCGCATGTAAAATTTTACTCGATGGTCTATGGTGGGAAACACTGTACAAAGATTATAAAGAATATTGCAAGGCTTCTAATCATAGTCAACACCTTGGAAATCCTGGGCATAGAGATGAGATACCTTTAAGGCCTATTGCTAGTGGAGATATATTTGAAAAATGGGAAATTGAATTTGTCGTACCTATATCCCCACCCGCACGCAGGAAATGATCACACTATATTATTATTTGTACAAATTATCTTACATGGTGGGCAGAAGCAATGCCTTCAAAGGATAACACATCAACAATAACAAGGTTTCTCTGGGAGAACATTATCAACAGGTATGGGCACCCTTTGAGCTGGACAAGTGATAGGGGTACTCACTTCCTTAATGATACCATTAGAATACTATTGGATGAATTTATGGTGGCACACCATAAAATAGCTCCCTATCATCCTCAAGCTAATGAAACTGCTGAGGCCTTCAATAAGATCTTGAGCTAGACATTGACCAATGTTTGTGATGTTGGAAGGAAGGACTGAGATGATAAAGTCTCTGTTGTACTTTGGGCATTTAGGAAAACCTACAAAATGTTGAATAAGGAGACACCATTTTAATTGGTGTTTGGCACAGAGGTAGTTTTACCAGTTGAGTTCATGCTACCTTCCCTACATATTACGTGCGCAAGAGGTTTAGCTGATAACCAGACTTTAGAGGAACGTATTGAAAAATTAATGCTGTTAGATGAGAGACGTGCTATAACAAGATGGAGTCAGAAGATAGAAAATTCCAGGAAGAAGGCATGACATGACAGGCACATCAAGGATAAGAAGCTAAAAGTTGGGCAAATGGTTCTTTTGTATGATTTAAATTTTCTGAACCACCCTGAGAAGCTTAAAGTGCATTGGTTGGGACCATATACCATAACTTACATACTTGATTTAGGCACTTGCCAATTAGAAGTGTTGGATAGAACTCTGTTACCAGGTTAATTTCATGGGAGTAGGTTTTTTGGGCCCCTAAAATATTCACTAAGTACACCAAGGTGCATGGGCACGTAAGTCCTAGGTTGAAGGATGGGCGTACAAGAAGAAGGCGTGCAAGGAAGGGTTTTAGAAGGGCTGTATTGCGTGCCTATAGGACAAGGTCTCAAGACTTAGTCGTATTTTGTGTATCAGACAGGACACGTGAAAAGCATAACCCGACTGTGCATGCGGAGCGGATAAGGTGCTAGCCTAGTGACAAGTTGGCCTAGGAAGGAATATGCCCTGCGCTAAAAGCTTCTAGAAGACCATCATGGAAAAAAGTGGAGAGCTCCCATGGAGGACCACATTTAGACACTTGGAAATGGATATGCGGCCGTAGAAGGATGAGTTGGCACTTCAGGATGCCTATATATATGAGCGCCCATAGAAGAAAATATTATGATCAGATGGATAGAGAGGGAAATAGATGGTCAGAAAAGAGATGATGGTTAGAGAGATCAATAGAGAATGAAACTCTACATAAATGCTGCAAGGAACTTTGTTTGGGTTGGGTAGATAAAACATTGGAGAAGGATGTATCAAGGGCTTGGGGTTATAAAATTTATTTTTGAGAGCTAAATGATATGGATCTTGTTATGATGCAGGACTTTGGTCAGCCTTTCTGCAATGCTCTGTAGTGAATCTAATAAATGTAATGAGGTTACCAGTTTATATGAATATGATCAGTAATGATTCTGGTGCATTTACATATCTTCGTGGTTCTGTTTTATGCATATTTATGGAATGAGTCTGAATCCTTGCGCATTTCCTTTCTGTTTTGATTCAATTCTTAATCTGTTAAGTACTTTTCTGTCTGGAATGACTGCATTGATCTAGAAGCTATTCTAAGCTCTATGATGCTTGCATGTATCATTTTCACTCACGCCCTTTAAGTTTGGATCATATATGATGTTTTCCCACTCAACTCACATAAAAGAGAGACTCGACACCCTCGCATGCCTCGAGTGAGCGCACAACACCCGCTGGGTGATAGGTCGGTGCGCATGGGATTTCCTTATTATTTGGCGGGTGTAAAAATGACTACAAGGTTAAAGCCCTACTATAAATAGGTCTTCTTGGTGTTTGTAATAAGTTAGTATTGCAATTAGATTAGGTTTCCTTAATGCATTTTCTTTAAAGTATTTCCTTTCATTGTTGCTATGCTTTGTCAATTTAGTTCAATGTTGTGTTAAGCACACTTGTACATCAGAAGCTTATTATTATACAAGTGTCTTGATGCACATAGGACCATGCATACCTTTAGTGTGGGGTGGAATATATGTAGGTTAGATGGATACATCCTTTGGAAATTGGGTATGCATAAGGGAGAATCAAATAGGTGCTTAAAGGGAAGGTGTGGTTTGAAGGATGAAAAATTCTCAGGAATAAAGACCACTTATAGATAGATGGACGTACAGTGGAAACATGAGGTAGGCTATATCATTGGAAATTACTTAGTGAAAGGCACAGTGGTGAAATACTTCAACGTGTGATGACATGTGAAAGTAGGTTTGTGGCCAAGAAGTAGTAGGCACGCTAAAAGGTTAGGACTGTGGCGCAGAGAAAAATGGTGTGGAAAATTGAAGGAAAGCTGAGTTGAGGTTAAGTACAATGGTAGATGAGGAGTAATAAATGTAGAAGATTTTTGAAAATATATATAAGGAAGAGTTGTGAATTTATTTACACCTTTGTGAAAGAGAATTATTGAGCGAGTTGCAACTGAGCGAGCTAGAAGTGAGTTCAAAAGTGTGAAAGCCATGAACCAGTTGGATTTCACAAGTGTTGAGTGAAAGATTGTGTGGAGCTCCATTAAGGAAGGTATTTGAGTGATATAAAGAAGTGCAGAAGGAGGAAGTGACAGTTAAGGGTTCAAGTTTGATCTAGGGCATGCGGACTTGAGTTAGGGCATGCAATGGGTTGAATTCCAGAACTCGTAGAAGGTAAAAATTTAATCTGTCTGGTAAAAATGACACCAAAGAAGGCACAAGGGGCAATAACTAGGGACAAGAAACAGAAGGAGGTTAAGGTTGAAGTTGAAGACACCCCAGAAACTCAATTTTATGAGATGCAATACCCAAAGGAGGTTATAATGGGTCGTGATTGGGATTCCCATGTTCAGCGCTGCAAGGTTAGCGACTAAATCATAGAAATAAAGACACCAAGGATGTTTTACAACTCTATGAAATCCCATATTTTGGTAAGCCAGAGAAGTTGTACTAGTGGCTGATGAGCAGAGTCCACGAGGACTTCTTTTACTTTTCTAGGCATAGGATGAGGCTCACCGCGCCCCTAATTGGCATCTTAACAAGACTAAGGAGCACATGAGTGGAGCTAAGTAATGACCTTTCAGACAAGGATGAAATTGAGAAGACAAAGAAGGCACTGGGGTATCTGAAAGGAGGGCACGAGATGGATATCCCAAAACACAACAATACCCAGTCGTTTAGGCTGCATCCCATCTCCTTACCAAGCTGAATAATTAGGAAAGGTGGTCTCAGGTAACCAAGGCATGGCTATATATAGCAAAGAGAATGATAGAGGGAGTTTTTACCTCTCTAACTATATTGTAGATACCATCATATAAGAAGCACATGAAGGGGAAAAGATAAGATTTGGCGCTATATTGTTGTTCTTAGTATTTGTGGAGATTGGGGTGCCTAATGGGCCTAACGAAAAAATGTGTATTTATCCACAAGAGAAAAAGTCCTCGACGGAGAGATTTGTATCTTTCACATGTGATGGGACAATGAGTGGCCCATTTAAGAAAAGGGAGGAAAAGTGGTATGAGTGGTTGCATGCAACATTTGAGGAAGAGTGGAGAATACCCAAGGAGCTACCTTTGGTATTGGGAAAACATATACAGTTTGCGGTCTATCAACACTTTTGTATTGCACACTTTGCCATGAAGGATGAGAAGTGGAGACCTTAGTGTAAGCTCCCATATGCCTTCAAACCATACTACTTTCAAGCATCTGCACATATGTTTTAGATGCACGTTGCCTCAGTTTTAATGTGGACAAGGTAGATTGTGACTACCACACTCTCAGAAAGACATATGTCTATCCCAGTAAGATTACATACCTTGAGAGGTATATTTCCAATGACATAGATATGAAGGTAGTAAGCTTATAATTTGGTGGAATTGGCATGGCTCTGGTATATATATACTTGAAGACTAAGTTACAAAACAACAAATATATAGAGAATGAGTTCAAGCTATCAGAGCCCCCAAAAGGAAAACATACAGTGGGTACATTGAAGGAAGAGGATGTCACCATGCCCATGGTTGAATAAGAAGAAGAAGAAGAGGAATATGTGGGACTAGTGCATAGGAGAAAACATCTAGTATTCATAGGTAAGAGGGAGAGTGAAGTGACCCCACCCCCACACAAGGATGTTGAAGAACCTGAGGAAAACCATGTGAAGATAGATGTAGATGAGGTGGAGGAACCCCAATTATAAGGGTTCCAAGAAATATAAAGGACTAGATCATGGGCACTTCAATGCCCACAAGGAAGTCCCCAAGGACCACGCCAGTAAAGGTAGAACCAGAGAAGAAAAAGAGGTGCAAATACATAACTCAGAAGGAGGATGAGAAAGAGGAAGAAAAACTAGAAGAGAACACGTTCAAGATCCTTGTGCAAGCTGAAGGCATATAGGAGGAGAGAACTGATGAGGAAGATAAAAAATATGATGTTTAAGAGCCCAAGGGGGTAGAAGTAGTAGAAGAGGGCAGACCTTCAGGTGCGTCCCTGTACAAGGAAGAAGAGCCAATCCTAGATGCAAAAGTGTGCACCCCAAAAGCTAAGCACACCAAAATGGGAAAAGGAAAGGAAAAGAATAAGGAAGTGGAGAAGGAAGAGGAGTTACATGAAACTCCCATCCTTGGGTATGTAAATGACCCGAGTAATATAATACACATGAGGTTCTAGAGTACACTAGAATCCAAGGAGCTCTATGGATGAGAGTTAATGTATGAAGAAATGACAACCAAGTGTACATTGAATAAACTCTCTTGGTCCATGCAAACTCATATGGATGAGTCTGACTTCGATGTGTGTGAGGAGTCATGTGTGCTCAGAAGGATAAGAATCCTCCCCAATCTAGGCACATAAGCATAAGGCCTACATTCCTTTCAGATGAGCAGACCAACAATTCATTAACTAATATTTTTATAGAGGTTGTGCATAGGAACATAAAAAAAGAAGAAACCATTAGAACATTGCTGACAGATAAGAAGGATAAGGACGCTGAGTTTGAGTGCCTTACTAAAGAAAAGGAAACCACAAAGGAGGATGTGAGCAAAGTATTAAGGATGGCTGGACAAATTGGAGATGAAATAATGGAAAAGTAGCCACATTTCCGTGATAAGTTGGCAAAAGATTTTCCTTCAGAATTGCATTACTTGCAAGAAACTATTCGCATGCTACTCGAGGAAGGAACTCTAAGGATGTGAATGTTATAAATATATTGTGTAACATTATTAATATATTGTAATATTATTAATAATGAGTTTATATAACTCATATTAATAATATAGTTAGTGTGAGTGTGTTGTGATAAATAACTCACGTAGCTATTTTAGAGTGTGAGTGATCCTAGGGATAAGCTTAAGAGATTCATGGAGAGAGATATGAGGAAGACTACGTGATAAGACTTGACTCCTAGATGATAGGATCAAGCATTTGTATAAGAAGCTATCTCTAGATGAATACAATATCCTGAATGAATTTTAGTTTCTATATTATTATTATTCGGTGTTTTACTGTGCAATTTTTATCAGTGAACACAAAATACTTTTGCAGAGGAAAAATAACGGGGAAAGTAAAATGTTGCGTGGAAAATTACAAGTTATGAGTCAATTATGTAGACCTTGAAAGATGAACTGAAGAAAAAAAACAGGGCCTTAACGATGTGTGCGGCCCCAAAGGTGATTATAAAGACAAGGACCCTTACAGAGGCAAATGAAGTCCTCTAGGCACAAAAAAATGAAACAATTAGGCACGTTGAGAGATTGAAGCTGGTTGAAGAGAAGCGTAAGGCGTTAGATGCAACAAGGTATCCTCATCAGGAAAAGATGAAGAAAACTGAGAAGAACCTTGCAGAAAGGATGAAATATATGGATTGTAGGGTAGTGGACTTAGAAAAAGTCCTTGAAGTTTTAAAGAAAGAAGGGGAGGAGATCACTATGGATGAATTGGATGCCATACTTAGTGAACTTCTAGAGAAAGCCAGCAAAGTTCTCAGAGATTGGAATGATTTTGAAGTAGAGATCTAAGCTGAATATCCAGAATTTATCCTGCCAGAAGAAGAGAAGAGTGTGGAGTAGTCCCCATTCTTTATGTACAGACATTATTTGAATTCATTACATTATTTAAATTATTTCAATATTATTTATTCTTGGAGAGATAAGGCTTGAACATTGTTGAGGGCAGAAATGTAGTTAGTGTGGGGTAATGTTGAGTAGATGAACTAAGGCTCAGACATAAGCACGCGTGAGTATTACATGTGCTAAACACTAAAGTGCCAGAGCACATGGGAACAAGGTATAATAGAGCACATGTTTCAAAACAATTGGGTTTAACAGAGCTATATGTAGACGTGGAGTCAAGTGCACGTTTGGGTGGAGACGTGAAGATCATGCCAAGTCTATTTTGGTCAAAAAGAGGATTAAGCGCCATGTAGAGTTCAACGCTAATAACATGATTACTCTGCAAGTTATATTATTAAAGTAATATATTATTAGCAACTGTATGATTTTGTAAAGGTTCATGGTTATTATTAGCATGCAACCTATTTTAGCGATGCAAGGGTGGTGAAGGTAAAGTCCCCACCCATATATATATGTAATTTGTGCATATGTTAGAGATCATATCCTCATTATTGTATTATTTAGCATCAGTCTGAATTGTAAGGAGCTATGCTGTAAGATCTGTGCACACATGGTTTTGGTGACTTTATGATTAATATATGAAGCTTATGTTTTTTCTTGTATTACATCCAATGGTCTTGTATGAATGTATCTGGTTATAATGGTTACTTGATTAGTTCTTGATACAATTAGATCTAGATCTTGTTCTTGCTTTGTAATTCAATTAATTATCTTTTAATGGATATGGTTTATGTAAAAAATCGTGCTAATAACCTAGACAAACTTCTATAAAGAGGGACCTGGTACTCTTGCGTGCATCAGCTAAGTGCCTAGCCTAATATGAGTGAAGTGCGAACCTACTTTAGGATTTCTGGGGTAGACTGCTAGGCTACATGCCTCTCATTATGATGGAAGAAGTGGTGCATGGGAAGTACCTTGATCTAACACATTTGAAGGAGGTTTATCAGGAGACTATGGAGGTCATTATGAAATTACATGGGGAGTTTTAATGCCTAAAAGAGCATTCAAAGAAGTTGGAGTAGGTGAAGAGTGCAGAGGTTCTTCAGAAGGATGTTAATGATGTCATGGAAGTGTGTAAGATATTGTGTCAAGAGAACATCATCCCTCTGTTAGGGGAGTGGTTAAGGGAAAATCTACCTCTCATTGGAGGAGGGATGAAAGGTAGATCTTACATGATAATTTACCCCCTCATAGTTTGGATTATGAAAAGGAAATCACATTGAACGATGTGTTTGATGGATGGCTTTTGAGTAAAATACTGATTGACATGGGTATGGAGGTCAATGTTTTTACATTGGATGCATAGAATCATATGTGAAGACCACCATTGCAGCCATCTTCAAATGTGTTGTACATGGAAAACAAGACTAAGAATACTCCCATTGAATTTTTGAAGAATGCCTCTATAACCATTCAAGGGGCCAAGTTTACCAGGGATTTTAAATTCTTAGCACTTGCAGAGGCTGATAATTTTCCAGCATTACTTGGGCACGCTTGGTATTATGTGAATAATGTTGATATGCACATCAACAAAGGATACATCAACTTTGAGAACAAGGAGGAGCATGTGATTATTCCACTAATGATTGGGAGGTCTGCACCCTATGTTGAGCCTTTGAGCGAGGAGGACTTGGATAAAGTCTATGTGTGCACCATCAAAGATCCAGAGGTTATTGCACCATCAAGGGAAGGAGTCCTTCAGTGGGATGATGCTCAATCAATAAGTGATATGACTAGTGTTGGATGTGATATTTGGGTGCATGAGACCTATGAGTTGATTGGAAGAGAATTGAAGGGTAGTGTAACTCGATTCGTAAAGGCGTGCATAGTTAGGCACCTAGGAGGAAAACAATTTTTGAGTTACACTGGAGAAGGAAACTCTGATGTATTTTTGCACACGATGGACGTCCAGTGGACCTGTAAGGTAGAACAAATAAATATGGCAACCTATACCTTACATGTCACAACAATGCATTTGTAGATGACTCATCGAGATAATCTCATAGAATGGCATGAAGTGAGGATCATGTTCTCTGTTAGGTTTCTCTAGAAAAATGTACCTTTATAGATATGTGACTATGATTGCAAGATGTTCACCTCTTCCCATGTCCTAGAGTGTGAGAGAGCCTAGAGGAAAGGCCCGGAAGCCTTGTCCCCTTCACTATGGGTACATAAGTTCCATTCCACCTTTCAAGGTTGTGCACATGTGTGGTATGTCTCTTCGGAATTACACCGTCAAATACAGAATCGAAAGGAGTTGATGGCATGAATTATTCAAACTTTTAAGTATCTATCATCTAAACCATTAGTGAATTTAGCTTTGTAGGTACTCAAGCACCTTAGGTTGGGTGATAGCACTGAAATTGAGGACCTCATCTTGGATCTACTAGGAGAATATGACTTGGAGGAATGTGCTGAGAAAGAATAATAAGTGGAGGAGGTGCAGTTTGAGTGCACCTACCTAGAAAAGGAGAAAGGAAAGATGGTATACCTTATAGATGATGAGGTGGTAGAGAATTTAGATGTTGACCATATGGAGGGTACACACAAAGTTGAGGATAATGTGGATGAGAAAGTGCACATGTACTAAAATCCTTTGAAGATAAAGAAGGTCAACATTGACACAAAAGAATAACCCAAAGAAGCAATTATTGGTAATTATTGGACGGACCAAGAGGTCTCGACGATAATTGAGTTGCTGCATGATTTCTAGGATTTTTTTCCATGTAGGTACCATGAGTTGAAAGACATTCATCATTCTTTGGGAGAAATGTGGATTATGTTAAAGGAAGGTGCACACCTGATTAGGAAGAGGCTGTATTAGATGAATCCTAATCTGTGTGTTAAGGTAAAGGATGAAATTGATAAGATGTTAGAGTCTAGAATCATTGAGGCCACTAAGGAGTCTAAATGGGTTATTCCAATGGTGATCAACATAAAAAAGGATGGAAGGATAAGGATCTGTGTAGATTATAGGGATTTGAATGCTGCATGTGTAATATATCGTTTCCTAATGCCTTTTACTGAGGAGATCTATGAAGGAGTAACAGGGCGCGAGATCTAATCTTTTAAATATGGATTCTCAGGGTATCACCAAGTGAGAATTACAAAGGAGGACCAAGAGAAGACTAATTTTAACACTAAATGGGGAAGTTTTTCTTATATGGTTATGCCCTTTGGACTTAGAATGTGCTTGCGATGTTTTTCGTGCATTGTAGTACAAGAATTCTAGGACTTCATTCACAAGTTTTTACAAATTTATTTGGATGATTGGACTATATATGGACTAGTAAAGGACCATTGTAATAATTTGAGATTGATGTTTAAGAGGTACAAATAGTTGAGCATTTCTCTCAAAATTAAGAAATGTGTCTTTGCTACTCCATTTGGTACACTATCAGGTCACATTATTTGCAAGGAAGGTTTGTTGGTAGATCATGTCAAAATTGTTGTTATTTTGGGTTTAAAGGAGCCAACCAGGTAAAGTGCGGTGTGTGGATTTTTGGGATTTATAGGTTATTACAAGAAGTTCATCAAAGGCTATGCCTGGATTGCCACACCATTAGAGGAATTGTTGAAGCATAAGGAAAGGTTTCACTGGCATGAGGTGCAACAGGTGGCATTTGATAAGCTAAAGGAGAAGCTTACCACTACACCCATTTTGCACTTTCCCTTGTGGGATAATCCCTTTGATGTGCATGTAGATGCATCACGGTTGGCCATTAGAGTAGTTCTGGCACATCCTGGAGAAGGGATTGTTGATCATTCCTTGTGTTTTGCAAGTAGAACTACACAACAATGGAGTGCAAGGCATTGTCTATGATTTATGCACTGCACAAGTTTTGACAGTACTTACTAGCTACTTGTTTTCTACACAGATCACATGGCATTGAAGTATTTAGTGAACGAGCATGTTTTACAAGGGTGCATCTGCCGGTGGATTTTTTTATTCCAAGAGTTTGAATTTACGGTTGTAGTAAAGCCAAGGAAGCACAATTCAGGACCTGACCATCAGTCAAGGATTACTTACTGGGAGGACATGCAGAGTATTGAAGACATAATGCCGGATGCCTAGTTATTTAGATTACAACATGCTCCCTTTGATTTAGAGGATATTGCTATTTTTTGAGAGTGGGTGTGGTGCCTAAAGGCATGAAGAGTATAGAGAAGAAACAACTTGCTATTCATGATGCACCCTACATGCTGATTAGTGGGGATCGATACAAGATTAGACAAGATGTGATTTTGTGTTGGTGTGTCCTTAAACATGAATGCATGAGTATTATGGAAGAATCTCATGGGGTCATTGCTGGTGGGAATTATGCAGGAAGAGCCACCATACACTAGATTTTGACAACATGATTATAGTGGGAAACATTATACAAGGACTGCACTGAATATGTCAAGGGATGTGACCATTGCCAATGCCTTGGGAAGCTTGGGCATCGGGATGAAATGTCGTTAAGACATATTACAAGTGAAAAACCTTTTGAAAAGTGGGAAATTGACATTATAGGCCCTATTTCCCCACCAGTGTGTAGGAATGGATCACACTATATCATTACGTGTATAAAGTATCATACTAGGTGAGCGGAAACACCTACAAAGGATTACATTGTAGCTAGTGCAACTAGGTTCCTTTGGGAAAATATTATAAACAACTATGGAGGTCCATTGATTTTAAGTGACTATGGATGTCCGTTCAGTTTAACCAGTGATAGGCGTACCCATTTTTAGAATGAGACAGTCATAATATTATTGGTAGAGTTCATGGTGGCCCATAATAAGACCACACCCTATCACCCACAAGCTAATGGGACTGCTGAAGCCTTCAACAAGATTCTAAGTCACATGTTGACAAATATCTGTGATGTTGGGAGGTGGGATTGGGATGATAAGGTTTCTACTGTGCTATAGTCATATAGAACAACCTAAAAGAGGTTGAACAAGGTAACACCCTTTTAGTTGTTGTTTGGCACAGAAGCCATGTTACCGATTGAATTTATGTTACCATTATTTGTGTATTATGCATGAAGATGGATTGGCAGATGAACAAGCCTTGGAGGAGTGCATATCAAAACTAATGCAATTGGATGAGAGGTGCTCTATAGCCCGATGGAGCTAGAAGATAGTGAAAGCAAGACAAAATTCCTAACATGATTGACACATTAAGAACAAAAAACTTGAGGTTGGGAAGATGGTTTTTCTGTATGATTCCAAGTTCTTGAACCACCCAAGAAAGTTACAAGTGCATTGGTTGTGACCATATGAGGTGATCTTTATACTTGAGTAAGGCGCTTGCCAGTTAGAGGATTTAGATGACACAAGGTTTCCTGGTTACTTTAACGGGAGTAGGTTGAAGCTCTACTATAAATACACCTTCTTGGTGTTTGTAATAAGGTAGTGTTTCCAGTTAGCATAGATTTCCCTTTAATGCAATTTCCTTTATATGTGTTTCCTTTCTTTGTTGTTATGCTTTGTCTTTTAGTTTGGTGTATTGTAATAATTGCATTTGTGTGCCAATATCTAGTTATTATCAAGGTGTTTCATGCACAGAGGACCACACATATTTTTAATGTGTGGTGGGGAATGCAATTAGAAGCACATATTTGGAGTGATGTTGTTGGTGGCATGGAGAGAAAAACAAAAGTGCATGGTGTAGAAGGAACACACATGGTAGAAGTGAGAATTGTTAATGAAGATGAAATGGTGTCTAGAAGTCTTATGCAAACCACATACAATGATGAATGCGTGGAGCAACATGAGGTAGGTGGCAGGAAGAACTACTTGGTGATAGACGTAGAGGTAGATGTACTTTGGTTCTAAGCCCATGCGTAAGGGAGTTTGCGGTCGATGTAGTTATACATGCTAGAGGGTTGAGAAGGAAAAATGTTGGACAAAATGTGTAAAAGCACTAGAAAAATCTGAATTTATTGTGGCCGTATGGTGGTAGGTGGCTTGTTCATTATGGTAATAAAAGCATAATGTTATAAATAGCTAGTTGGGGTAAGTTATTTTCACCTTTCATTTACTTGTGAAGAGATCTTGAATCTAGGGCATCCTTGCAAAGAATTTTTTCAAACTAGGGAATCCTTATGGAGAACTTGCAAAGATTGCATGTGGACTAAGAGATATGAAAACCAATTAGAATGGAGTCCATGAGCATGTGCAGGAGTGTTTGGTTGGAAGGATTTGTATGGGTGTCAACACCGTATTGTGGAAGGAGAGTTTTCTAGGTTATGGTTTGAAGGACTAGGGAAAGGTTTTGTGAAGTTAGCATAGAAGGATTTGAGCCAAGGGTTTGAACAATGGGAAAACAAGTTACAAAGAGTAAATAAAAGGGAAACCCACATAGGAAATGACACTAAAGAGATCATTGACCATTCCACCCAAGGAAAAGGGAAAGGGAAAAGGAAAACTAGTTGAGTCAACCAGTTTCAATGAAGAGTGTTATGCATAGATGCAATACCCGGATGGGGTGTTGCTAGGAAAAGAATGGGTGTCTCATGTGAGGAAAATGGATGTCAGTGATTACAACCATAAAATAGATACCACAGAGAAGGAGATGACTTTGGAACTCGTTCACCTGAAAGGAGAGGGAACTGAAGATGATAGAATGGTATATGATGACTCGGTGAAGAGGGCTTTGAAGAAGGTTGGACTTTTATAACTCTTCAAGTTCCCATTTTTTGACAAGCCAGAGAGGTTGTATCAGTGGCTCATGGAGTGCGTATGTAAAGACTAATTCTATTTTGCTGGGAGAAGAATGTGCATAACACCACAACTGATCTCCAAATACACTGGCTTGATCTGCGTGGGAGAGTCGCTAGATGATGATCTAGGCGTCAGTGAGGCTGTCAAGGAAATAACTAAGGCCTATGAATATAAGAAGGAAGGGTGCATATTTGAAATTTCAAAGATCACTAATCCTTTTATGAAGATGGCTGCACACTTATTTACAAAGTTGAATGTGTAGGAGAGATGGACCTAACTGAACAAGCAGTGGTTAAATGCTTGCATGAAAGTATCGGAGGGAACCATCTACAAAATCTTGGAATTCATTGTAGAATACATAATTGATGTAGCATGAGATAGGGACAAGATCATGTATGGTAAAATTCTACGTACCATTGTATTTTCTGAAATTGGAGTTCCCGATGGGCCAAACAACAACATCTGGGAGTATCTTGATGAGAACCCATCCTCAAAAAAAAGGTTTGAGGCCGATACTTGTGAGAGTATGAATCTTGCATACAAAGCGTGCATGTATAAATGGTACAAGAGGATGTGCGATGATTTTGAGGTAGAGTGGAGAATACCAGAGCAAATTCTAGCCATGGTGAAAGATGAGGTTGAGTTTGCAGTCTACGAGCACTTCTGCATTAGTAGATTTTCATTGATTGATGTCACCAAAATTCCTTGGTGTAGGTTTCCATTTTCCTTCACAGTGTAGTACTTCCAGAGCACTGTCAATAGATTCAAGGAGGCCAAAAAGTTAAGGTTTGACCTCATTAAAGTGGACTAGGAACACTGCACGCTATGCTGAACACTTGTGTATCCACAGAAGAAAGCATACATGGAGAAGTATGTCTCACATGACATACATATGGTGAAGTTGGTGACTCTCCCACTTACAGGAACAACAACAACAACAAGGGTGTATATACACCTAAGGCCTAAGTTTGAGAAGGGCACATATGTGGAAGATGATGTGTCCATCCCTCATGACCCTGCTTGAATGAAGAAGATTGTAGTGAAGAAGAGAGAGAGAGAGGAGACTAGAGTGTGCAGGGAACTAAGAAAAAGTGTTGTTAAGGCCACATGGGCACACGAATCAGGTACAGGCATGAGCACTTATGCTCATAGGAACAAGTCCCCAATAAATGAAAAGTCTCTAGTGAAGGATCCATCTTCAGTAAAGAAGAGACAAATGGTAGTGCAAAGTTCAAACTTTGAGAAGATGAAGAACACGAAGGGGGATGAGACTGCTAAAGAGGAAGAAGAGTGAGAGGAAGAGAGGAACCCACCTATGTATGATGTACACAAATCAAAGGAAGAGTGGCATGAAGGCTCAGAGGGCACTCAAGGTGAAGAAAGGAGTGAGGAAGAAGTAGGGACAAATGTACATGAGGCCTCACATTTGTCTGGTGAACATTTGGAGAACACAGTAGAATAGGAAATGATGACCATTATAAAAAACTTAGTAGAGCACGAGGTGTAACAAAACACTAGAGAGATAGAAAAGGAGAAACATGGAAGATTGGACAGGGACACAAGCTTAGCAGTTGGATTTCCCAAGGGCATGCACATAGGTGGAAAAGGTGTGCCAAAAACACAAGGACTAGTTATGTTGTATAAAAATGATTCAAACAAGGTCCTTCACGCTCGCTTCTAAAGCATAGTGCCTATGGACCAAATTTTCTGTTGGTCTTCTTTTAATAAGGATGGTACGTAATCGTGCACCAAGAAGATACTATCCTGGGATTTTGAGTCTGACATCAATGAACCAAAATTTAAAGTTAATGTAGGTGCATTGCTGGACATGCCAAGTGTTAAGGAGGTGAATCCCATTATGTATTCTCAGTAGTTAACTGATGAAAAAACATGTAATGTGCTCAATAAAGTATCCATGGAGATTGAGGCCAGATTATTCATAAGGAATAACATGATCAAGGCCTTAGAAAAGGAATTGGAAGAAAAGAACAAGGAAATCATTGAGAGAGATAAGGAGATAAAGGAGAAGGATGCTACCATTACATAGTTGAAGACGAAGTTGAGGGAAGAAAAGGGGAAGGTGCACGTAGTGCATAAAAGGGTGGAGACCATTTTAGATGCAATCATCATGATGCGCTTGGATTTAGCCCCTTGGAGGAAAGTATGAATCTACCCTTCACTATAGATGATCTGACACACCTAATCATGATGGAGAAGTAACCACTTGCACTTGAGTCAGTGGAGGAAGTTATGGCTCGGTAGAAAGAGTAGGAAAAGTTGAAGATTGAGGAGACCATAACTTGTTACATTGAACTTCTTGCTTCAGCAAAGACTGCGGCTCACATGGTTGAAGTTCTCTATGAAAACTGCAAGGATAGCGATAGAGTGGCAAGTATATTAGTTGTTATGTATGAGGAAGATCTGAAGGAGTTCCAGAAAAAATAGAGGTAATAGGACATAACAGGATCTGATCCTGGCAGAGGTTGAAATGAAGTTTGAGGCCATTGATATTTTGAAGGCCTCCATTAAAAATAAAGTGAAGGAGTTATATCCCCAGGTGACACACGGAATGGATGCATTGACCGACCTTAGCAAGTAGATGAAGAATATTGTAGATACATTGAAGGCTAAGGGGGAAGGAATGGCTTTTGATGAACTCAATGCACTTATAGGGGACTTATTTAAATAAGTGCAAACTAAGTCCTGGGGAAAAGGATGAGCATGCATGGGAGACCACTGGAGGATGGTGCGTGGGAAGAGATAAGTATGTGAAAAAAAGCAAGAGAGGGCTTGAGGACTTAGCCACATTTCAGGTTAAGGATGACATGGCATAAGAAACATATGAAGAAGCATGTAGGTGTGAGAAGTGGATAATATTGGGCTATGGAGACTTACAACCCAAGGAATGAATACTCCAAGGTATAATCATGATCATCAAAGGGCTATAACATGGGGTTAGCAAAGGGTTAGATGACACTTACATGTTGGGGATACTTGAGTATGAAGGATCATGATGACATTTGGCATGTGCTTGCTCTTGAGTATTTCTAAGGCGGTGAAGTAGAACCCCCACTCTATTTAAGAGTGCATTTGTATCTAAAGCAAGGGGTGTGAGTATGTATGGAATGTGGAATGTGAATGTGCAAAGAGAGAGGTTTTGCGTATATATGAGAAAGCATGGTTAGAAATCTGTGAGTAGAGTTATTTTGTAGAGATATGATGTTACTTATTGTTATATTCGGCCTGAATGGCCCTGTTGATGTATCTGGCTATTGTAATCATCTGTGAATCAATATATATGAAGGATTGTTCTGTATACATATCTGTTATGGGTTCAAAAATTTGTGTTCTTCATATAATCATGGTTCAGATCTATTCTCTTTCTGATGTTATAATGCTTTCAACAACATTATATTGAATTTGTGCTTAGATCTACTATATTTATTTATGTTATAGAATGTATGTATGCATCTCTATGCACTATTCCTCCATTAATGGTGGTCATTATTGCAAAGCTCACATAAAGGAGGGGCTCGACACCTGTGCAAATCTTAGGTGAGTGCTCAGTCAAAGCTAGGTGATATGATGGCACGCTTAGGATCTTTATGGTTGGGAAAAGTTGCTACGTGGTTTGGTTCACACTTGATTGTTGAGGGCATTACTCCACTAAACCCCACATACTGTACTATAGGCATTACACGCCGCATCTTGTCACACATCACATGTCATATACTATACATTCTACTCTTATTCTATAACATTTCAACATTCATATATTTATACATCCTACATCCTACATCCTACATCATTTTGATAATTGCATATCCATACATCATGCATCATAATAGTATTCATCATACACATATTCTACTATTATTTTACATGTGTCTAGCATTACATCCTATTCATCTTTCATATTTCACAACACACATTTAGGATATCTATACAAAACGTTCATATATTACATTTCACATTATATACGTCATAAACTACACATACCTACATCACACATACTCTACATACTATAATAGTCATTCCCATACAAATTTTATACTACTATTCTACATGTGTATAACATCATATACTACTTATCATACATATTACATTACTAATCTTACATATTATACATTCTCCACACTCTACATTGAATTTTACATACCACATATTTACACATTCTATTCATCACATGATTGTCTTTCATCATTTCTTATACTACTACATTTTCTACACGCTGCACCCACCACCATATGACACACTTTAGCTCATTGGTCCATACTCAACTGTTGAGTGTTTATAAATCAAATGGACCTTACAATCATCACATTACCTCTCAATCATGTGAAATTTCATCTTTTAGTGACATACTCTATAGGCTAAATCATCATCCATTCTCTCATCTTATAGTGGTATACACCTTAGGTTATATCACCACTCTTTACCATTCATTTTATAGTGATATACGCTTAGGGATAAATCATCACTTCTTAATTCACCTTCTTGTGATATAGGCTTAGGGCTAAATCATCACTCATCCATTCATCAAGTCGTGATATATGCTTCGACTATAGGGTTCACACGCATCTCTTTTATATGTCACATATCATCACTACACATGTATTCATCATAACGTGCTATATACAACACACACTGCGACCATTTCTTGATGACGTAATATTGTTTACAATTCATTCTTGACTACTGTGGGGGTACACAAAATGTACGTCATTTCATACACTTCCATCCACTTGGGGGGCACGCGACTCCTATCACTCCATCTTGCATTCTATTCCATCCATCCACAACATATTGCATTGTCTTGAAGGAATTTATTCCTTCTTTCTAGTGTTTTACATGTTCACTTTATTTCACATGTTAGATTTATTTCTTATATGTCATTATATATACCATCCACACATGTGAGTTCATGCCTTCGTTTAGTGTGATCATAGATACAAGGATTTTACATGCAACATGAATGCTCGCCTTCGACCCTTCCTACACTGGTCACTTCGGGCATCCCTATTCACTCTTTCAAGTTCTATTGTTTCATTTCATACTTAACACTTTACATTACTTGGTTATTCATGCTTTGACATATTGGTTATTTCTCTAACATGTTAACGTGTGTTCCATGTACAACACTTGTTTTGTAGGATTACATGTTACCATGACTACTTCTTTGTTTGTTTCTACTTGTCTACTTTGTTTGCTTCTTGTATGTGGGCTTTGCCCTATGTCTATGTGCACACTTGCTTGTTATTTGCGGCCATGATGGCCTTGCATGTCTTGTGACATCGTGAGTGATGTCCCATGTTTACGACCCACTTTGTGTGGATTTTTTTTTCTTACTACATGTTTACATTACTTTGTTTGGTAGCTTTTACATTGCCTATTTACACCTGTCTTTTCCACATGCATGAATTTTCATACTAACACTTGTTTTGGCTATCCATCCTTGTTGTACGTGCCTTGGTTCCTACCAAGCGCTTTCCATTTCCCCCTACAGGGTACAAAGTTCATGTGGTTGGTCGTATTTTGGGGTTGCATTCTCTTATCAGTGACGTTGCATGTGCCCCCAAAGAGGGGGCATCATTTGGGGTTTTTATAGTCTACACAAGGCGTTTACACTAGTTTAGTTTAGTGCATTTACCACCCTTGCCATCGTGGGATTACATACAATGAGTGAGTTTAGACCAGTCTACAAACTCCATACACATTAGAATTTATAGGACATGGTGTCCTTAGCATTCAAAGGAGAAATTAAAGGTTAGAAGACAAAGAGAATTTCCTCCCTATACTTCTTTTATGGTTGGCATCATATCGCCCAAAAAACTAGGCAGTACAAAGATATCTTCACACAGTTCAGGGAAGTAGTTAAAGGTTGGAGGACACAAAGCATTTCCTCCCTATACTTCTTCTGCCTATGGCATCAGATTGCCCAAAAAACCTTGGCAGTACATGATATCATTCTACATCCTTTCTCTTGACATGGATTGGGTGCAAAAGTTCCATTTACACTCTTCATTTCATGTATTTTACATTGGCATACTTTACATACTTTCACAGAGTGTTTTTACATAGTGTTTTTACACTTACATATTTGACTATTTGATCATTTTCTCCTTGCAGATCTGGCCGTATGAGAAACAAACAGTCAAATTGGGGACAACAACAACAACACTTTTTGGTGGTACACCTTACATACTAACCATGTAGGTACACATATCAATAGCTACACATGAATTTTCACCCTAGGTGTGATCTCATCACTTTTTTGAATTTTTCATTTTCAGGTTGAGGGTTAGGGCAGAGCCACCCAACCCTAGACTCCGCCATGCCATCTACATTGGCCCTCGACCCAACGGAAGCTCCACCACCGTGCCTTGGTGTCTCCCCATGATCCCTTCGCTTCTCTTTGCTGGATCAGAATGTTGCTACTCACCAACTTCTTTGCTTGCTCGAAAATGTAGTCATGCCATCTCTACACTTCTGGGTTCCTCTGCAGTCTTGGTCAATCAAGAAAATACTATTTAGAAGGTTCTTGAGAGAACCAAATTAACCTAAGCACAACCCTATTACACTTAAATATTTGGATTTAACTCCAGATGTCATTAACAAACTTAAACAAACATATGCCTAGTCAGTTTTGAGACATTATCCTTACAAAGCATTGCAAGCCTAAACTGGGGCAAGTCCAAAATGGTTAGTACTGAGGTGCTTGAGATACCCAAGACATACAACTATTGGGACACCTAGATACTTTGAGGTCACTTACTCGCCAATTTGTGATCCATTTCCACTGCTTTAAATTAGACATCCAAGTTGACCATGTGTTCATGTTAATTCCTTGAAAAAAAGATCAATAGAACGCTATAACATAACTAAAAGAACTACAAGATGGCTCATAGTAGAATGACCAATGTCATTATCAACTACCTATCACTCACCTAGAGTAGCATCCATCTAGAACATTGGAGGTAAGTCCATCCACGTGGATCCTTCATAAAATTTATAGCCTTGGGTCAAATGCATCAAACCTCTTCAAAGGGAAGGAGGATTCAAGAAATTTAATGCACTATTCCATTACTTTGTTTCTAACACATATTTATCTGGGGTGTGTGCACATAGTGTGGATGACACATACTGTAGCAAGCCTGAGGTAATAGCACACACACACACATACATACATTTGGGTCTATAATGTGAGATGCACCAAGGCAATTAATAATTTGACAACAACCCTGGTAAAATGAGCTTAGTTTGACATATACATAGTTCAATAATTCTTTAATGTGTTGGAGGTGGATTTGATCCCCTATGTTGGTTCACTATGCTCTTTGGCGGTGGAGGATTGAAACCGGGTTGTTTTCGGCTCTGAGTTGACAGGTGAAGTCAGTCATTATAACAGTGAGGGATGGTCACTTGAGTGGGAGGAAAACAATTTGAATTCACATGCTAGGTTGGTTTGAGTTTTCATAACATGTGAGGGTGCCCTAGGTGTGTCCATTGTCCTATCCTAGACCCACCAGTCTAGAGGAATAACCTAGATATATGGTGGATCGAGGCTTATCCTTAGGACTGATTCCTAAAACTATTTTCTCCAGTGGGGTCCTCTCCTCTCAATTATTTTGATGAAAATTTGAGAGTCATTGGGAAGGACACGAGGCATTTGAAACATTATTTAGTTCCTTCCCCTCCTAGGATTGATTGCGTGGGTTGGATAAAGGTCCAATCTAGAGCAGTTTCTGGTGGTAAGTCCTAGCTTTTTGGTTTTGTGTCAATTATTTTTGACTCGTCCTTAGGCTTGGATGTCCATTGGTTTTGTGTTTGGCTTGGCTGAAGAGAGATGCGTAGAGGTCGAAATCATTTTCTTTCTCCTTTGAGGTAACACTTTCGGGAGGAATGTATCTTTTCCTTCATGGTTGCGGGAGCAAGAATCCTATTTTTTACCTTATGTACATCAAAATAATGATGTTAGACTAGCATAGAGGGAAAGGGGTGTGAAAGGATATGTCTAGATCCTTTTTAATCACTTTTGAACAATATCTTCAATGGCCAGTGGTAAATAATGAGGTACACAAGCAACTAGAAGGAATGTGAGTGCACAAAGACTGTACGCAAGAGAAATGTAGGAAGATAGAAGAAAGGAGGCAGAGAGTGGAGGGTTCTGTGAGTCACTATATTCTAGCAGTACTCACAGGTTGCACAACACATATTTCAAGCTATGCTGACTATTTTTAAGCCAATGAGACAAATAGAGCACTACGCGACCTTTCAAAATCATTGCACAAATTTTACACAGAATAAATATATGTGGATGTAAGTTGCCAAGAGGATAACTTGAGATGCTTCAAAGATGAAGATAGAAACATGTTTAAACATTGCAAACCTTAAATAGTTTCCACTATAAAGTAGTGATGAAAAATCCATTATTTACAACATGAACAAAATAGAAGTGAATGATTACACTGTCAAAATAATGTGACAACTATGGACAATTTGACTCCACCTCAACCTCATTATTTTTATAGTACACTTATCCCCACACAATTAAACTAATAACAAAATATACACACTTATTTAGTTAGGATTGGTGAGCGATGTGGGATTTTTGGCTATTAGGAGAGTCTGATAGCTGGTATGTGGTAAGAGCTATGATTCTACACCCAGGTCGGTCAACATGCCTTAAAATGAATTTCCACATACAATCAATGGAGCTTACAGCTCTTATTTGAAAAATGTGATGGATTATGAATGACTACATCCATGGTACTTGATCCCACATTTTCCTAGGTGTTAGGATATATTGATGCAGTCGACCAATACAGAACCTTGATAATGTAATCATGCAGGGGATATAAAGGTTAATGTACCCTTTCCATATAAGAGTATTTTGATCTTAACTGAGTTCTCAACCACCAATAAGTAGTTATTGGGCCCACAAATCCGATAAAACTTCCTCACCAAAATTTCGAAGATGCAAAAAACTCTTCATATCCCCAATAATCACAAGCATTTTCCATCCTGTGGTTTTCTCCTGTCCATATGCAAACCTCTTTCATCCTTAAAGGTTGGATGTAATATGTCTTGATGTATTTATGTGTGGATTCCTTCACTTGTTGTCACTCTACTACTCTGACCTGGTTCATTCCTTTTCCCATCTTCAATACCTACTGGACAATTTCTTGGTTTAGGGATAAGTCTTCCCATATTAAATTTTATGCCCTTAAATCTGCAAAAATTTTGAGTCCAAACTACAGACTGATGCCCTCATCATTGCAAATCCTATAGAGTCTATCATCCCATAAAAAAATATTTATAAAAAACTACATCCTTAATCTTACTTAAAAGTTGGGTCAACATTTCGTCATGTACCTCAAATGTTAAGCTCTCTACCAACCCCTCCTTACCAACCTCCTAGTCTATAGTTTCTCATCATACCTCACTTCTTAAATGCCGCATGAGCCCAAATCCAAATTGGTATGAAACAATCACTTAGGGTCAAAAATCAATCACGTATCTCACAAAGATGGTTCTAAGTAGTGCAAGACTAATAAACCATAGAAATTAACAGTTAGTCAGATCATGAAGATTACCATCCTCCAAACTTGAGGATGTAAGATGCTCCTGGTTATTTACATTGCACTCTATAGCAACTGTGGCCCATGTATTTCCCACTATATTGCAACAAAATATTTCAGGTTATATGCTAGAGGAATATCAATAGAGACCTTATCCTCATCCTTTGGAAGACAAACCTCTAGGTCCACTACATAAATTATCATACCCGGTGATCCATCAAACCCAGATAAATTCCTGATGTGACCCCTAGTAATTCTTATGACTTCATTTTTTATAAAGCCTTCTTGGGTACCCACCTTATTCCCATTGCATCCCCATTGGACCATAGTTTATGAAAACAAATCCACTGACATTGTTTTCTGGGTAGCATGTAATTCTTTTTCATAATGTCATTGATTTTGGTGCATGTTTCCTTGTATGTTACCTTTGAAATTATGTGCTATGAACCACATGTGTTTTCACAATATGGAGAATTTATAGACGTTCATGCCTATGAGGGTAAGTGCATGAAGTTGGTGGACAATTCAGTGGAAATAAAAACCTGAAATTTAGGAACCGCGATTTCACTGCGATCGCAGTTCCTGAATTTTAGGTTCGGCAATTATCAAACCTAAAACCACGATTGCAGTTTAGAACCGTGAGTGTGGTTATAAACTGCAATTGTGGAACTCTGAGACAAAACTTAGCAGTCCCGCGAGTCCTCATTTTCCCCATTTTTCATTTCAAATCGCGATTTCTCATAGAATTTTTTCACTGGAGCTTTGAATACACCTCAAAATTGCTCATCATACTTCTGGATCGTGATAGATTCAAACATGCCATCAAGATGAGGAGGTAAGCCCCCGATTTTAATCATTTTTTTTGCATTTTAGGTTTTTTTTTTGCATTTTCATGGGTTTTTTGAAATGTTTGTTTATGTATACAATTTTCTTATTTTGTCAGTTGGTCGGCAAGCTCGAAATCATGCAAACCATCAAAACATTCCTCAAAACCCTCCGAACATTCCTCAAAACCCTCCTCCAAACATAGATCCACCTCTTGTGGCTCCTTCTATCCCCATTGAACTAGCAGGAACACAAGATAATATCATTGGAAGAATATGAGAAAATAAAATTTTCATTGAGAACCTTATTCAGACTATAAGACAAAATCATGCCACAAATCCATCCTACATGACTTTAGCCAACACATTGCAAACATTGATTGGCGAAGTTGACTCTGTAACCAACCAAATACATAGATGGAATACCTTTAGAGGTGATTGTAGGTGGTGGTATGTGGATAAATTATCCCATGCAGCTGTAAAAGACAAAAAAAATGGAAAAGACCTCATTTGTGCATTATTTACTGACCTGAGAACCAATGCCCCCCACAGTTACTTGCAAATGGTTCCCAATCCATTGGTGCCATGATGACCGAATCAATTTTTTTTTTTGGGACTGATGGTGGATGGTTTTTGATTATCCACCATGCAACAACAATGAGGTTCCTCTTTATTTTTTGAAGAAATTATATTGCGAGTTTGTGCTTAATGAGGTCCCGAATTATTTTGAATTTTCTAACTTTTTTGGTCGAGGAGGTGGCTCTGCACAGAGTAGACCTGGTGCACGCATAGGTCAACCAAGGATCCCCCATGCCCCAAAACCCCCACTGCCTTCAGTTATCCCTCCTACAGTGAAGGAGGTTGTGGAGATTGACACACTGCATGCATTGAGGGAGCTCACTGACACTCTGACCCAGCATAGTGACCAGATTGCATCTGGTGATGTTGGTGGAGGTGCCAGTTCTAGCACACCACACCACTGTGGATCATGTGGTGCCATATGCACTGCAAGTGAGACATCATTTGTTGGTTCACAGGATTTCTTTTCTATAGATGAGATGTTGGGGGATGTTTTTGGAACTGGTGCCACTGATATTGGTCTTTCACAGGTAAATTTCAAATAAATATAAATTATATATATATATATATATATATATATATATATATATATATACCATACAATAGTTTAATTCACATGTTTGAGATTTTAATATATATGTATTTGATTGTACGTCATGTACATACATGTAAAAAACTAATTTTTTATTTTATTTTAAATAGCAAGAGCCGGTGAAGGAAACATCCGGTGTCGACATGCTACCTACTTGTAGCTGGGCATGTTTCAAATGTAAGTTTCAAGTTGTACAAACTTACATTTTTAATTTCATTTGATTGCACTAGATTATTATTATAATGTTTCACGTGTATGTTGTACATATTAATATGTTTGTCTTTTATACACAGGAGCCTGGTGGGTCATCATCTGCTCTGGGAACTAAGGCTACTGGCACGCCTCACATGAGTTTTATGTAGGTTAGTTTCTCTTTACACTTTTTTTTCTAACTGGGGAAGTTCACGTGGATTACATGCTTTGGACCTCTGTTATGTGGTGCACAGTCATGTAGATTTTAATATTGATTTGTACATGTTTTTTGTATAGCTTATGACTGCCAGAGAGACTCCTCCATATATGTAGACTGTGGAGGCTGCTGTAGATACTGCCATAACATTTGCAGATCCACTAACTGAGGTATAATTTTTCAAATTTGTTAAATTTTGGAGGTTCATTATTTCTTATTACTTAAATCTACAATATCAAATTTTGTATGTATGTGAAATATTTAATTTGAAAATTAATTATTTGTATGTAGCTTACCCCTCGTGAGTCTACTGTTGTCCCTGCGATGCATCAACAACAAATTGATAGGGATCATGACATTGTGGTAAGATTTCACATGTATTTTAACTAAATTGTACAAGTTTCTAAATTTTGAATGTATTTTAAAATTTTGGGTGTTAAAAACTTGTTGTTTATGAATGTGCAGGTTAGGTTACAAGCTTGCTTAGAGACGCCTAGGACCACATGGATGAAATCCATTGTGGCATCTCCCTCCACTACATCCCCATGTCGTGGACATGCTACTTCTAGCAGGGTGAAGAGAGGGAATATGTTTCATGAGTAGATTCATAGTCCACCTAGATGTACATAGATATATATATATATATATATATATATATATAGATATATATATGGGCCATCTGGTCCTAGTGAACATGTTTCTTCATATAGTCCATTGTATATATATAGCCTTTTGCGACCGCATGTGGTCCTATATACATTATGACACACTTAGTTTGAGATGTACACATGTTATGAACTTACATATTTTCAGAGACGTGCGTCTGGAGCACACTTTGTTTGATTCTTATATATCCATGTGTGTTGGTTTTCATAACGATATTACTGAACTATATGTTTGATTCGATTTCATTGCATGTATGATATCCTTCTATGTATGTTTTCATAACCATTTATTAGTTCTAGATATGTATGTTTGATTTAAAATTAAAAAACCATGTCCCAGAGCACTACATGGTACAATTGTTAAGCAAACCTATTCCATTAAGGAAAACCATGCTAGGTGAACTACAAAAGGGCAATACGTACAATTACCTTTTTTTTAAAGCTAACAGTCATATGTTGCATATCAAATAATGCGAACATTGATAGAAATAAGTGAGGTAGAGTTCATCTTGAACTATATGAATATAACGTTACTTATGGTGCAACATTGAAGATTTTACAATTTTCCTGATTTTCAAGTTTTACAATTTTCATATTTCTAGAATTGAAGATTACACAGAGGTTTCAAATTTTTTTCTTTGTTATCAAAACTTATTATTTTTAGTAAGGCTCATATGCCAATTTAATAATAAATATAATCATGTCTTCTTGTATTTGGATTGAGATGAAATTTTTTCATTAGATTAAAGGTATTTTCATATGGTTTCCTGCTTCAAATTTCAAGTGTTTTCGATCTCCAGAATTGTAAGGATCTAAAAAGGAAAGTTTTTTTGATGAAATTTTAAATGGGATGCTATAAAAATTTAGGGTACCAATGGAAAATATATTTATATCATCTTCAAGGAGTTCATGAGTAGAAGTTACGGGAAAAATTGTAGGGGAAATGGAGCAAAAATGAAGGAGATATGAGCAAAAATGTGATTTTTGCAATAGGGTTTCTTGAAAATTTAGTAGCATAACTAAATACTAGCAGTAATGAAGGAAAAGGAAATATTAAAAAGGGATTATAAAAAAATGGCTAAGTGTTTGTTTATACTCACCTCTTAACATTAACCTAGCTAACTCACCTTCTAACTCATCCTTGACCATTCTGGATTAACCCGGGTTACATGGCATGACAGGGTAGGGTTAAAAGTTTCTAAATGGGTTTTGGTTTTCCCCATTTCCCTTACCACATTTATTAAGGGAAAAAGGGACTTAAAGGGGTGATAATGTGTGAAGGGGTTAAGTATTCATGAGAGGGGGCAACATAATCAAGTTGGGGTGCTGAGGAATCATACCTAGTGAGAATGTTACAAGCCTTAAGTGACAAAAGGGAGAGATTTCATGTGGTGGTGCATTCTGATGTCCCCCACGTCCCTTTGAAAAGGGTAAAAATTTGACAGTAAGCCCTTATTAGTATTCTTAGGTTCCACCCATCATGAAGAATCCTCTAATGAAAAATCAATTCATGTCTTCCTCCGCGGAAGATCTTGGATGATGAGGCTTTCCATGGACCATCTTGTTGAATCTGGAAACTACAAATGAAACTTTCTCATCTTCCAATATGTTCACATGCTCCAATGTGTTGAGTCAATTCTCAGGAATGGCATTGATATTTCCACATTGACTAAAATATTTTTCATAACTCTTCATAGGATTAGAGATATAACCTATGATCTCTACAAGGGCTTCTAAAGTATCACTATTGAAGGAAAGGGTCACAAATATTTTTCTGAACCAATTCTTGAAATGAATCATGAAGATTCTTCATGGAATTATTCTCCCTGAGAGGAGTACCAAGCTCATGCATTCTTGTGCCAAGATCTTCCAAAATTTTTGATACATTCTCCTCATGGGATTCAAAATCAGAAATGGCTTCTTTTAGAGCATCAAACCTCTAGGTGATGGTATGGGAAAAAATGTCATACAAGTTCTCTGAGTCAGATGAAAACACACCTGAGCTCACCAAGGAATGAGAATCAAAATTATTCATCTCACTCGCAAATGAGAGATTATTTTCCCAATGGAATTTCTCTTTCTTGATCTCAACTCTATTCCTATTGATTTTCAAATATATGACCAAGAAAAATCTAAAAAAAGAGATAATCTCAGGAAATAGATCATTCCCTTTTTCAAGGATCATGCTCACCCAATGGTCACATGTCCTTCTTTGCAGTATGAATGCTTGATCTTGCTTGATGGACTGGGGGGTTGAAGTTTCAGATGGGAGACATTGCTTCAATTTGAGGTAGAGATGATTAATCTCATGCAATAAATGATTGCACTTATGAATAAAAGGTCCTCACATGTTCCCTTAATTGTTTGATGATTTACTTATACTCCTAATGAACTGTGTAGTGATCTGTGATGAAGAATCCTTGAAAAGGTGAGCATCACCCTCATGAGTGGATTGCCACAGAGAGACTCTTGTCATTTCATATTCATTGGGTGTCATTTCCTCCACATGATTGATGACCTTTGAAGATGAAAGGGAAACCTTTACAAATTGAGATGTGAAAGCCTCAATGAAGAACCTAAATGTTGTACAAGAATCTCATACCTATTTATTCTCTAAGCATTTCATTTTGCACTTCCTTTCTCCTCCATTATTTTTCTTTCATGCTATGTTCTCTATTATGAGAATTCTTAAATCTCTTCTTCATGTTTCTCGTGCATGGAAACTATTTTCATCTTATTCCTTCATAGGCTCTCACTTATTTGTTTCCTTCACTTCTTTTAGCATGCTTCATAAGTGACTTGATTGGCCACTTCACTCCCCTTCTAAAATTCCATCCAAATATGCAAACTTGAAGCTACTTGCCTTAGCATTTTATTGATAATCTTATTCATATGTTCACATTCTCACCATACTATTAGAAACAATGAATGAATACATTTCATTCCTTTAACATGACTTACCTTTACTCACCAATTTTCACTAGTTCTTGCTTCACTAGTAATTGTGGCTCATTTAATTTCAACTCCATTTAGTATTCTTAACCTATATTTAAATAATTAATCCACTATTAAAATAAAAAGGGAATGATTTATTCTTGTGAATCTTCAAAGAATGATAATTAGGGTATTAGATCTACCCATTAAGGGATGAAAAGTATGTAAAAAGTTTCAAGGTAGCCAAGAGCATGACCATATTACAATGCAAACATAATGAGCATGTAAGCACATAACTAGGGCAGCAGAGGATGGAGAGAGATCACCACAACAACATAGCTCAAGAGAGAAAAGTAAGGATAGTGATGAAGCACCTAAGAGGACATAGGCAAGTCCAAAGAGAACAAGAGAGATGGAAGGTAAACAAGTGACATTGAATGTTTTGAGTCCAAGGAAATGAACGGAGGCGAGGAGTAATAACTCATGCCTCAAGATGTCATGGCACCAAAATGAATTATCCAACATGTCTAGGTGGCTAGGTGAATGCTAGAGGAGGCATTGTTTCGGTGTGTGACAAGGTCGTTGCTTCTAGGCTACTTCGTTCGGGCGTAGTCCCTTAAGAGCCCTGAGACCAAAATATCATTCAACTTCGACAGGTGACTACTCAGACTCTGTGGCACCTAGAGATGCCTCGTCTAATCTGACACCTCAGTGTAGGGACCCTCTACAATAGCCTCTCTTGGTTTTTTCCTTCTCATATCGGTGCTCTCGCTGCCCTATTGTTTGCAAACGCGTGAAATAGTGCAGTTTGAGCCAGTGTAAGGTTGTCAAACACTATATTTTGCAAACAGTGGGTCGTGGCACTGGACTGGCTATGCCTGACACATCTAGGTGGCTAGGTGAACACTAGAGGAGGTAGTGTTTTGGTGCACGACAAGGTTGTTGCTTCCGGGCTACTTTGTTTAGGCATAGTCCCTTAAGAGCCCTGATACCAAAATATCATTCAACTTCGACGAGTGACTACTCAGACTCCGTAGCACTTAGAGATGCCTTGTCTCATTCAAAACCTCAATGTAGGGACCCTATACAATAGCCTCTCTTAGTTTTTTCCTTCCCAGATCGGTGATCTCGCTGCCCTATTATTTGTAAATGCACGAAATAGTGCAGTTGGAGCCAGTGTAAGGTTTTCAAACACTATATTTTGTAAATGGCGGGTCATGGAACCGAATCAACTATGCCAAAAAATTCAAGTGGCCGAGTGAACACTAGAGGAGATGGTGTTTTAGTGCACAACAAGGTCGTTGCTTTCGGGCTACTTCGTTTGGGCATAGTCCCTTAAGAGCCCTGAGACCAAAATATCGTTCAACTTTGACAGGTGACTACTTGGACTTCGTGGCACCTAGAGATGCCTCGTCTGATAAAAAACCTTAGTGTAGGGACCCTATACGATAGCCTCTCTCAATTTTTTCCTTCCTAGATCGGTGCTCTCGCTGCCCTATTGTTTGCAAATGCGTAAAATAGTGCAGTTCGAGCTAGTGTAAGGTTGTCAAACGCTATATTTTACAAACATTGGTTTATGGCACTAAACCAACTATGCCGACACATCCAGGTGGCCAAGTGAATACAAGAGGAGGTGGTGTTTTTATGTGCGACAAGGTTGTTGCTTTTGGGCTACTTCATTCGGGCGTAGTCCCTTAAGAGCCCTTAGACAAAAATATCGTTCAACTTTGACGGGTGACTACTCAGACTCTGTGGCACCTAGAGATGCCTTGTTTGATCCAAAACCTCGGCATAGGGACCATCTACAATAATCTCTCTTGGTTTTTTCCTTCCTAGATCAGTGCTCTTGCTACCCTATTGTTTGTAAACATGCGAAATAGTGCAGTTTGAGCTAGTGTAAGGTTGTCAAACGCTATATTTTGCAAACGGTGGGTCGTGGCACTGAACCGACTACACCGACACGTTTAGGTGGCTAGGTGAATACTAGAGAAGGTGGTGTTTTGGTGTGTGACAAGGTCATTTCTTCTGGGCTACTTCGTTCGGGCATAGTCCCTTAAGAGCCCTGAGACCAAAATATCGTTCAACTTCGACGGGTGAATACTCGGACTTCGTGGCACCTAGAGATGTCTCGTTTGATCCAACACCTCAGCGCAGGGACCCTCTACAATATCCTCTCTCAATTTTTTCCTTCTCATATCGGTGCTCTCACTACCCTATTGTTTGTAAACGCATGAAATAGTGCAGTTTGAGCCAGTGTAATGTTGTCAAACGCTATATTTTATAAACGGTGGGTCATGGCACTGAACTGACTATGCTGACACATCTGGGTGGCCAGGTGAACACTAGAGGAGGTGGTATTTCTGTACATGACAAGGTTGTTGCTTCCGGGCTACTTCGTCCAGGCGCAGTCCCTTAAGAGCCCTGAGACCAAAATATCATTCAACTTCGACGGGTGACTACTCAGATTCCATGGCACCTAGATATGTCTCGTCTAATTTGATACCTCGGTGTAGGGACCCTATACAATAGCCTCTCTCGGTTTTTTCCTTTCCAGATTGGTGCTCTCGCTGCCCTATTGTTTGCAAACGTGTGAAATAGTGCAGTTTGAGCCAGTGTAAGGTTGTCAAATGCTATATTTTGCAAACGGTGGGTCATGGCACCAAAACGATTGTGTACACATGTAAGTATGGTCTTGTAAACACTTGGGGAGGAGTCATTTTCAAAATTTACAACTTTTTCAAAATTTATAACTTTTTAAAAATTTACAACTTTTTTAAAATTTACAACTTTTCAAACAATGAAAGCTTCTCTTAGCTTCGAGAATTTAAAATTCTCTACTAATAGTGCCAACCACATGAAGGTGGAAGCTTTTCTGGCACCACTAACCTGAACATAAAAGTGTTAGTCAAAGAAATTTAAGTTTCAAATCAAAACCATACTAGATATATACAAAATACACAAATTTAAAATAAAATATATGAACTTAAATCTAGATCTAACTAAAAAAATTATATATATCAAAGAAATTATATATACCAGACATAAGCATTATAAATTCATTGTAATGAACCATCAGGATCAGATCTACTCTGAATAGCAGACACGATTGCTTCATGATCTGAATCTCAAAACTTTGAAAGAATCTTGTTATTAGGCCTTCCTCGATATCTATACAGCTAAATATTTGTCGCTAGAACTAGATGCGAATATAAGAGTATTTTCTTGTGTGTCTCAAAGTCTTCAAACACCCAAACAGAGGAGTTTTTTAATGGATACCGTCGAAGCCAAGTTCCAGTAACTACCACTGACCCTGTAGGATACTCAATATCTTCACCATCTATAATAGGAGAAGTCAACTTCTTTCTTTCCTCGATACAATGACATAAGAAATAGTTTGTTCCTTCTTCATTGTCTTCTATCGCAATAACTGCAAACACATGTCCTACAAAAAAACAAAGGTTGAACAACTCAAATTTAAATTACATATTAAAATTTCAATGGACATAACTCAATACAAAAATTAAATAAATAACCATAAATACCTTGTCGCACCAAAATCAAAATTTCATCAAAGTCCTTGGATGTTGCAACTTCATCTGTAGAAACAAGTTGTAATACTTGTGGAGGTTGATAACTAGGAAGCGGAGTTAGAGGCCTATAAATCCATCCATCCACCCATTCTTTTGAATCACACTTAGCATTGACAAATTTGATACAAGATACACAAAAACATGCCAAATTTCTTGTCCATACGGCCCACGAAGTAGCGTCTGAGCTAAAAAATGAGTGCATATCACTGGACCCAGTGAGTGTCATACAATCCTCATAGTTAGCAATTTGTTGTTCCTCTATCAAGCAAAAATATCTGTGAACTGTGGAATTTTCTTGAGAACCTCAGGCCATGTTGTCAATACACCATTCCACTATGCTCTTTGCATCTTTTAATTTAGCACCATATTTGTACTTCAACTCTTCTCTTGCAAGAGCTCTTTTCACACATGCCCCTACACCGTCATGCTCTCTTTTTCCATGTCTAGCCTCAGTGAAACTCCAAATATGTTGCACACCCATCTTGACGTGCATTCTGCTCATCCAATAAAACATTCGTGCATTCTTAAACTGAGACATGTAATTATCTGACCATATATAATGTTGTTTGAAGTGGATGTCCCTATCAGACAAGTTTCCATAAAATAACTGAAAACACCCTTGCACAAATTCAGTAGAATGAGTACGATCATCACTGATATAAAAGTGGTACTCTCTTAAATTTTTTTGATCATTCTTTGTAATGTCAGAAGAATGTAGAAATGCTAAATACATAAAAATGACAACTTGTACTGAGTTGTAATATTGCGATTGAACCTCCATTTGTGGTTGCAATGTGTAATTCTCTGAAAAATCAACCACTAAAATAATAGTACCAATAGGAAATGTGTCCTTGTATAGCTTGAACTGTTCATCCAACCATCGAGCTCTATGTGTATGCCTAGCATACTCATAAACAATTTCATCCTTAAATTTTCTCAAAAATTAGAAAACATGCATTTGTTCTGTAACTAGCTCACACTGTTTAGACTCTTTTCCATCTTTCAACTAGTATGCAACTGATTTATATTTATCAAACTCACCTAAATTATGTCCTATTGTACCTTCAATTTGCTCATGGATGTAACTTTTCAATTTAGGTAATCCACTGCATGTACTACAACTTCCATCTAAACAATCCTGACTATAAAAAAATTGTCCAACTTCTTTTTCACAAAATATAGTAGGAATGAAATCCCTGGAAGATATTGGTGGAACTTGAACACCACATTCTGATAACATAGTTTCAGAATGAAAAATAGAATGAATACGTAAAAATTTAGCATAATGCATCGCAAATTCAACATGTTGCCTACAACAAGTGGTGTGAGCGTGGTTGATTTTCACATAGAATGGTTTCAACATTTCAAAAAAACGTTGACTAATTTTAATTTCCAGATTCTCTTGATCAAACTTACGAAAAAATTGAGTTTGAGTCATATCAAAGAAATGCTTTGGATGTGGTTCACGATTAGTAGAACCAACTCTCCATTTTATAACATCTCTTGTATTAGGTGAAACTCTAGTGTTATCATGCCAAAATTTAATAACAACTTCTCTTATAGCATCAAAATTATTTTTGTCCTTACGCGGTGCTCTAGTAAAAAATGCCCAAAAATCAGTGTTATTGAGTGATTGAAGGATATTATGTCTTTCAATTGCTTTCATTAGAGTTTTTCGATTAACTTGTAACATTCGACTTGTTTGCGTAATCAAACGTTATTTTTTTATTGATTCACGTACAAAACTAGTAGCAAGTACACGGCGTACAATATTACTATCCCTAGTGCGTCTCTTGACACCAACAATGTGGTATGCATCATGAAGGTTTTCAACAATTGTAGAGGTTTGACCACGTATATTAGATGTTGTCAATCCTAAGGTGTTTAATGTAGGTCTCATTTTAATCAATTTCATCAAACTAATAAAAAACTGACATCTTTGGGAATCATTTAAAATTTTAAAATAATTATTCCAAATTTCAGTGGCTTTTCTTCTGATTTGTCATTCAGAAATTTTGTCAGACATTGGTTTCAAAATGTTTTCATCAATTTCAATTAAAGAATTAGGTTTCTTACGTAAAATCCTAGGAGGTGTTTTTGTCAAATTTTTCATGTCTACAGTTTCAACATGAATTTCCTTATTCACATTTTCATTGTCTCCTTCAATTTCAACATTTTCTACATCATGAGTATTTAATTCTTCTTCAACATTGACAGTAAAAACATCTTCATCACGAGTATTTAATTCAACTTCAACATTGATAGTAGAAACATTACCTGGTTCTTGATTGCTTACAATAGTTGGGGTTGAAGATGAACCTCTTCTTGATTCACGAAGATTCCGCATTCGCTTAACATTTTGAATTTTGTTGGCCTCTAATTTGTTTGGTGTTTTTTTACTTAATGAATTCATTTTTTGACTTTGTTTCTTGTCTCCCATGATGTTTTGCTTCCAATGATAAGAAAAATGTGCAGAAAAAGACAAAATTTCATAGTAATTCGTATGGTAAGGTTAGAGAGTAAAAATCACATGGTAATTTAGACATTGGGATGTGTGTAAATATGATTTATGAACCACGAGCATGCTTTATAAAGTGCGATCGCGGTCTACAAAGTGCACTCACGGTTTGTGTTAAAAAACTACGATCGTGCTTTATAAACCACGATCGCGGATCTATCTGCCAAACCTAAGCCTCGAGAAATCTTTGTTTTTCCCCAACCAAAGCTATGGAAGGTCATTATGAAGTGTAAAAGGTCAAAAAACCTCAAATTTGCTCTTCCAAAGACTTGAACCATGTTAAAAAACTGAATTTTTTTTACAAAAATGGTGCCATCGTGTAGGGGAGACTGTTAGCTTCGTAGAAATATTGATTTTAAAGTGAATAGAATAAGATAAATATCATTTTATAATTTTTTACTAACAATAGGTCTTTAAGACATTTTTTTCCATGAATGTTCATGTCTACGTTTAAGACTGTAAATTTTGTTTCGCTTATCAAAATGTGATAAAAATTATACCATCCTAAGCGTGGAAAAATTTTATACATGTTAAATTTTTTTTATTTCGATATTTTTTGATATAGTTATGGTGGGAAAATGGAAAGTGCTCCGTTTTCTAAATATTTTCAGACCACTTTCATAGAAAAAATCATTAAAAAAAATATTGCTAAAAAAAATACAAAATAAAATCCATCCCAAGATAGACAACTACATCTAACGTTTCACCAAAGGAAAAAAAAAACAAGATTTGGTCATCCAAAATGCGGGCAAACGGACTACAATCTTATAAGTTTTTTAAAAAAAAAACCAAGCCATATAATTTTAAGTGTTTAATATAGCTAAAATTATCCATTTTTTTTTAAAATTAGTATTTTAGAAACTAGATTCCGAATGCTACGATTCATATTTATATAAATTTTTCTAATTTTGAGTGCGCGTATTGATAATAATCCCTAAAAGTTGAGATTTCACTATTTTTTGCAATATGACGTCCACGGATGACCCTATATTTGTCCATCAACTTCCTGCACTAACCCATGAAGGATAATACTCTTGAAATTCTGTATATATGTATGAGAAAAATGGATGTCTAGAACAAGGAAAAACTTTGGTGATTATGTTGAAAGTCATTTTTATAGCAAAAATATTGCCCCCCTTTGATGCAAGATAATTCAAACAATTAGAAAATTTATGGTCTTTTCCTGTAGGAATTGCTAAGAATTTCCTACTAGGCTTGTAGCCCTCCTTACATACTATTGAGTTTCAGAATGGAACATGGGTTGAAACCACAGTCAGGGGAAAACAAGTCCCTCCTCTTTAATGGGAGAGGTTCCCTTATTGAAAGCAAAAAAAATAAATGTACAAATATATAACTCTCAATGTTTGGACCCTGATATTCTGGAACATTTTCATACTTAAAAGATTATCAATCAGAAGGAATGGAAGAATATAGAGATGGGAGAAGGAAGAAAACAACAATGATTTTGGGAAATATAGATAGCAGAGTATCTCCCTACTCACATTGAACCGAGAAAATGTATAGAAGGATCAATTACTTCACCACCGATGCAAATCTACAGACACAAAGTTCTAAAGATTCACACAGACCGGAACACAAAGTTTCTATTGAATGCAAAATAAATGATCCATTGAATTGAGCAAGGAGAGAGAAAAATATAACAAAGGAAAATAAGAAAAGAAAGAACTTCTGTATTAAATTACTTCACAATTTAAAACCTTCCCGGAAAAAAACCAGAATCTCCTTTTTCCTATGGCCAAATCCATATATTTATAAAAATTTGTTTACATCCATAATTTTTCCCCTAGAATAGAATATCCGAATGGGATAATTTTTGTTGCAAATCTACTTTTGGAAAGTGACATGAAACAAATACACTCATGAAAACCGGAGGTTCAAAAAGGTGAATATCTCACTAGTTTGAGCATGATTATTTTAGTAGGGGACATCTCATGATTTTCTCCTTCATGTGGTCCTGCCATTTCCACCTTTTAACCACTTTCATAGCACTCAAGTGCTTACTGATAAGTTTTTCCTATCACATATGCCCGATAAAATCTGATTTCTGAAAATCAAACTTTACATCTCTTTAAACTTATCAATTTGGCTCCAAAACCAATCTAAAACATATATCATGAAAGAAAGACAAGGAATTAGAGAGAAAATAAAGGAGAATGATCCATTTTTGTGTTTTGCAGAGCTTTGGTTCATTAATGGTGATAAAAACTAGAAGAGGACATTCGGCTATCTTTTCCCCCTTTTACCTTCAAATTTGGACCCTACATGTGGTGAGATCCAAGAAACGATGGGCCCTGGGGAAGAGAATTCACATTTCCTGACATTTGGGAGAAAAAGCACATTTTCTCAATTTGCTTCGCCTCCCCGCAGCTCTGTCAAATCCGAACACGTGGCATCATTCGAGTGGCTGAGGAAATGCGGTTCAAATCTACCATTTGAAATCTTTTAACAAAAAGGCTCGGATTCTCAGTAATCTCTGCCGGCCTGCTTTGACTTTTTAATGTGAACACGTGGCACCATGTGATTTGTTGCAAGGATGTGCTTCTGCTTTAGACTTTATCTATTTTGAGAAAGGGTAAGAATTCCAAATTTTCCTCGAAAGTCCGCAGGCCTCCACCATTGACTTTTAAACTTAGGCCATGTGTCTCTCTCTGATTTTTTGCAGGCCTCAACTTAGAAATTTTCCATTCACTTGGGCGGGGCCGCAGCCTAATTTAGAACTTTCTACCCTTTGTGGAAACAAGGCTAAAATTCCCAAAGTCTCCAGCTGGTCCACCAAAGCACCTATGAATTGAAAAACACCCATGTGTCCCACTTTCATTTTTTAACACGTGGAGCCATTTGATTGGTTATGGGGATGTGCCTCGCATTTCATCTGTTTTGGAAAAGGGAAAAATTCCAACTTTCACCCCAAAGTCCATGCCCTCCACCATTGAATTTTCAATGTCAACACGTGTCCTTCTCTGATTTGCTACAAATTTGAAAAATACTAGAACAAGGGCTTATCCTTAGCTTGGAAAATTAATATCCTTTCGTCATTGTGCCTTAGAAAATAAAATGGATCTTTCGACCTGAACCATCCACCGAAACTACTCTAGCAATCAGGGACCAGCAGAGATGCGGGGAAAATCTAATGCATTTTTGGCCAAAATCACCAAAAGTGTAAGGCTAGAAAAGTTCACAAAGAAACTAGAGACGCGAGCCACCATCCAATGCTACGGGGAAAAGAAGGTCAGGGCAAGAAGTGGGAAAATGCTATTTTTGCTCCCGATGAAGGATTTCTTCTTCTGACAAAAGGTTAAAAACAAAAGATGCAAGGTCCCACACATTCCGTAAACTCATAAAAGGAGAACCAAAATCATTTCCCATCTATTGAAAATAGGTAAATCATTTTAACTAGCAGCAGGTTGGGACTGAGGAAAATGATTTAAAAACGTAATGGGAAATGGAAACAAGTGTCATGAGGAATTTAAAACAAGAATTTCTTCCATGACAGGGCTCCAATTTTCACAAATTTAGATTCAAAAGGGTGGGGAAAATTGAAAGGACAACAGTTGGATCCTTTTGGGGATGATTTGGCAAAGTAAAGAGGCAAAATCAAGAACCTTACAGAATTCTGGGTAATCATATTAGATCAATTTCTTAGCCATTGGGCAAATGAGTCAAAGAAGAAGAAAAACCAACATAGAAGAGAATGCAGAAAGGGAAACAACCAAAACAAAACAAGGAAATCAAAACCCTATACAGAATGTACAGAGGGACCACCAAAACTACTAGGTTTTGAACAACTTCAAAAATTTCCCACTATAAGGAAGTGGGAGAGGAGAACCATCCATGTAATCCAGGTAAAAAGAATTCTCACTAATAAAATTTCTAATTTTGAAAGGACTGAGCCCAAGGGAATCAAATTTACCATGGCTACCTCGAGGTTCATGTATTTTGTCCCAAAGAAGAACATTGTCTCCCACTTGAAAATTTTTGGGTTTAGCAATTTTTGTCAAACCATAGCTTTTACCTTAAGTTGATGAGCTTATATTCTATCAACCACTTGCAATCTATCTTCATTCAACTTCTAGAGGTACATAATTCTTTTGTCTAATGAATTGGTAAAGCTAGCATCTTCAATGGACTTCATCAAATGTAAGGCTGGTAGTTCCAATGTCACTGGAAACTAAGCTTCAACTCCATATACCACTTGAAAAGGAGACATTCCAATGGCTCTCTTAGGTGTAATCTTATCTGCCCATAAAGCATCATATAGTTTCTTATGCCAATTCCTCTTAGAGTCATTAACAAGATTTTGAACAATGGTGACCAAGTTTTTGTTAGTTTCTTCTGCTTGCACATTCCCTTGGGGATAGTAATCTGAAGAGTGGGCAAGGGAAATTCCATAGCCATATAGAAATCCATCATTCAGCAGAAGAAAAATTGGAAGCATTGTCAGTGACGATCTTGTTTGGTATCCCCAAACCTTATTAAGATGTGCTCCTTGATGAAGTTGCATACTACTTCAGAAGTAGTACTTTTAACGCTGGAAAGGCTTCCACCCACTTGGTGAAATAATTAGTGGCAGCCAAAACATGAGTATGCCCTACACTTGAAGGTGTATTGAGTGTCCCAATGAAGTCCAAACCCCATTATTGAAAAGGTTCCTCAATCATTACTAGTTTTAGAGGTAAAGCAACCCACTTGGGTCTTCCAAAAAAGGTTTGACATGCTTCGCACTTGCCTACCCACTTTGACGCATCTTTGAACAAGGTAGGCTAGTAATATCTAGCACGAACAATTTTTTGGGCTGTGACAGAAGAAGAGAAATGACCTCCACAAGACTGGTCATGAAAAGATGAGAACAACTTCTTTTGCTGCTCTTTGTCAACACATTTCAGAAACCTTCCATCTATTCCTCATTTTAATAATGCGTTTTCCCACAACACATATTGGGTAGACCTTAATTTGATGGCTCTCTTCTCCTTGGCACTCAAATGGGATGGAAATTCTCCATAAGTAAGAAAGTGTGCAATGCTAGCATACCATTCATTAGTTGAGATGAGGAAAAGAACAACAGTGATATCAACTTTCTCAGATAATTTGGCATCAGCTCCTTCAACAATGAGTTCACATAAGCCCTTTCCTCGAACTAACTTGGTGGGTTTGATTTCAAGATCATACTCCTGAAATTTGGCTACCCAATTGCCTCTCTTGGTTCCAAATTCTTTTTGTGTAAGAATGGATTTAATAGTTGTATCAGGCACAAGCACAATAGAATGAAAGTTGAGGATGTAAAAACGAAACTATTTCATAGATTTAACCAGTGCAAAAGCATGTTTCTCTATCATGGTGTATTTCATCTCATGGGATTTCAAAATATAACTCATGAATGTTATGGGGATTTCATGACCTTCATCATTCTCCTGGGTTAACACAACAACTAAAGTACTTTTAGTAGCATAGCAATAGATAATGATTTCTTTGCTATAATCAGGGCATGCCAAGATTGGAGTCTTTGCTATAGCTCTCTTGATGTCTTCAAATGAAACCTTTCCTTTAGAGGACCAACCAAAATTCTTCTTCCCTTTCATCATGTGGGCTATGTTCAAAGTAAGTTCAGCAAAATCAGGTATGAATATTCTTAAGAAGTTGATCTTGCCAAAGAAAGAGTGCACACCCTTCTTGCTTGTGGGGAGAGGGATTTGCTAAATCATCTGAACTCTTTCTGGATCAATCTTGATTCCCTCCTTAGAGACAACGTGTTCTAATAATTTTACCTCTGTGACACAAAAGAAATATTTCTTGGGATTCAAGGAGATTTCATTCTCTCTACACTTTTGGAGGACAGTTTCAAGGTGTTGGAAATGATCAGCTCTGGTTTTTGAAAACACAGTCAGATCATCAAGGTATACAACTATGCATTTTCCCTTGAGACTACCAAAGGCCAGGTCCATTTCCCTCTGAAAGGTGGCACTAGCATTGATGAGGCCAAAAGGCATTCTCCTATAAGCAAAGGTGCCCCAAGGAGTGGTAAAGGCAGTCTTATGTTGATCTGTAACACTTACTTCTACTTGATTATATCCTGAGAATCCATCAAGCATGGAAAACATTTGAATTTGTAAACCTATAACACTTGATCCATTATGGGGAGAGGATAATTATCCTTTAAAGAGGCTTGATTAAATTTCATAAAATCAACACAAATCTAGATCTCACCATTCTTCTTCCTAACAGGCACAATATTAGCAATCCACGTTGAATGGTGAATGGGGAAAATGATCTTATCCTTTAATAACTTTTGGATCTCTTGAAATATTGTATCAAAAAATTTAGGGTTATATTGTCTCTGCTTTTTCAGGAAGGGCTTGATCCTAGGCTTTAGAGGAATGAAATGTTGCATCTCTTTTAGTTGAAAATATTTGAGATCATCATAAGAATATGTAAGGACATCAACATACCTTTTCAAAAGATTTTCTACTTTTTTCCTCTCCTCTTGTGTACAACAATTTCCAATGTTTACCAACATAGGTTTTTTAAGACTCCCAATAATTATCTTTTCATAGTCCACAGACTGTTGAGCTCCTTTGGAAGTTTTGGAATTGATGTACCTATCATGTTTATCAAATAATTCTTCCAAACTTACCATCCCTTTAGGTATCTTATTACCTTTTAGTTTTATGCAACCATCATGATCCATTTCTTCTTTGTTATCTTCTTCATTTAGAGGCACACACTCCCTAGGTAGATTCCCACCTCCTTCAAAGTACAACTAGTCAAAATTATCTCTGAGTTCAAGGAAGGAAACAAAGTGTTGATCATCATTAAAGACCTACCAGTTGTTTGCATTATTAGGCACACTAGGCCTATGAATCATCTCAATGGTGAATTTATCTTGGGAGAAATATAGATGAGGGATTAGTAGAGACCCTCGAGATAGCCAAGGAATCAGCCCTAGTGTTCCTTTCCCTTGGCATGGCTACAATTAAAAAGGCATCAAGGAATTCGATGGAATCCCAAACCCAGGTTCTTGTAATGCTTCAACCTTTTATTCTTCACTTGATAGAGATCTATGACCTATTCTACAATCAGCTATGCATCTCCATGAGCAAGTAGATTCTTGATCCCCATCTCTTTTTCCATGCTTAAACTGAGGATGAGATCCTCATACTCAGCTTTATTATTTGTGTTTTCGGAATTAGAGCTTGAAAGAGAAAGGGTGAATTTTCCCTTCAGGAGAAATAAGTACCACACCAGCTCCAGAACCAGCTGAGGAGCATCTTCCATCAAATTCCAAAGTCCAAATGCCATTAGGAGCAAGAAACACTTCCTTAGGATGGTTAGCCTCATCTTGTGACATGATCATGTAGTTACCATGACCAATGTCTGCATAAAGTATTTGTGCCTTTGGGTCATTTGTTTTTTGCACAATATATTCAGTTTGTTTCTCAGGTAGTAGCTTCTTCATTTTCCCATTCACTGGAATAAGAGCATGTGACCAATCCATCATGATTTCTCCTCCCACATTTTTACAAAAATTTCTACTCAGCAAATGTCGTAGGAAGGGGGAATATCAGCTACCAAAATGGTGGCTAAAACTCTCTTCTCTCAGGAAGAGTCAGTAAAGGCTACTTGTGCATCCTTGATCCTCCCAACCAATGGTACTTCTCTACTTTCCATTAAGTAACATGAACCAAAAGCACAGGTTAGGGTTAAGCCTAGGGCATGAGCTACCTTAGCAGGCATTCACATTCTTTGAAGCACCAGAATCAATAACACAATTGTTGAGTTTGTGGCCAGCTATGAGGAGGGTGACATAAAATGGTTCAATCTTCCCATTAGATGAAGTGACTGTTACCACAAGGCTGGGTTGAGATGAAGGAGAAGGAGTGGGCAAGAGAACCTTTAGAACTAGGAGAATGAAGGCTTGGATTTGGAGTTCAAAAAAGTCTACCATCTTAGCAAAGGCCTTGGGATGGGTTTGGTAGAATTTAGCCTCTGAGATCTGGACCTTAGTTTTCTTGAGATGGTCAATAATTTCAAAAGAACCAAAGGTAGATGGAGCATCATTGAAAAGGGTAGATGAAACTTTTTACTTATCAACTCTATCATTTGAAGGGCAAGAAGCTTTAGGAGCAGAAACAGAGGAGGAAGGGACAATAGAACTTACCTTGGATGTGGAAAAATTTGGAATAGAGAGCTCTTCTACTTGCAATCATTAGAATGACCGTAGGAGGTTCCTTAGATATTTTAGCAAGCTGCACCACTTTCTCCTTCTTGTTGGCTTGTTCATGAGTCATGAAAACATATGATTCATTGTTCATCTCTATAACTCTTTCTTCATAATCATCCTCTTCATCTATACCTTCAGTGGTGAGAAAATGGACTTGAGATCTATTCAAATTTTATAATTCTTCATCAACTTCCTCTTCATGTTCTTCTCAGATTCTTTCCTCTTCCTCATCATCAAGCTCTAACACTTCACATGTTACATTGAATGGAACTTTAACCCAGGTGGGCCTTAAATTTCCATTCTAGTATGAGTAGAGGGAAACCAATTCTTGGGCTGAAAATTCTTCCTAGGAACATCCTGATAAGGAGCATGTTGGGTGAACTACTTCTTGAGGGAAATAAAAATCATTAGCAAGTTTCTGTACCAACTGATCTGCACTAGCCCCAAGAGAAGATGTAGAAGAAGGGGATGCTTTGGATTTGGATGAATCTCTTCTTAGCTTGCCAGACATGATCAGATCATCTTAAACACTAACAAAAAATATTTGATTAGCATCCAAGGTGGCAAGATTGGCTCTCCTAAGTGCATGGCTCACTTCAGGAAATTGGGCATTACGGAAGAAACATCTCTAAATCTGATCCCACAGGGCATGTGTTTAGTGGGATATTGTTAACCATCCCTGTTGAATTTGGCCACAAATTCCCTCATGGGAACATGTGACTCTTTCCTGATGTGAGAAATTTGGGCCAAGAGGGCATGTACATCCTCAGCATGTTTGAAACGCTGCTCAAAATGGGTTGTTATGGTGTTCCAATCAGTGATGGATCCAACAGGGAGATGATAAAACCAATCAACAACATTATCTTGTAATGTCTCCACAAACAGTCTAACAGAGATATTCTCATGTTCAACCCTGAGAACACCACAAGCAATAATGAAGGCCGCAATATGTTCATCTGGATGAACCTTCCCATCACCTCTGAATTTAGCGAAATTATTTCTATTTCCTCTAGGCAATTCATGCAATGGCTGGGGAAGAGCAAGAGGTCCAACCCTTTGGCCCCAAGATTAGAGGAGCTGCCATCCTTGGAAATATTTTTTGGAGAGGAACTGAAACACCAGTGAGAATCAAAGCACACAAATTAGGATTGATTTGATCTTGAGGGATGTCACTCCCAAAAGTTCAATCTCTAGCAGAAGGAGTGCTCACAGATCTTGCTCCTCTTCTTTGCTTGTTGATGAAGAAGGGAGAGAGAAACCTTGATGATCCAAAAGTTAGAAATGAGGGTCTTCTTCCCCAAGGGTTCTTCTACCTCTGAGTGTATCTTGGATTCGCCAAATGAAAGATGATCAAAAAGTTATTATTCAAAAACTAGAATCAATTTGCAATGAATTCCCCAGTAGGAGTCTCCAAAAATTGTTGGGTTTCAGAATGGAACACGGGTTGAACCCATAGTTAGGGGACAACAAGTCCCTCCTCTTTAATGGGAGAGGTTCCCTTATTGAAAGCAGGAAAAAACAAATATACAGATATACAACTTTCGATGTTTGGACCCTGATATATCTTGAAACGTTTTCATACTTAAAATATTATCAATCAGAAGGAATGGAAGAATATAGAGATGGGAGAAGGAAGAAAACAACAATGCTTTTGGGAAATATAGATAGCAGAGTATCTCCCTACTCACATTGAATCGAGAAAATGTAGAAAAGGATCAATTAATTCACCACCAGATGCAAATCTGTAGACACAAAGATCTAAAGATTCACACAGACTGGAACACAAAGTTTCTATTGAATGCAAAAAAAAATGATCCATTTAATCGAGAAAGGTGAGAGAAAGATATAACATCAGGAAAAATAAGAAAAGAAAGAACTTTTGTATTGAATTACTTCAAAAATTACAACCTTCCCAAAAAAACTAGAATCCCTTTTTCCCGTGGCCAAAGCCATATATTAATAACAATTTTTATACATCCATACTTTGTCCCCAAGAAAAGAATATCCGAAAGGGATAATTTTTGTTACAAATCTGCTTTTGGAAAGTGACATGAAACAAACACACTCATGAAAACAGAGAAGTTCAAAAAGGTGAATATCTCATCGATTTGAGCATGATTATTTTAGCATGGGACATCTCATGATTTTCTCCTTCACGTGGTCCTGCCATTTCCACCTTTTGACCACTTTCATAGCACTCAAGTGATTACTGATAAGTTTTATCCGATTTTATCACGTATGCCTGATAAAATCTATTTTCTGAAAATCAAACTTTACATCTCTTTAAACTTATCAATTCAGCTCCAAAACCAATCCAAAACACATCTCATGAAGGAATGATAAGGAATCAGAAAGAAAAGAAAGGAGAATGATCCATTTTTGTGTTTTGTAGAGCTCTAGTTCGTTAATGGTGATAAAAAATTAGGAGAGGACATTTGGCTATCTTTTCCCCCTTTTACCTTCAAATTTAGACCCTACTTGTGGCAAGACATCCAAGCAATGACGGCCCTGGGGGAAGAGAATTTACATTTCCTAACATTTGGGAGAAAAAGTGCACCCCTTTTCTCGATTTGCTCTGTCCCCTCTGCAACTCTGCTAAAGGCCGGAAACATGTGTGCGTCATCCGAGTGGCTAAAGGAAATGTGGTTCAAATATACCATTTGAACTCTTTTTTAACAAAAAGGCTCAAATTCTCAAAAATCTCCACCGGCCTGCTTTGAATTTTCAACGTGAACACGTGGCACTATGTGATTGGTTGCGAGGATTACGCTTTTGCTTTAGACTTTATCTATTTTTAGAAAGGGGAAGAATTCCAACTTTTCCACTGAAAGCTTCACACCTCTGTCATTGAATTTTCAATGTATGCCACGTGTCTCTCTCTGATTTGTTGCATGCCTCAACTTAGAATTTTTTCCTTTCATTTGGGCGGGGCCGCGGGCCATTTTAGAACTTTCTCACCCTTTGTGAAAACAAGGCTAAAATTCCCAAAGTCTCCCGCTGGTCCGCCAAAGTGCCTATGAATTGAAAAACAATCTACGTGTCCCTACTTTCATTTTTTAACACGTGGAACCACCTGATTGGTTGCGGAGATATGCCTCACTTTTTATCTATTTTGGAAAGGGAAAGAATTCTAACTTTTCCCCTGAAAGTCCATGCCTCCGTCATTAAATTTTCAATGTGAACAAATGTCCCTCTCTAATTTGCTGTGGTTTACAACTTAGAAATTTATCCTTTTGCTTGGGCGGGGCTGCGGGTCATTTTAGAACTTTTCACCCTTTCGTCATAATGCCTTAGAAAATAAAATGGATCCGTCACCCTGAACCTCCTGCCGAAACTGCTCCCGCCAATCAGGGACTGATGCGGGTATGCAGGGAAAATCTGGCATTTTTCCCAAAATCACCAAAAAGTAATAAGTTCACAAAGAAACCCACCCAGACCGCATCCAATGGGAAAAAAACACGTAGCCTCACCTTCCCGAACAAGAATTTGATGGGGAAAGGAACGTAGAAAGTTACAAGAAGTGGGGGAAAATGCCATTTTTTCTCCCGATGAAGGATTTCTTCTCTTTGTAAAAGGTTAAAAACAAAAGATGCAAGGTCCCACACATTCCAAACTCATAAAAGAAGAACCAAAATCATTTCCCATCTATTGAAAATAGGTAAAACATTTTAATGGCAACAGATTGAGGAAAATGATTAAAAAACTTTGAGGGAAATGAAAACAAGCATCATGAGGAGTTTAAAACATGAATTTCTTCCATGGCAGGGATCCAATTTTCACGAATTTAGATTTGAAAGGGTGGGGAAAATTGAGAGGACAACACATACAAATCTTGTGATTTAACAAAAAATGAATTTTATATAAACCCTAATTACAGAGTCACAATGCAATGGTAAATAATATAATATAGATCTGACCTAAGCAATAAGCTAGAGAAATATGAAACCCTAGGTGCAAGAGAGGGAATAAGAGACTTAGCTAATTTTGCAATAAATCATGAGGTGTGCTGAGCTAGAAAAATGATGGAATCAGAGGACATAATGTTGCAACCATGCACAGAAAATTATAGAACTGTTGGAAATGCGGAGACTAGGGCACCTAGACTGGGTCAAGGGAACCTAGGCACCAGAGACCTTTTGTAGGTATATGTGACGATGCAAAACCTTAGAAAATGATTTTATCTATGTCGCACAAGTGTTTCTAGTCTTCACTTTTGATCACCTGTATGTCGTTTGATGTTCGACGAGTTCTCTTGTAACTTGCAAAATAAAAGGCTTCCTATAAAACCCCAAAACACATCAAATCCTAAAAAATAAAAATATGTAAACGGGGAGTCAGAATGACCCCAACGGTCACCTGATAGAGTGAACTTATGACTGAGTGTTGCACTACATCTTAGAATCAATGTAGTTTTGTGTGTGTGTAGAATCATACCCTAGGAGGCTCTTGTGTAAGATGTACCGAATAACGTGTAAAAACTAGATGTATCAATGCGAATAGATGTGTGGATGTAAAAATGAACTTACGATCATATGAAGTGTATGTAAAAATATGCATTTTGTTATCCCTTGAATGAATCTAGATGGATTCACTGATGCTCTTGAAATGCCTTTAGATGCTACCTTAGGTGATAATAATAGATGCTTAGAGCTTGGTTATTTCTTATGGTTACATAACTTTGAATTTATATAATTCCCTTATTTTAATTTCATAATAGACAACTAAAAGTATAAATACTAAGAAAACAAGATTCCCAAAATATAAAAGACATCCAAATGGGGCGAACAAGATACAAAGAGGTCAAGGGCACCCAATGTTGGTATGTTGTGTTTCAGGTGTTGTCATTGATGTAAAATACCATTAATGAAAAAGAGGATGATGGTGTAGAGTCATAGGATGATAAAAATTATGATGGCATGGAGTTCCAAATGTGTTCTTGACAACACTGAGGTGATTAAGTGAGAATGGCTTGTTCTTGCAAGCCCAATCAGGTGACCTAGCTAGCCTAGGTGATGGTGCATGCTGGTTGGAGATTGTTGATAGCTTGAGGAGCATATTAACAACATGTAGATAATATTAAAAACATGTAGAGAATGTTTGGGAAGTTTTTAGACACTCTCATGAGTTTTAGGGTATAGATACAAGTTGAAGTCCAAGTTTTAGGTGTTTATCTAGACCAGATCTAGGTGCTAGGAGACATGAGGTTGCGATGTAGAGCTATGTGAGCTCAGAGAATCATGAAAATATGTCATACCAGCTATTCTAGATATTTTAGGACCTTTTGAATAAGTTTCATGGTGAGTTATGATGTTATTTCAGTTGATCCTAGCTTAGACTTTATAAAATCCTAAGGCACAGTCATGCAAATGAGATGGGCTGGAAAGGTGGAGAGTTATTTTAACTATGATGATGATTGAAGATGATGCATATAGGTTTCCTCGAGGTGTGAGAAAAATTTAGTGTCATTCTAAAGATAATTTTGCAAGATACATAAGTTTATGTGAAACAAGGTCCACTAAAGGGAGTTTTCTAGCTTGAATTACACCTTATGATGTTCACCTTGAATTGTGTGCTTTGTATGAGACCTTGTGGATTTCAAATATGTTTCTAAATTGAGTCTATAAGTTTTATGAACAAATGTTAAGAAGATAAACAACTATTTGTGTGCTTGAAACCCTAGTTAGAAAAATGTTTAAGAGAAATTGATTATAAGTGAATTTTTTTTTATAATACATTTATGATGATTTTATGATGTAGAGGAATCCTTTAGGTTTCCAAAAAGGTATGGTAATGGTTGCGGTGATGAGTGGACCTCACTCAAACATACATGTTTATGAATAAGTTCAGTTTGGAACAAGGTTGTCTAAAGGAGTTGAAAAATAAATCGTACCAAGCCAAGAACACAGATGCTAATAAATCACCACGATCAATAAGATGAAAGCAATTCACCAGAATAAATTTACATAAAACCTTTGCAAACAAATGAGAAACAATATCATATATTATTATGGAACTCAATGAAATACAATGAGAATGGGCTTTGCTTATATAGGCAAGGAATAACAATCTAAGAACCAGTCAAGGTCGTAGATCAAGCCATAAATCATGGAAAGAACTAGTCATCAAAGAAATAGTTAAGTCCATAGAATTATGAGAGAACTAGACATCAAGGATCTAGTCAATACCATAGATCAAGGAAATAACTATACCTAACAACTAGATAATATCCCCCTAATATTTAAATAAATAAAAGGAAATATCCACACACATAAGTGGGTGAGGATAAATACGATAAAGGTAAATAAAGTACCTAGGTCAACATGAGCTAAGGTAAAATAACTACTCTAACACCCCCTCTCAAGTGAAGCTAGGGGCAAAAATTAGAAGTGGCATGTCCACAGTATGAGTCTCAGGCACCTAGGCCTGATGAGCTACTCATGTACAATATATTCATGAAGAAATCTCGAACCAAAACAAGGAAAGAATCCTTCTAGAAGGAAAGAGAAAGAAGAATAAGAAGGAATATGTTCTCATGAACACCCCCCAAGAACAAATTCTGAAACCCCAAGAATTCCATGCAACGCAAGGTAGTCAGGTGATGCAAAAGGCTTTGTAAAGATGCCCGCAACTTGCTACTGAGTCAGAATGTACTCCAAGTAAAGAACTCCTTCCTGGATGTGCTGATGAATGAAGTGGATGTGTATCTCAATATTCTTGGTCCATTTGTGCTCAACTGGGTTACCGTTAGAAATGTGAATTACACTTTGGTTATCACACTAAAGTACAATTAGTGAATCCTATGGGAATCCAAACTCATGTCAATAATTGTCGAATCTAAAGAATCTGCTGACTCACTGTAACTGCTGCCCTGTACTCTGCCTCTGAAGATGAAAGTATAATAGCTTGTTGCTTTTTATATGCCCAAGCAACTGGAGAAGAAACAAGACAAAAAAGATAGCCAGAAGTGGAATGCTTGTCATTAATAGAACCTGCCCAATCTGAATTTGTATACCCAACCAACTAAGTAGGACCCCTACTGTAGTGTAGGTAAAAGAAGGAAGTGCCCTATGTAAATAACGCAAAATCCTTTTAGCAACATGCTAAGTGAATACTATGAGGAGAATTTGCAAATCAAGATACAAGCCATACTGCAAATGAAATATCAGGGTGAGTATGGATCAAGTACATGAGACTCCCAACCAACTACCTATACAACATAGGATCACAAAGTGGTGTGGTACATGTGGAAGTAAGAGTAACTCCAAACTAAAAATGAGATGGACTTGGCTTACAATCAGCCATATCAAAGCGCCTAAGAAGATCATGGGTGTACTTTTGCTGACTCAAATGAATCCCTGAATCTGTCTGAGAAATTTGTAAACCAAGGAAATAATGCAATAACCCAAGATCTATCATGTCAAATTGTGTAGAAAGAGCCCTTTGAATACTCTGAATGTGGGAAGAAGAGCTACCAGTAAGTAATAACTCATCAACATACAAGACAAGTATCACAATATCCTCACCAACACGTTGGAGATACACTGTATGATCAGAGTGGAAATGAACAAAACTAGTAGATAGAAGAAAAGAATCCATCTTCTCATACCAAGCCTGATGGGCTTGTTTGACACCATAGAGAGACCTTCAGAGCCTACAAATAAGAGAAGAATCCTGAACAAATCCAGCTAGTTGCTCCATGTATATTTTCTCTTGTAAATCTCCATGTAAGAAGGAACTCTTCACATCCATCTGGTATACGGGCCACCCTTGTGATGCAACAATAACAAGTACAAGGCGTACAAAATCCATCTTGGCAACAGGTGTAAAATTCTTAGAGTAATCAATACCTTCAACTTGTGAAAAACCCTTTACAACAAGATGAGCCTTATACTTGTCAATGGACCCATCAACTACGTATTTGGTTTGGTATACCCACTTACACCTAACCATATTTATTCCTTTAGGAAGAGATACCAAATCCCAAGTATGATTCTTCATCAAAGAAGAATACTTAGTTGCCATCACATCATCCCACTCATGTATCCCATGAGCCTTTGAAAAAGACTGTGGATCCTCAAAAACTGCTTGACACAAAATTCTAGAACCTGTAGAATGTGCATGATGATGCCTAGTGGGTGGAAGATCCTGTATGAAAGGTGTTGCCTTAGAAACTATAGTACAAGCCCACTTAGGCATAGTGACAACATCAGTGGGAATAGGATCCTCAACGACATCTATAACCTCCTCATCAACCTCCTCAAAGAAATGATCCTCAAGATGAGATGAAGAAGAAGAAGGAGGCATGGAAGAAGATGAAGAATCATGAGGAGTGAAGTGCTCATCAAACTGAACATGTGTTTAAAAAATAACGTCATGAGTATCAGGATCTAAAAGGTGATAAGCTCTCATGTCCTCACAATACCCTATAAAGATCAATGGTTTACTCTTCTTATCCAAAGATTTCCTTTTCTTCTTTGGCACAAAGGCCCAAGCATGGCTCCCAAAGACTCAAAAAAATGAGACATCTGGCTTAGTGTTGGACCAAGCTTCCTCTGGAGTCAAATGCTCAAGTGCTCTATGTGGTGTGTGATTCTAAATGTAGTTAGCACAATTAACTACTTCAGCCCAGTAGATAGGAGGTAAATATCTAGAATGCATCATATAGTTAGCCATTTCCTTCAAATTTCTATTCTTTCATTCTGCTAAGCCATTCTATTGTGGAGTATGAGGAACAAAATGTTGGTGAATAATGCGTTGAGTGACAAAAAAGTTAGAAAAATCATTGCTGAAGTACTCCCCCCCATTATCAGTATGAAGGTTCTTTATGCAACTAGAAGACTGTTTCTCAACCAAAGCCTTGAAGAATTTGAAGTGTGAAAAAACATCACTTTTGTACTTGAGAAAATAAACCCAAGTACGCCTCGAGAAATTATCAATAAAGGTAAGTGCATACTTAGCTCTATTGAAAGAGGGGGTAGGAAAAACCATCAAGTCACTATGCACAAGCTCAAGTGGTGAAGAAGCTCTCTTGGAAAAATTCTTAGGAAATGGATCTTGGTGTTGTTTCCCTAATGCACAGCCATGAAAAAATCCCTCAAGAAAAGAAACTCTAGGAAGACCATCTACCATACCATGAGTGCTCAACTCCTTCAAATATATGTAATTGAGATGTCGAAATATTTCATGCGAAAGCTTACTCTCTGAATCTGCATGAGAAACCAATCTTGTCCCTATAGAGGAAGTTTCATCAAAACCCTCAAAGTGATATAGTCTAGAACTATGATCAACAATACCCTGAGAAACAAGTGAATGAGGCTCCAACAAAGTTTGTACTTCTGCTCCATGTGGTGTAAAAGTCACTGTTTTTCCTTGACCAGAATGAAAAATTTGATATACAGAAAGAAAATTTGTAGTGATGTTAGGAACATATATTGCATCTTGGATACTACCACCATCAAGTTGTATATCACCTTTTCCTTTAACAGAAAGAAAGGAAGAATCTCCAACCTCAATTTTGGAAGTAGAACTCAAACCTAGAGAAACAAAAGACTCCTTAGAAGAAGTCATGTGATGAGAAGCACCAAAATCTATAACCCAACTATCTGTAAGTGGTGACTGAGATCTCCCAACAACATTAAGTGCTTTTCCATGTTGATTAGAAGGATGTGGAGTGGAGATATAAATTTTGTGTTTCTTGACTACATCCTCTAAGGCTTGCATTCACTTATAACACCTATGTTCTTCATGATTACTACCCCCACAAAAAGAGCATGAAAGGCTAGACTTATTCTTGGATTTAGAAGACTCCTTGGGTTTAGAGTTGTTTTCTTTGGGTTTAGGAGAACTTTGAGATGGAGAAGGGGTGGATTTGGTTTTACTTTTTGATTTTCCCTTGCCCTTAGGATTAGATGCAACTAATTCCTTTTGAGAGGTGGAAGAATCAAGGTGAGACAATTTGGATTCTTCCCTAGTAAGTCTTTCACAAAATGTTTCTAAGTTAGGCATTTTGAATGTGTCACCTAAGGCATCCATGCTAGAGAAAAAGGTAGAAGAAAAAATTTGGAATGGTCCTCTCAACTTGGATAGAATTAAATAAACACACTCTTCATCTTTCTATCTTCCACTCCCCTTCAACTATGTCAAAAAATGCTTGAACTTGGTAAGATAGTCTATAATTGTTGGAAAATCTTTAGGATTAAGAGAGGTGATCTTAATTTCAAGTTGCATGGCTCTCATATGATCCACCTTACCAAATAAATCCTCTAATTTCTCCCATATTTTGAAAGGAGAGTCACATTTTTCCAAATGAAACAAAATACTGTCACTTACATAAGTTCCTACCAAACCCATACACTCATCAAATTTGCACTGGTACTGAAATTTCTCATATTCTCTAGTGAACACTGGTTGTTCTGAAGAAGTTAAAGCCCATAATTCTTTCCACTTAATTATTGTTTCCATTCTTGGTTTCCATGTGTGGTAATTATGTGTTGTTAATGGATCAACATGATCTAATGTAGAATTAGATAAAGATGTCCATCCTCAAAAAATCACCAAAAGAAATGCAAGAATGCAGCAAGACCCCCAAACAATGCAACAAGAGCTCCCCCATATTTTGGCACTTTATAATGAGTGTGTGTTACAATATGACACTTTATAATTATAGTGTGATTCTCATAATAAATATTTCCAATGGAAAGAGCACAAAAAAACAAGCACTTTTGCAAAAAACGACACTCAAAACCGAGTTACTGATCAAAAGATACAAGCTTTTCAATATTATGACTCTACTATTTATTTTAGTTGCCACTAAAACATAATAAAATTATCTTGCCTTCACCACAAAGAAAAAATGAAAGGGGGTTGTAGTTAAACCTACTAGTAGGAATCACAAGCTTTAAGCCCTCATATGACTAGGTCTAAGGGCATGGGTGAATCCCAAGGTAACCTAGATAACTAATTTCTCTGTAACCACGAATCCTGAAATGAACCAGTAATGTTTCTCTACAGCAACAAAAAACTCTAAAAATTACTACCTCCAAAGTTTACAGTCAATCATAGGGTTTTCAACCTTACGAATCCAGTGGAATGGCCTATGTTTTGCATAAAAATGCACATACAATAAAATACAAAAAATCCCAAATATATGAATATACAAAAACTTATTTGCAAAATCAAAACTTACAGATGAATGTCAACAGCAATCTCCTACTCTGATACCATAAAAGGAATTATAACCAGATCATACCAAGCCAAGAACATAGATGCTAATCAAACACCACGATCAATAAGATGAAAGCAATTCGCCAGAATAACTTTACATAAAACCTTTGCAAACAAATGAGCAACAATATCATATATTATTATGGAACTCAATGAAATACAATGAAGAATGGGCCTTTCTTATATAGGCAAGGAATAACTAATCTAAGAACCAGTCAAGGTTGTAGATCAAGCCATAAATCAAGGAAAGAACTAGTCATCAAAGAACTAGTTAAGTCCATAGATTTAGGAAAGAACTAGACATCAAGGATCTAGTCAATAGATCAAGGAAAGAATAGATCAAGGAAAGAACTATACCTAACAACTAGATAATATCCCCCTAATATCTAAATAAATAAAATGAAATATCCACACACATAAGTGGGTGAGGATAAATATAATAAAGGTAAATAAAATACCTAGGTGAACATGAGCTAAGGTAAATACATACTCTAACATTATTTGATGCTTGATATCAATTGTAAAGTGAAGAGGGATAAATTTTGTTCCTATTTAAGGAATTTGAAGGTGGAAGTGACATTAAGGGTGCAAACCAACTAAGTTTGTAAAACATGTTTTTGGGTAACATGATTTAGAGAAGAGGAAAGTTGTTGTGGATTAAACAAATGAAAGTTTCATGATCTATACCTTGTATGGATGATATATACAGGCCCTAAGAATTATATAGATTGGTTTTATATCATAGTTGAGTTGTTCTTGGTTGATATTGAGGCCCAAAGGTGAAGATAGGGTGTTGGAAATAATTGTTTGGTAAAGGATATGTGCCTGTGGGCCCATGTTATGATTTATTTGATTGGTTAAAGTAAAATTGTGACAATGGTTGATGTTTAAATGTAATATTACACATGTGATGAATTTTAGAGCTTGAAGTATAATGGTTTTTGTGTTAGTGGATTTTACTCGTTTTAGTGATGGGGTTTTGAGTCTTTTTGGTGTAAGATGGAAGGTTTTGGGCATGACCAACCTAGATGGATCATTTGTGAACATTTTAATGAATTATTTTAATTTTTTTTCCTTGGTTGAACCAAAGGAGGGAAACCAACATTTTTAGTGTTTTAATCAAGAGGAAGGTATAAGAGTGATGTTTTATCTGTAATTTTGTACTAGTTGAGCAAGAGAGAGAAAGTGTGACCTATGTAAGAGTTTTTTTCAGATACCAAGGAATGAATTGAGATTTTAGTGAGTGCATGATAGGTTGAATAATGTTTTGAAAACATATGTGTTCAAGAGTTTAGAGGCAAGATAAAGGTGAAGAAAGTGAAGAAGATAGAGAAAGATTGAAGAACCTAGGGTTTGAGCAAGGGTTTGTGAGCTGAATCAATTGATATCCATCAGTTGTGGTAGAAGACAGGATCAAATATCAAAATCTTCTTAAAAGGAGGCAGAGTTTGTGCTTGATTCATCTTTAGGGGGTGTACATGCATCCTTATGGAATTTGTGCTTCACTAAATCTAGGGGTTGATGCTCCTTATAGGGTTGGTGCTCTACTAAACTAGGGGTTGGTGCTCCTTGTGAAGTTGGAACTTCACTAAATAATTTTTATTTAAGTAATATAATCATAAGTTTTAATGGGTTTTCTCCCCTTGTGAGTTTCCCACATATATGTTGTATTATGGCATTGCTTCTCTTGTTTCATAGTTGTTGTAAATGCATGTAATACCTGATCTAATACACACATATGGTTATGGATGGCTAAATGGAATGCATGGTTTAACGATGAATGTATGAGATGGTAAATTGAATTGAAATTTTTGTAAGGACTGATTCACCCCCCTAAGTAAATTGTGCTTCCAACAATTGGTATCAGAGCATAGGTCCTTGTGAAGCAAGTTTGAATAAATTAAAAGGATATCCTTTGAAGCACAAGAAATGGCGAAAGTCTTCAGAATAGTGGGTAACAGAATTAAGGATGAAGACATCTTTGTACTTGATGGTCAGTGAATTAAAGCCTGACTAAATTCATAGAAAGGATATGGAAGATAAGAATAGTCATAGCCATGTCCCTAAGTTTTGATAGTCGGACAGATGTGGAGAATATGATCAAAATACCCCTAAAAGAGAAAGAGGACTACTTGTTCTAGGTATGAAGAAAGCGTTTAAATCCATAGAATCAAAGGCCTTTGGAGAATGCTATCATATGTAGGCCTAAGGGAATGTATGAGAATCTGGAGAAGAGCTAATGAATCTAAAAGTTAGAAATCTTAATAGGGTCATGAAAGCTAAAAATGACAAAACAGGCCTAAGGTTTGATGGAAGGTTACATGTGAAGCTAGTGATGGTGAAGCTAGTACAATTTTCCAAATTAGATGTGATGGTGACTGAGAATGCTGATTTGATGATGAGTCTATTGCTTCAGTATTTGACAACATAATGTTATGAGGTATGGTTCATCATTTACATGGTTATTTCTATGTTTTTCATGATTTTGGTCACACAAGCTAGATGTATTGCAAGAGGTTTTGAGACTCCCTAGGAATTATGTAGGTATCTGATTCCAAAGGATACTTTTCATGTTGTATGAAGTCATAGGGAAAAATATTTTGGACTGGACCTATGAAGATGTGTTTAATCGTAGAAGGAAGGGGATTATTATTTGACTTCAATATGTTAGATGAGACTTGGCTCACATAACAAGATTTTTCCAAAGAAAGAAGAATTTTATTTTGAGGTCTGCTCCTATGGTAAAGAAGGAGGTTGCTCAGGATCAAGAAGGTCATGAAAACTGATTATCAACCTACCATGCAGTTAGGTGATGAAGAGTTGTCAAGGAGGATTGCTAGTACTATCAAGGTTGGTAACATAGTCAGTACAAAGCCCAAATTCAAGTCAAGGAAGCATGTTTGCACTTGTTGTAAGAATAGGTCATATGTGTTCTGAATGCCTTTCAAGATCATAGTGCAAGAAAAGTTAAAGATGATGATAGGTCATCTAGGATGACCTCTAGAGTGACAAGGTATGGAAATTAGAGGTCTAGTAAACATGTATTTTTGAGTTCTTGTTGTTTGATCAGGTAAGTCTAAGTTTGTGAGTAATAGTTTTTGTCACTAAGTTGTAATCAAGTGTTGTGGACTTGTGTCTGAAGTGTACTAGTAAAGGCTGATGGTATCAGATACATCATTATGAATCATGATCTCTGTGATGTAGTCTGAAAAGGTTTTATCTTATGTACAAAGGATAAAAAATGAAGATCCATTGGTTCAGGCTCTACATTATTGGGCATGGTCATATTTGATGTATGATCTTCTGAAAGATCTATGTGTGAGGTACTTCAAGTGATGTTCCACTCTTTTAAAGGTATGGAATATGTGTTCAATATAAATTGATATGTGTCTGAGATATGACCTTTAAGGCCTGTTAACTCACATATGATTCATCTGAGTCATGAAGTAAATTTGTCTAGAAGCTATAAAGAGTGAAATCCTATGGTCTTGATTACAAATGAGTGAGTCTAAGTTGATGAAACAATGAAAAAAGTTAGAGGTGCAAATGTGTACAATGCCAAAGTTAGCTTACAATATTAGGTGGATATATCTATATTATCACTCCTAATGAGTCTGCATTCATCTTGTTTGCAATAAGGTCCAAATGTTAAGTTTTTTCAGAATATTTCATGGAGTTAGTATCTAAGTGATCTTCATGATATGTTGAGGAATATTAAGTAAGGTATGAGGTCTATATCTTGAGTATGGAAGTTTCATGATATGAGGACTCATGTCTGCTTCAAGGAAATGAAGCTAGAAGTCATTGTATCAAGTAAGGTCCATGTATTCATGAAACTCTACAATATGCAAGGATTGTAAATATTTGGTATGACTTATCGATTAATGAAAGGTGTAGATTTTTCAATTTCTTAGCCAAGGTAATGCATCAAAGTGATCAATGTTATCTATCTAATGTGTTGCTTAGTCGGTATGTTCCTGTGATTTGGTCATCAGGGACAAGAGGTTTGTAGAATCTCTAAACATAGCCATTTTATTCCAAATAGATGTGTAAATGTATAAGTAGTAGTGAATAGTCTCATTAAAAATTTACTATGCTATCATGTGTGTTGTAGTCAAGGTCATTATCATCAAGCTAGACCTTGTGTAACTTTGAATGAACAACCTCAGGGGGTCAAGTTTGTTAAATCTTTAGTATTATGGTCAGTACTTCCTATCAAGATGTTTGTAGCTGTGATATTAAGTATTAAAAGGGCTTGCAAGATGAAATATGTGTCTTAGAGTCATGTATGATGAAAAAGTGCTATCATTGTCGTTGTTGGAAATGAAATATCAAAGGGTTGAGTGTGTCATCAAAATGTCCAAGTATGTCGATAGTCCATTATGTAAGGTCAAGAACTTTGAAATTGTTAGCCTAATATCTTTAAGTGTGTGGAAAGTTGTCATCAGAGCCTAAGTTAAAAGATATTTATGTCTCATCAAGAGTCCCATCTTGGTATGACAAAGCAAGGAATTATAGTCTACAAGCCTGTAGGAGGCCATTCAGTGTCAATATGGAATGTCCTAGGTGTTGAAGGTGAACGGATTGGGACCTTTTTAAGACCTTCTTTTAGGTGATGCATGGTTTTCATATGCCTCTACTGGAGCTTCTCAGAGCATATCTTCATGCTGCTCATGAAGTATTGAAGGATAACGGGGAGTATGTCTAAGAGACTATATGTTGCACAATCCTAGGTGTAACAGAGTATGATACATCTTAAGGAGTACTGAAAAAATCATGAAAATATCCTAAGTTAGTGCAAAGATGATGAAAATATTCTATCACATAAGTAATTGTAGTGTTGCAAAGTGTATGATGGTGTACTTCCAAAAGTAGGGGATTGTGTCTGATATTGGTCCAAGAGATAAGGAAAGGTAAAGTAAATGCAAAGGAAAATTATTGAGGATCACAGAAGAAATCAATACCATTGTACAAGTACGCCTCAATGGACAACTATGGAATGCTCATAGGTGACTCAAGGGTGTGTTTCATTGTATAATGTGATGCCTTAAATGTTAATGCAATGAATTTGGTGGTTTTTGACAAATGTCATGTGGTCTTCTTTGTGTCCAAATATGAGAAATAAGTTATTGCTGGTCCAAGTGCAAGAAAGTAAAATTGAATATAGTGTTAAATGTCCTAGAAAAATAGAGGATATCAGGTGAACTCTAATGATACAATTGCATGGCATGTGTTAGTCAATCAAGGTTGAAGAATATGAGTTAGGAAAAGGTTTGGTTGAACTCAGGAGTCATAGAGAATGTGATGCCATGTCATTGATCATGTGAAAGTGAAGAGTTTCTTCATTATCCACTGTCTAGGTTAGGTGACCTCATATGGGTGCAACAATTGAAGTAAATAATATTCACAAGGATTCAACATGGAGAATCTACAAGATGGTTCTACAGGTCTATCCTAGGACATTTATGACTTGATAAGTGTTCTATCAAGAACATGGATGATTAGCTGTTAGGTCTCCTCAAGACCAAAAGGTGAATAAGAAGGTCAAGAGAATAATGTATTTCAGGGTTTGTGGTGTATATGATGGTCTTAATGAAAGCTACAAGTGCTTAAGACAATGATGCAAGATATTTATTGAAAGGGTTAACTGACTGTTATATGATAGGAAGTTTGTAAAATAAGATCTATCAGGACATGTATAAGTGGTTACTTGAGCTTAAACTAGAGTCTCATAGTTGAGAATGGATACATATATATGGGTAATGTAAGTCAAAGCCAAGTAAGGGTTCTCACATGTGAGTGTGTTGTAATTGCATGGAATCCAAGGGTAAACACATTGTTGAATAAAGAATCTGACACAAGTGTGCTTCATGATTCAAAATTGATCTTTGTGACCAAGGATTTGGTTTCAAAACCGCAAGTTGAGTATGGAATCTATGACAATGTTCCAAACTTGACTTCAGTAGAATGGTTAATGGGAAATATTATAGAAAAGAATGAGGTTTGTGGAAGTAGATGAAAATTTGTTTTCACCATCATAGAAGAAAAGAGATCACAGTGCAAGGTCTATATAAGTGTCCATGAAGTGTGAGGATTGCATTCTAACTATGCACAAGGGTGAAGATATATGGATATTAACCAAGTCAAGAAATAAGCATTAAGATCTACCCGTGAGTTTTTTCAAGAACTATGTTAGTGGTTGAGTAGACCTAGTGTGTGACCAAGAGATTTGATTTCCTTGTATTTACGTCTTGAAGATGATATAAGAAAAAATTTTGATGGTTAATGTTGTTGCCAAATCACTTCACCCTCCAAATGGCTTGAAAATGTGAATAGGACAGTTTGGTGTGATCTGGGACACAAGGGATCACCTCTCAATTTGTGGGACTTGGGCTCGAGGTGAACCTTCGGAGAAGGCTGGCTTCCTCTTCCTAAACTAAGCACTACACTACTCCTGAATGGAAGAAAGTTGGCTAACTAGACCTATGATAACATTTCAAGGGATTAGGGAGAGATATTTTCAAGGAAATAAAACCTATACTAGAAGTGGTGATATACTAAGAAATGGTTTTTCTAGACTCAAGAAGGGTTAATTTGAAGAGGGTATGTGCACCACATGTCAACTTCACCTACTGCAACTTAGAGATGATACATAATATCACAAACTAGGAAGCATACATTTATTTTATTAAAATTGATAAAAAAAAGTTATTAGTCTTCTAGTGAAGAAGGATGAACTTGAGAAGGGTGAACAAGCAACCCAACTCAACTGCATGCAATACTCCATCTCTTGATAAGAACTATGACCTCCAAAAGATGTAAAAGAAACCCTAGTTTCATAGTTCACCTCCAAAAATGAGAGAGGTAAATATAGAACAACAAAATCATGAAAGGACATATAAATAATCACAAAATAGAATTTCCATTACTTCAAGAACTTGCACAAGTGCATCATTACATTAGGGAAAAGGCATAGGATTTCATTACAATTTGAGAGGAAATTCTTGAGATCCTATAAATTCATAGCATCTTCAGCTTTTGAAGAGAGGGGAAGCTTGAAAAGTGTTTAAATCCTTTTGAATAATCACCCCTTTTACATCTATAGAAAACTTGTATGAGTAGTGAGACAAAGAAGGAGAAGTCCTAGAATCTAGGCCATAATGTAGGAAACAATTCATCACTATTGTTGGTCATGTTTGCCCATTTATTTCACCTCCACCTTTCGAGGCACCACTCAAGGAATGAAAAAAACCTGAAAAATTTGGAATGCAAAACCTCTAAAACTTCATCTTATTGTGATTTCATGTTGTATCTTTCTTTCTCCCGGTTCTAATGACTATAATTTTGTGAAAAAGGGGAAACTGGGAAGAAAGTTGTGCTCTTCTTAGTAAAAGTAAGTTTTTAAGGCCTCCTAGGTTACATTCCATTAGCTCTCTGATAATTCCTCATAATAATTTCATAAATTTAAAAAATTTGCATTTATCTTCATTAAATTAAAAATAATATTGCAATATATTTTCCAAGATCATCTTCATGTATTTCAAAACCCATGGGTTTAATTTGTATGTGAGGGGGATAATTTGGGTGGTTAGTGATAGCTTCACTTTTTTTTATCAACACTTTAACACACTTTGGACAACCACTCCACATATCCCACGATAGTCTTATCATCACATTGGTTGGTGAGTCATTTTTGGCAGATTCTTCATTTACCTTACCAAAATTCAAATGGCCACCTCTTAATTATCTCAACTTGGCCTTAATCGATCTACTCCATGTTTCCTCATTCTATGCACACACTAGACGGGTGAGATTTGAAATACACCAACCATTCATTAATGATTACTTTTCCATGTATAATTAAATTCCACACTCCTCCATTTAAGCGAGCTACATGTTTTCATAGTCATCCACCTCTCACACAACGAGCTTCACAAAATTACTGACCCCATATTAACTTGGTACACTTTGGGGATTGAAATCCAAAACAATTGAAATCAAACATTTCCACAAACCCCGATGGAATATAATTCCAAATCCTAAAAATATGAAAATCTTAATTTTAAATTTTCAGGCTTTCAGGTTTCAGACTCTTCAAGCTTGTTTTGTCAAAATAGTGAGTGAATCCCAGATTAAAAATATTCGAAAGCCCAAAAGGGCTATGTCTGAAACAATCTTTGAAAAAATACTTTAGCTCAATCATCATTCCGAGTTATTTATTGTTTTTATCCTTATGAAAAAAATACCCCTCAAGTCATTGATAGCAACTTAGATACATCCACACTGGTGTCAATCCTAGCTTGTTGTTCTTTATCCTCAACCTGATTCCATACCTACCACTCTAAGTAAAGTTATTTCACCCCGGCCTCAATGATTAATCCAAGAACGATGATCCCTATCTCTGATGTAGCAAGGTTTTTTCACTACCGAGCCCATCGTTAAAAGGATCACTAATCCACAGTCTTTGTGTAGTGCCAGAGATCAATCTCACAAGATTATCCTTTGGCTTAAATATGAGTTTACTCATGTGATTTAATCATTGAATGAATTCCCAAATACCATGGCTCATGAGTTAAAACCATCATCCTCCTCACCTACTTATGTTCAAACGAGCCACCTATCAACATGCCACATAGAACCAACAACGATCATCTCATTGAGCTCTAATAGACATATCCATCTTTTGCCAATGATCTCGGCTAATCTCCTCTCAATACACTGTGAGCTTAGTGACCTTTTTAGCTCAATACATGGATCGGTATCCTCTATAGATCATCCCAATGTAGCATTTGACCGAACTCAGCTGACCATCTTTCTTTGGCTCATTGTAAGCTTCATCATGTGTGACTCTCTTCACATCTAGAATGTGAGCTCCTTCCATGCTAAAAGAAATCCCTTTGATTCATGTGCTTCGAGTTCAATATCTCCATCGATATTTGTATTTCATCTAAGTTAACCCAACGGTTTGTTCGGTCCCTAGCAGGATCTATGTTTGATGCAGATACCTTCACTACGTATTCACCATGACCGAGATACTATTCTGGTAGCCTTGCCTTGATGAGTTATTACTTGACCTAACTTGCTTCCATCATGTGTCTCTTTGTCCATGATCTATGTTTCCTCATGATGATTACTAGCTTTCTCATGAGTTGTATTGAGCTCCCCAATTCAACCTACATGACACATCTACCCACCCTTGCTAAGTCTACGAATGCCTCAGCTCACCTTATTGTCTTCAGGCATGAACCACTTGCAGTGCTTTCACTCTATTGGTGAGTTATTATCCTTTCTGAGCTTTGTTTTTTTTGTGTGAGATTGGTTCATTCTCCACATGCTTGTCTTCTTGAGCTCAAGGTATGAATTTTTTTCTATGGGTGGAACCAACCCATTCCCTGTGAACTCCATTGATTATTTAGAAGGCTTTTCCACATTTTCGGCAAGCCACCGAGTCATTTACAATGGGTTAGATTAATCCAATAGAAACTTGGTCCATCACTCCAAACACTAAGCTCGATCTCGCATCTTGGTTGGCTAAGGATCCTCCATTTTTATCCTTTCTGACTCACTCACCTGAGTTTTTTAGAGCTACTATTCATATGGAAAATTCTTGTAATGATGATAACTAAGCCCTACACAAATTGTTCCTATCTGCAAACAAACTCACTTCAATGCCGAGTTTGATCCTTCACTTGGATAATATTTAAATTATTCCTTTCACCCCATGTTTTGGGTTGATGTGGTCAAGGATTGAGCCTAATCTAAGATCTTAATGCAACTCCTCACGAATTCACAAATTTTTTCCTTTATCAAGTTCTCATCCATTTCTAAGCTATCATTTTAAGTTTGCTATGCCAAAGAGTTAGTATTCAATATCACCTGATATTTACCAATTGTGGCTCACCTTGAATCCTTTGAGCTCAATTCTAAGCTATTCATCATCCACATGTTTGATTGCTAACATGACTCTACTCCTGTGAAGCTGACTGACCTGCTCACTTCTATGAGTCACTTCCTTAACATCTACGAAATCATGAGATGCATGATCATGTTTCTTAGTCAATTTCATCTCACCGAGCCATCTATGGACTCACTGAGTCTTATCCAAAAAACTCGGCCTATACAGATTAACCTTTGAGATAAAATCAACACCACACATCCTTTCCAACTCCATAGCTCATCCATGTTTGAGATCGAATTGTATATACTTCCAAGCTTTCATATGTGACCTCGCGATTTTGTCACCTACAATCTTCACTTGGCAAGCGAATGACCCTAACTTGGTGAAATTTTTTGTTGGCTCAGTCCTTCTTGAGCTGAGTTGAACTCAAATCTGAACTTGTAGTGATCTCAATCATTAACACTCCTTTTGATACTTAGATCATATGCATACTGATCTATTCACTTGTCAGCATGGAATTTTCCCTGAATGGGCATGATGCTGGTAGGACACGTTCATGACTCAACATGACCCCAAGTCATCCTTGCATTCATTTTGGTCTCGTGAGCTCCGTGTGTAACAATTCTCGCTCACTAGATGACACGATATAGCTAATTTTCTATGATGAGTTGTTAAATCATCTATTCCATGAGCCACTAATCATCAACTCACTTGTTTATCTCAATTAAACTATAATGGAACTTAGTATTCATTAAACATGCATTACCAACATAGAACTTGAGCTACTAGCTATCAACAAAGGACATCAAAATATATCTTGATACATCAAGCTCCTTGATTTTCTCTTTATTTATCAATTTGATCATTTTTACCCGCAATGACTAGAAATGGCCCATGGGGCGTTTGTCCAATTTTTTGTCCAAGAGGGATGAAAATTAAGAAACATTTTTGGTGATCTCTTGGGGATGCTTTCCCATTAAGAATGATTCCAACAACCTTTTCTATCCATTTGGCATGGAGTTATAACTATCAATCTGACACCTAATGTTGAACCATGAAACTCCTGAATTGTGAGTTTCATGTTCGCAAGTTACCTGAACACTACTGCATCCTACATCCCAAAATTGGAATGACTACTACAGAATGAAGGATAATAAATGAACCTATCCTGAAACCCCTTGAACATTACCAATCTTGGACGTCCCTGGAATTCTAATCATGAAGTATACTAAATATGATTAACACTTGCATCTAGAGCATACTACAGAACTTTGAATGAAGCATTTGAGGAATTGGGGATATCTTGAAAATTTATCTAAAACCTTGAACCTTTCTCTTCCTTAAAAAAGCTGAAATAGTGTGCAAAACAACACAAGAGAGAAAATGGAAAAACAAAACACACTAAAGCTGAAAACCATACATGCCCCAATTGAAACATGCAGGGTGTATAATGCACTTATTCTACTAAAAGAAAACCTATTACTACCCTACACTAACCGGAAGCACCTGTGGACAAAACAAACCCTACAACTGGTTGTGAAAAATTAATTTCCTATTATTATAATGGGAAGCCATGAAGATGATGTGATAATGGAGATGGCTGAAACTAAAAGTGAAAAACTGAAGCAAGCATAATTCTTCACTTGGTCCACCAAGGCATCAACTGGAAAGAGGAAATATGCCTCTTTTAGTTTCTCTATTTTTGTCTTATAGAGGCATATCAATTCATTCTTGGGGTTGTGAAATTCATCCTCACATTCTGAAATGAATGTGATCGATTGTGACTTCTCATTTGTCTCCAAAGAATCCAAATACCTTATTAGACATGGTTCTGACCATATGAATTTTCCTTCTACCATGAACTGAAATTTTTACAAGAACATCAACGGGTAGACTTCCTTGAAAAGAATGAATGTCTATGATATGATTTTCCTCATGTTCCCCATTTATAAACAAATCTTCTCCCATATGAATGAATGGTACTGAATTGATTTCCTCTCCATCTATTTTTCCTTATTTGATAACAATAATTTACTCCATGACATGCAAGTGCTTTGGACTGCTTACAGGCTCCAATGGAATCACTTGAAAATATTTGCAAGTGTTTGAAGAGTATTGCTTAGATAGGAATTCCAATTTCATCTAAAGACAGTTTTTATGCATCTTTAACCTCCTCATCCCACATGAAACTTGCAAGATCAAATTATTTCTCATGATGCTTTTTAGGAAAATTAAGGGAAGCAATACCTCCTTGGTTTTCTTCCACCATCACTTATTCATTAGACAAATCTGAATCCAAAATTGAGAGAAAGAAACTCTTAATACTTTCATCTCTGCACAAGGCCTCTAAATTTGACTTAGTTTCTCCTTCGTGCCTCTCTCTTTATTATTTTAATGAATTTTGCAGAAGATATAATTACTCCAATTCAAACTCAAAAGGATAACTTGAAACTATAGGTGGTCCTCAAGTATTTTAGTGCATAGCACTAGACAACTTAGATTGAAGGCTAGATAATGGAACATCATAAATGGGTATTTCCATATGCTCTTTTGCATTTAAATACTCCTCCAAATCTGACAAACAATTTTCTTATTTATTCTTAGAATTTGCAAAGGGTTCAACCTCCCTCATGATGTTTCCTTAATTAGCAACTGATTCTCCATGACCTTCCTCATCTTAAAACATTAAATTTGCAAGATGAAAATCATCTAAGAAATCAAAGTTTTGAAAGAATGAAGGAGGGGAAGAATTTGAAACTTCCTGCATGGTATAATATACACTTGAAACTTCTGATTCCATCATGGGAATAATCCCACTATGGTTAGTTATATAAATTGATGAGAAGATTGGTAAGTTACTACAATGTTCAATAAATGTACTAAGTTCTTGAGATGCTTGGCAATTTGGATAATTGCACTCATAAAAGTCACCTTGTAAACTCCAGATTCCTTCTTCTTTAGCTTGCACATTCTCTTCTTCAACTGACTTTACAACTTATGGGGGATTAATAGTCTCCAAAAACATAGTGCCAATGTGCATGCTGCACTCTAAATACATAGACTAATTCTCATCATCCTCTTGTACTTGTTTTTCAGTCTCCACCATCTTCTCTTGAATATCAACCCTGGATGTAGGCTGAGTTAGTAGAGGAAATTTTCTTTACATTCAATCTTGCAGCCCACTCCTTCCGATTTTTTCAAAGTTCATCTTTATTAAGCTCATGAACATTCCCCTCTTCATCCTTAGTATAATCATGTTCTTCCCAAAATTGGTTTTCGAACTATAAGAGGAGGGGTGGGTTGGGATTCAATGACTTCGCGCTCATTGTTTAAGATAACGGAAGAGGTACAATCTTCTTGTGTTGGTGACCTTTGCAGAAAAGAAGGAACTTTGGAAGAATAAGGAACAATAGATCTATGATGGGATGGAAATATAGGAGAGGAAGGAATGGAATTCTTAACATGTGTAGATGGTGAAAAGATTAAAACTTGAGGTTTGGACTAAAATGACATTGGTTGAGAAATGGAAAGAGAACTTTGAGGTGGTGGTGGTGAAAAATCAACCCATTGACAAGATTACATTACATCAAAATCGTAGGCCTCTATTTCTTCAATTCAACCTTCAAGCCGAGGAAAGATGTCAGTCATAAAAGAAACTTTTTCCTACAGGTTATCAAATGTTGGCATGGGGCCAACCCACAGACATGTTGCCTTTAATCCATTCCTGAATGCCATCATTTGAGCTGTGGTTCTAGATTTTACCATGCCTGCCTCTAGTTTCTTCATTTTAAGTTGCAAATTTACATCTTCATCTGTAGGATAATCTCCATCATCTGCATATTTCTTCTCTTAAAAATCTACATAGTTAGGTGGAAAACCAAACTGATAATGAGTTTGCTTGGAGGGAAATGCATGTTGTTGATTATCACCATAAAATGGAGCTGAAGGTGGGTTAAAGTAGTTTGAAGATGGAAAGTGCTGCTGGTGCTATAAGTGGGAGTCCCACTGTGGAAATGAAGCCATGATTGCACAACTTCATGAATGGGAGAAAAATGGAAAGATATAGAAGAAAATTAGATAAAAATGGGTAAAATGAAGGTTTGCAACATAGAGAGTAGGGTACTTAGACCAATGAAGTCGCCAGTTGTGCTTGGGTATACCTCCTAAGGCTAAAACTTCACTAAGAGCACAACAACTTAATGAAATGAAGTGAACACAACTACACACACCTATGAAAGATGTGCCTCTTGTCCCACCGGGCATGCCAAAAACTCTTGTCACCAAATCACTGCACCCTTCGAATGACTTGAGAGTGAACACAACATTCGGTGTGATTGGGACACATGGGATCACATCTCAAGCTGTGGGACTTGGGATTGATGTAGCCTAGAATTCACCAGATAATACCCTAGACGCACTGACACATCACTCAGCCTAGATTGAGTGCTCACCTGAAGCATGCAAAGGTACCAGGTCCCTCTTTAGGGTTGTTGTAGTAGAATGTTAACATGATGAAGACTTAAAGCATATATATCCATAATTAATATATCATTTTACAGTGCATGAAAGATCCAAATCTAGGAAAGAATATGTTTTAAGCAATAATCATGATAGTAATAAGAATGTGCACTATCCTATTACACACAGGAATGACACTTAGATTCAGTCAATATTTTCCATCTCTTAATTATCACAATAACACAGAAGCTTCTTACAAGACTGGTAATCTATGTTGATGCACGCATGGAGCTGATACAGTAATCCAAAAACATATACATGTATCTGTATACTTATCCCATACACACACTATGTTATCTATCTCTCTATATCCATCATCTCCCTACCAGGTAATTCACTACATATATATAGGGCAGGGACTTACCCTTCACCACTTATCTATCCCAAAAATAGGTCGCATGCTATTAATATCCACACGTCATTTTCATGCATAGTCACACATACAAATGTTGTATCTATATACTACTGATAGTTAACTGAGGGGACAATCCTATTCTTAGACTGTCTCCATGTAAAAGCACTCTGAACCTGATCCTCCAAAAATAGACAATGTGTGGCAAGCATGTCTATGCATCATTGGTGTGTTCTACATGCCATCTTCTAAAAATAGATCTTTATGCCCAAAAATGGCTAAGTCCTGAATATTGACTTGTCATGTTCTCACAGGTTCTTCTTGTCCCTTCACACCCTTGAACTTGGCCTATTTTCCCGCGTAGAATTCTTGTGTGAGTTATGTTAAGTGTTCTCTGATCAACATTACCCCACACTAATCTCATTGTCACCCCAACAATGGGTATCTCCAAAAAATGGTGAATAGAAAGAATCAGAAAGAATTTGAATGAATAAAGAATACTTTTATGTGGCATCCTCCTCTATCTCATTTTAAAGGATCAACTCTTGATACTCCTCCTTTATTTCGGCCTCTAAGGCATGCCAATCGATGAGAGCCTTCTCTACTTTCTCTGGAATATCCACAACGATGGATTCCAGTTCATATTTTTTTACTTCACCTTTCTCACACTGCAAGACCAACATAATGCTGGACATTACATCCATTCTCCCCTCTAGTACATCCATTGTTTGTGCAATGAGTTCCTCAAGCTCATTTAATATTTCCTTGTGTGGATATTGTGTTGTTGTCAGGGCCTTGCACTTTTTTTTTACAATAGTTAACCTCTCTGTGCAGCCCAAGGTATCATCCCTCATAGCCTTCTAGACTTCATTATCCTATTCCAGAGTATTTACCTTGATCAGCACCTCTAGAGCTATGCATATATTTAAGGCATGATCCAATTTTTTCAATTCTTCTTAAAGCACTTGCAGTAGTCCGTTGTATGATGCAATCTTTTTGACTACTGTAGCCTTTTCCCTTTTTTCCTCTTGATCAAGATTCTTTGGTTGTGGCATTCTGAGGATGTCATCTTCCAATATCAATTCTACCAAAGTTATAACATAGTGCATTGCTAAGGGGAACTATGCAGGTACTTTGGATACCAGATGTGGGCATGCTTTCAACACATGATCCCTAATGGCCTCTGCCATGCTGATGAATGTAGTATATTTTTTCTTCTCTAAGTCCCTCTCCTGGGTTAGGTGTGATATCTCTTCATCCTTTGTCTTCAGCTCCTTGTGCAGTACTCTTATTGTTGTAGCTTTGTCCAAGTTTCTTCTTGCAACTTCAGTAGAAACCTTCATTAATGTGTTGCTGACTTGCTCATTTGACATGACAGTAGGCTTTACCATCATATGTCTAGCTTGGGTTCCTTATTGAGACATCTTGACATGCATGACTCCTCGCATACATCAAAGTCATGCTCATCTATGTGGGTGTGCATTGACCATGATAGCTACTTCCTCGTGTGCACTATGGCCATATCTTCATCCATGAGCTCCCAGCCATATAAGTCTTTCTATGTCCGTGTGCTTTGGAAACAAATGTGGATAATTATACCTACACCCTCTGCATACATGGCCCATGGCTGGTGGAATGTGTTCTCCACTTGTTCTTCTAGACCGTTACTGCTTAGGAACTTTAGCTTCCAAATTTAGGACTTGTGTCTCCATGTCTTGAGTCATTTTTGTAGCTATCTCCTCTATTCCATTTTCTTCCTCTCCTCTTTCCTTTGATTCCTCATCCTTTTGTTCCTCTATGTTCTCTGGAAGTGTAGGATAATTATGCGCACTTTCCTCTGACTCTTCTGCCTCCTCGTTCAACTTTAGTTTCCTCATTCTCTACATGGTTGTCTCCTTCTATGGAGAGATTTTGGGTGATCTGCCGCACTGTTTGTGGAGTATCACCTTGGGTCCTTGTTTGCCTGAACACCCTCTTAAATTTTTGCTCTCCTTGGACTGCATTCAAGTCCTCATCATCCCCCTCTTGTGGTTGAGGTGGTGTAGTGGGTGCACTCAGCTTCATCCTTATTCATATGATGTCTTCTACCTCTATGTTCCAAACCACCACTATCTTCGCGCTCATCCTCCTCATCCTCCACTTCAATTGGCTCTGTGGGCTTAGGCGCCAGTATGTTATCCATTGTATGTTGACCCTTCGGTGGCCCTAGGAGCACAAACTCATTCTCCACATACTTATTGTTTTCCATCTTGGGCTTCAAATGAAGGTATACTAGTGTTGCCCCAATATCTCCGATAGCTAGTCTCATGGGCTTTATGCTCAATACTTCTGAAATGAGCCTCTCAATATATGCACTTCACCCTAGATACACATATTTCTTTCTCAGGGTGTGGTAGTCACAGTCTACTTTCTCTGCATTGAAGGCCAGGTAGCGCGTGTCTGTAAATATATGGACTAATGTTTGAAAGTACCTCATTGTGAAGGCAAAAGGAAATTTTCACAAAGGGCTCCAGGATTCATCTTTCATTGGGAAGCATGTGATGTAGAAATTTTGATATACAACAAACTAGACTTGTTTCCCTATTACCAAAGGTGGGCTTCAGGATGCGCCACTCTTCTTCAAAGGCCACGTGGAGCCTATCGTACCATTTCTCCGCTCTTTGCTTGACATCGTCTATCATGGACCCTTTACATAGGTACTTGTTGAACCTTTCATTTGGTGACTTATTCTCCATGGGGTATTCCCATATCTTCTCCTTTGGTCCATCTAGTACTCCAATTCCCATGAATACCAGTGACAATAGAACAACTCCAAAGCTGATTTTTCCTCCCATTCGCGCTTCCTCAACTATCTATACTGCAATGTATCCTGCAATATTATAGACCACTCCTTCTGACATCTACTTCACAACATGCAGCCACATGGTGTTCACCTATGACCACCTCTTTTGGTCATTCAACTTTGTAACAATATATGTTATTGCTTGTACAACCAAACAATTCTTTAGTTTATCAATGTCCATACCACGCAGACCCTTCAAGTATCCCAAATCCTTCCTAGTTTCTAGAATCGTGGCCTTATCTATTAGGTTAGTCTTTGTATCCTCTCCTATGGCCTTCAAACCTGTCACTGTGCAGATCAACGCGGATGAGATTTTGACTCTGTGTCCTGCAAAGTAGAAAAATTCCTCATGTACTCTGCTCATGAGCCATCAGTATAAAGGCTCATACTTCCCAAAATATGGAAGCTCATATAATTGGTAGACTCCAATTATTTTCATAATTTTCTCACCTGCATCATCATAAACCGACATGTCATCTGATGTGCATTTGTTTGTCTTCGTGTTGAGCAAGGCATCAAGTTCCTTTTCATTCTTTGTGGTCTTGTGGTTATACTCGCTCACTTTTCTTTTTCTTATATGTTAATCCCACTCCTAGCCGACTATGATGCCTTATGGATATTGTATTTCTAAAAAATTACTTTCAGGTGCCATCTCTTCCTCCTCTACAACTACCTTCTTCTTCCCCTTTATTCCCACTTGCATCTACTTTCTTGGGTGACATTTTTACCTTGCAATCCTTTTGTAGACACTTACCTCTTCAACTCTACAATGCCCAACTCAAAACCTAGCTCAGAGTTAGAGTACCCTAGGTGAAATCATTTGCCCTAGCTCCTCTCTACCGTTCTACTTCTCTTAAACCCTTCACCACCAAGGACGCAAGCTTCTTCTACGCACAGATTTGCTTGTCATGTATGGTTTCACACCCTTCACACCTAAAATTTATTACTCGGATCTTTGCACTTAGATCTTTCTCAAATACTCTTAATCGCAATGGTAAAAATGAACTCGCATCCCATCCTTATATATATTTTCAAATTGTGATGCATTTATTTCTTCTCCATCTACCAAATATCCTCTCATTTATTGACCAAATTTGTTCTTTCCATGTGGTACATATTCACACCCTAGCTATAATCTTCTAGCACGCCTTCCTATCCTCTGGTCACATACTTCTCTTTAGCACATGCCCATGTGCCCAATTACCTCATCACTCTACCTTATCCTGGTGGTTATCATGGCCTCTACTTACCTCACGTTATATCGATTCCTTCATTCATCTCCATCTTTGGTCACTTTTGAGAAGCAATCTTTTTACTTTAACAAACACCCGTAGCAGCTTATTCCTTTCCACCTTTCAGTTCCAGCATACATGTACGTTGATATCAATAACCACACCCCACACTAAAATTATGTGTAGTCCTCTGCACATCAACATGCTCCATATTATGTTTAGCTTCATGCATGCAAGTGCACTTATTTCTCAACAACAAAAACTTAAGTGAAAAAGCATAATGAAAATGAAGGGAATACATTAAGGAAATATAGAATGGAAACCTAATCTAATTGGAAATACTACCTTATTACAAATGCCAAGAAGACTTATTTATAGTAGGGCTTCAGCCTGCTCCCGTTAAAGTAACTAGGTAGCCGTGTTCCATCTATTGCTTCTAACTGGAAAGATCATGTTTCAAGGATGTAAGTAATAACATACAACCCTAACCAATGTACCTTAATTTTACCTGGATGGCACAAGAACTTAGAGTCATAGAGAAATACCATTTTTCCAATCTCAAATTTTTTATCCCTTATGATTTATGTCATGCAACATGCTTTCTTCCTGGCCTTTTCTTGCTTCTGAATCCATCATGCTATGGGTTGTCACTCATACTATTTGAATCATCATATCAATACACTCTTTTAAATCCTTACTCATCAATTAGACCTCCAGTACACGTGCAATGCACAAAGAAGGTAACATAAATTTTATAGGGAGAATGGATTCGGCACCAAACACCAACTGAAACAGTGTGGCTTTGTTTAATCTCTTATAAGTTGTTCTATATGCCCAAAGAACAACTGACACTTTATCATCCCAATCCTTTCTTCCAACATCACAATTTTTTTTCCATGTCTGGCTCAAAATCTTGTTGAAATCCTTAGTAGTTCCATTCGCTTGAGGATGATAAGGTGTAGTCTTATGGCGTGCAACCATAAACTCATCTAATAGGATCCTAATTTTTTCATTCAAAAAGTGTGTACCCCTATCACTTGTCAAGCTTAAATGACATCCATATCTTGTAAGAACATTCTCCTATAGAAACCTAGCTGTTGTAGCCGTTGTATAGTCCTTCGTAGGTGTTGCTTCTACTCACCTTGTGAGATAATCTATATAAGTAATGATATAGCACGACCCAGTCCTATGCGCGGCTAGTGAAATAGGTCCTACAAAATCGATTTCCCATTTCTCAAATGGTTCGACACTAGTAATGGGTTTCAAAGACATCTCATCTCTTTTCCCTAGTTTACCTAGACACTGAAAATGGTCACACACTTTGCAATATGCTTTACAATCTTTATATAGTGACTCCCACCATAATCCAACAAGTAGGATCTTTCAGGCAGTTGCATCACCTGCATAGTGGCCACCTGCAATACTACCATGTGCCTCCTTCATTATATCCTAACACTCATGCTCTAATACACAATAGCGTAATACTTCATCTCTGCCTAACTCGTAGAGGTATCCACTGATTAACATAAACGATGTCATGTGTATAACAAGTTATTTCTTTTCTAATGCCTTCATTCCTTCTAGTGCCACACCAGTCTAGAAATAAATTAATTTCTTCTAATTCTGATGGTATGCGTTATAACCTATATAACTGTGCATCTGGCATGGTTTCTTCAATTGTTTGTGCTTATTCTCCTGAGTGAATTCTAGACAAGTGGTCTGGTCCAAAGTTACTTTTCCCTGGCTTCACCACAACTGTGAAGTCAAACTCTTGAAATATGAGTAACCATCTACATATGTGCCCCTGTAAGATGGGTTTGTTCACCAAATACTTCAATGTCATGTACAATTTGTATAAAACACAAATGGTGTTGCTAAAAAGTATTGTTGAAACTTGTGCAATGCATAGAGCATTGACAAAGCTTCGCGCTCTATAGTTGTATAATTTTGTTTCAGCAGGAGTCAGCTTCCTACTAGCAAAACAAATTGGATGATCTGCAATACCTTCACCAGGTTGAGCTAACATAGTGCCAATGGCCATGCTAGAGGTGTCCACATGCACATGAAATGGTTTATCCCATGAGGGTAAGTGCAAAATGCGTGCGGTAGTAAGTTTCTCCTTTAATATATCAAACTTGTGTTGTTGTGGTTCTCCCCAATAAAATGCACCTCTTCCTTTTAGTAACTCTTCCAAGGGTGTAGAAACTTTGGCATACCCTTTGATGAACTTTCGATAATATCCTGTGTAACCCAAAAATCCACGCACCTCGCTATGACTGGTAGGTGCTTCTAGGCCTAGAATGACTGCAACCTTAATTGGATCAACCACTGGTCCAAACCTTCCTTACAGATTACATGCCCTAACAGTATTCCAAAAGGTGTAGAAAATATGTAATTCTTGATGTTTAAAGAGATACTCAATTTTCTGCATTATTCAAACATCAAGCACAAATTGTCACAATGATCTTTCACAATCCCATATACTGTCCAATCATCTAGATAAACCTATAAAAAGTTGTGAATAAAATATTTGAATGCCTGAGACAAATATCTAAGAGAATACAACAGGCGCATTTTTTAGTCCAAAAGGCATCACAGTACAGGAAAAACTACCCCATTTAGTAGTAAAATTTGTCTTTTCTTGATCCTCCTAAGCAATCCTAACCTGATGATACCTGGAAAACCCATATGTGAAGGAATATATTTCATGCCCTGCCACTCCTTCCAGTATTTCCTCAATGAATGGTGTTGGAAAAGGGTCTATGACACATGCAACATTCATCTCCCTGTAATCTACATAGATTCTGAATCGTACCATTCTTTTTGATACTGATCACCATTAGGACTAACCCATTCTAACTCATCAAAGGGCTCGAATAATTCTAAAGTTTGGCATCTTATCAATCTCTTCTTTCATCTTTTCATGTAAATTGGGGTTCATTCTATAATGTCTCTTTCTAACTGGGGCATACACTGTCCTTAAGATTTATCTTCATTTTACCAAGTGACCCATGTACACCTTTAAGTTCATGATACCCTCAATGGAATAAGTCCTGAAAATCCTTGAGTAACTCAATGATCTTTGCTACTTCCGATTCTGACCAATAGTCTCTAATTATGGCCTCCTTTGGCTTAGCCTCCGAACCTATATTTACCTTCTTTGTCTTCATGGGTTTGTGATAGGTGTGTGTATCCTTGTCTGCACTGTCCAAGACCTCGCGCACCCCTTGTGAATGTTCAATATCCAAGTTCTTAACTTCCTCATCATACACTATGTAAACCATCTTTCCTTTCTCTTTCTCAAGGCAAGAACGTTCAAGTAGTGTGGAGTCCATTTCTTCTTCCTTTTCAAAATGTGCTCCAAACTCTGTCTCACCAAATAATTCTTGAATATGCTCTTCTTCCTTTGCACTATCTCCCATAGTTAAGTGCTTGAAAATTTTTAATGCTTCTTCTACTGGAGGTTTAGTCGAGAAGTAGTCAAAGGTCTAGAACATTTCTACAGTCAAATTATGCCAATTCTCAGTCTCTCAATGTAGTTATGCATATACATACCAGGTGCATGTGCATCCTTGTAGAGTATAATCTATACATGCAGAGTGAAGGTGGTAATGCTTCTTGTCCCGCTGTCCAGAGTCTCTCACACTGTTGAAGGTGATGATGAAAAGGTTGATCTCCATTATAAGTGCATATCTACGTAGGTGCATTACTCCTCAAAAAACTAGTAGATAGGGTGATTCCAATCTCCTCCCATTCTATAAGATTTTCTTTGTGGACTACCCACCATAATTCCCACATAAGGTATACACTAACACATCTCTTCTCTTAATTTGATCTATCCACTATGCTTCCATGGCTTTCAAAAATACAGGAAGATCTTCTGCCCCAGTATACCAAGGTACTATGCTACCTATCCATGGAACAGAATGAAGTCCATTCTTGCATGCAACTGTGATTTTTACCTCATGCCCTACTAGTTCATATGTACCATGAGCCCAATTTTTACAAGCAATACTCATAGTATCACTAATAGAATGAGCATCTTACCATTGTAGGATGCCTTCCTCTGATGGCTCATTGACCTATGGGTCCTGAATAATGCGTACATAGATTCTGTTTAATTCCTCCTCACTTAAAGGCTCAACATATGGTGTAGACTTCCCAATTGTCAAAGGTATCACAACCTTTTCCTCCTTGTTCTTAAATTTGATATACCCCTTATTGAATCTCAAGTCAAAATTATTCGCATAACACCAAGGGCGTCCAAGCAAGGCTAGAAAACTATCTGCTTCTGCAAGTGCTAATACCTCAAAATCCCCAGTGAACTTGTCCCCTTGTATGGTTATAGATGCATCCTTCAAAAATCCTATGGGAGTGGCCTTAGTTCTAGTTTGCCATAAACTGGAACACATTAGATGATGGTTGCAATAGAGGCCTCCCCATTTGTACCCGTGCATCTAATGTAAGAACATTCACTTCTGCACTTGTATCAATCAATATGTTGCTCAACATCCATCCATCCACAACAATATTCAGAGTAAGTTCCTTTTCATTGTCAATGCTATCAGGGGGAAGATTTGCATGTAGGATTTTCCGTTCATTCTCAGTGCTTGTGCACGGAGTATTCCCCTTCAACCAATTTCCTAGCAACGAAATAATATTCTCTTGGCACAAAATTTTACAAACCTCTCTGATGTCATCAATATTAGAGGGGACTTTTTCTGCTTCTTTCTTCTACTCCATCTTCCTTGACTGCTCCTTTAAACATTGTATATCACCCTAAAGATTCCTGAGGACCTCCATGGTCTCTTGATAGACTTCCTTCTGATGAGAAAGATCTAGGTAACTTGCATGAAAAACCTCCTCCTTGGTGATCATAGGCTTCTAGTGCAATGCCTCTCTTGCGTGCACCGCTCCTGCTCATATAGTAATCTTCACTATTAGTGCCTCAGGTCCTGATGCTATCTTGAGCATCCACTAATCTTCCACCACACGCTAGATTCTAACCACCCTGACACCTTTGTTTTCTTTCTTATGCTGCTTACTGAGATGCTGATACAAGCCCGAGAACTCCTCATAGCTATGGTTCTTCCCATAGAAAGAACATGCAACATTCTGAGGACATTCACACCTATAGTGGTCAAGAGATCCACATGTATAACATTTTCCATGAGGGAACTCACTTCTTCCTCCACCATGGCCTCGTCCTCCATATCCACTGTGATATCCACGTCCTCTTCCATGACCTCCTTCAAAACACCCCTCATTCCTGTCATAGCGCATTTGATTATGATCCTGATCTTGGTGCTCATTCTTACCCTTAGAATTATCTGTTACACTTGTCTGTCATACCCCAATGTCTATAGCATCCTAGATCTGACCAATCAACCGAAAATCTTCCGTATCATGGGTCATAGACTAGAAAAGTTTACAGTAACAAGATACATTCTTCCTTATCGCGCAATATAACAAAGGACAGTGACTAGCATCATGATTCAAATGATATATCTCACAGTCCAACAGTAATGAGCGTATAGATCTATGAGGGAAACTATCCTTGGTGTGACCTTCCACTTCACAATCTATACACCAAATCCCTGAGTGTGTTTCATGGGCTGAATTTGTTGATAGCTTCTCTAACTGTTTTACCATAGCTGCAATCTGTGCCTCTAAGAATGGACTAACACCAGTGTTAATTCTCCCAACTGCCTCAGCACGCAAATTTGCTTCCAGTGCTTCGTGTGGATTAGTGTATGTCTTATGTGACAGTGCTCTCCTGAATGGTGTAATCAATCTGCCAACGAACCATTGTGCATGATGGCTTACGTGAATATCATAAGAAATCTTAGATATGAGTGTTTTAAAATGGGCATCATACTCCCGTACACTCTCAGTAGTGCCTTGTTTGATATCCTTGAGCATGCTTATACTCTTCTTCTCAAATTCTATATTATAGAACTCTTTCAAGAAAGCATACTTCAGTACTGCATAATTCACACAAGTTTGATCAGGGTCAAACTTCATATACCAGCTGTGTGCACATCCCTATAATGTAGTAGCAAATTGACTTTCTGTGCACTCAGAAGTCGTGATCCCTTTCACGTGCCATAATATTTCACACATGTGCACATGCTCAACAACATCCTCTATGCCTCTATACTCCGGAAGATGAAGAGACATCTCCATATAAATATTCTGGGGTTGGTGCAGACCTTACCCACCTAATCCAGAACCTCTTGTGTTTCCCCTACCTCCAGAACCACCAGATCCACCCGAACTAGAACCACTTATACCTGAAGATCCTCCACTTGTAGCTGGAATAGGACCTGTAGATGTACTCCACTGTGCTCTAACAATAGTAATATACTGAACCCCTATAGTCTGTGTGGTAGTTCCACTTCCAGAGGTGAATCCAACATTCAGCGTGCTTACATTCTATGTAGATGATGCACCTAAAAATGTTCCTCCAAATAACATTGAAGTCACTTGTCCTGTTATTGATGTACTTGCTCTTTGACTTACTTCAGTTCTCATGTTTCCCAAATTCACTTGTTGATTACTTGTCGTACTAGATACTAGAAAACCAAGTGCAAGGGCTAGGTCACCAAGTGGATTAAGATGCACGCCCATACGGCCTAGGTAGTCTCTGCTGACACACTTTTGTGTGAGGCCAAGGGGGGATCCCTATCATGCTTTCCAAGATGGGGGATTTCCTTATGCTCTAGCTCCACGTCTTCTACGTGATCTTCAAATCCTTCACAAGCCATCTCTCTCCTCAACGCCATACTTTCTGCAATGGTACTTTGCTTCTCTATCTCCCTCTCACGCGCCTCATTATACTTAAGCCATCATTTCCTCTCTCTGGCTTTCTACCACTAGGTCTACCATCTTTCACCAAACCTATTCCTACCCTCACATGTGGTGAGGTTTAGTTAGCCATCGGTTTACTCTCCAGGTTCAAATTTACCATCAAGATCTTGATCGCCAGTGGAATGCCTTGCAGATAAGCTCCTCTTGGATATCGTAAGAACTGGAATTCAGCTACTTCTAGACACGAATAAGTGGAAACTGAGTACTCCAAGATATAACTATTCAGCACATCCACGAAACCACGCATCCACAACTTGAGTCTCAAATCAGATCAACATCAGAAAGGGCCTAAAATTCTTCCTGTGTCTAAATAAGTGCGTGATACCTCCAATTCCACTTAAATGCATAAACAATCAACCACTCATATAATTCTACTAGAAAGATATCAAAAAATCTCTCATATAAGTTGTCATACATATTTTGTTCTACCCAAGTGTCGTGTGTTAAACTTAGATCCAATGCTAAACCGTACCGTGCATATTCTTCTTCCAGATCGTGTATCCATTCTTCAATACTTGCTAAGAGTCAACCGGTATGTCTTCATTGTGAACCATCCTGAGAATAACTGAAAAAAAGGTCTCATAAATAGAAACCAATGATGTAGCCTAGAATTCACTAGATAATACCCTAGACGTGTTGACACATCACTTCGTCCTGGACTAAGCTCTAACCCAAAGTGCACAAAGGTACCAAGTCCCTCTTTAGGGTTGTAGCAGAAAGTTAATATGCTGAAGAATTAAAGCATATGGATCCATAACTAATACATCATTATACAGTGCATGATAGATCCAGATCTAAGAAAGAATAGGTTTAAACAATAATCATGATAGTAATAAGAACATGCACTATCCAACTTACACACATGAATGGACACTTAGGTTCAGTCAATATCTTCCATCTCTTAATTATCACAATAACACAGAAGCTTCTTACAATACTGGCAATCTATGTCTGATGCATGCATGGATCTGATATGGTAATCCAGAAACACGTACATGTCTCCATATACGTATCCCATACACACACTATGTTATCTATCTCTCTATATCCATCATCTCCTTACCAGGTAATTCACTATATATATTATATATATATATATATATATATATATATATATATATATATGGTGGGGACTTTCCCTTCACCTCTTTATCTATCCCAAAAATAGGCCGCATGTTATTAATAGCCACACACCATTTTCATGCATAGCCACACATGTAAGTGTGCTATCTATTTACTACTAATAGTTAACTGAGGTGATAATCCTATTCTTAGACAGTCTCCATGCAAAAGCACTCTGAAACCTGATCCTCTTAGAAATAGACAATGCATGGCACGCACATCTCTGCATCGTTTGTGTGTTCTACATGCCATCTTCTAAAAATAGATCTTCATGCTAAAAAATAGCTAAGTCCTAAATGCTGACTTGTCCTGTGCACGCAGGTTCTTCCTGTCCCTTCGCACCCTTGAACCTAGCTTGCTTTCTCATGAGGACTTCTTATGTGAGTTTTGTCAAGTGTTATCTGATCAACAAGGATTGAGGTGAACCTCCGAAGAAGGCCAACTTCCTCTTCTTAAACTAAGCACTACACTACTCCTAATGCAATAAAAATGGCTAACTAGACCTATGCTAACATTTCAAGGGATTAGGAAGAGATATTTACAAAGAAATAAAACCTATACTAGAGGTGGTGATGCACCTAGAAAGGGTGTTTCTAGACAACCTTCCGGCTTGCCGATGAAGAGAGAGATGATCATGAGAAATAATGATATGCATTAAAAACCCACTTTACATATAATACTTCATTCCTTGATAAGCACAATGCCTTCTAAAACTTGCAAAGGAAACCCTGGTTGCACAGTTCACCTGCAAACATGAGAGGCAAATAGAAGCAACAAAATCATGAAAGGACATATAAATGACTACAAAACATAATTTCCATTACTTCAAGAACTTTCATAGTGCATCATTACATCAGGGAAAAGGCATAGGCTGCCATTAAAATTTGAGAAGAAAGGCTTGAGAACCTACAAATTCACTGCATTTCAGCTTGTGAAGAGAGGGAAAGCTTGAAAAGTGTCTAACTCCTTTTGGAATAAGCAACCATTTTACATTTATAGAAAATTGTTGAGTGATTGAGAAAAATAAGGAGAAACCCTAGAATATAGGCCAAAATGTAGGAAAAAATTAATCATTATTGTTGGGCATGTTTGCTCATTTATTGCACCTCCACCTTTCGAGGCACCATCCAAGGAATGAAGAAAACATGCAATTCTGGAATACAAAACTTCTGAAAATATATATGCTCATGGATCCATGGCATAGCTCTCTTTCTCTTGCTTCTAATGACTACAATTTTGTAAAAAATAGACATTCGGGGAGAAAGATATAGTCTTCTGAGTAAACTGGATTTTTAGGACACTGTGCTCCATTAGCTCTCTGATAATGTCTTCGTAAAGCATCATAAATTCAAATGTTTAATTTCTTCCTCCATTTAATAAAAATAATATTTTAATATATTTTCTCAAAATACCTTGTGCCCTTGGTAAAATCCCTTTGGATTGGTTTTCACATGTAGGAGAGCTCTTAGGAGGTCTAGAAAAAAATGGCTTGCTAGCCATCTTGCTGAGCTTGTTGGTGAGCTTATTTCCCTCTCTGCGAATTCCACGTCACATTTGCATCATGGTCTTTTGCAAAGCTCACCGCCTCCTATGTTTACATTTTCCAACTCTGTGATTAACTCGGAGGCTCTACATTATTTTTCGAGAAAGTTCTTGTTTATTGTCACCGAGTGCTCTATTCCTTAGTCCCCGCATTGGGCTACTTGCATTAAAAATAATTCCACACTTGCATTTTACATTGGTCGGCATCTAAAGGAACTTTCCAAGTTATTTGCCACTAATCAAGCTACGTGGAAAACTTTATGAGCTATATTGGTACTGCCCCACCTTCAACCAAGTGGCCGAGTACCTCGGCGTTTGAATTAGTAATCACCCGATGCTATCTCCATCTGCCACATATTAACTGCCTCGCTGAGTCATTAATGACTTGCTTGTTGAAAAAATCTGTGTCCACTGTTGAGTGTATTATCTTGGCTTGACCTCCCGAGTCCCTTACGCAATGCACAACAAATAACTCAGCTAGCTCATTACTGTCCACTCGCCAAACACTTCCCAACACAACCACTTCACATTCAGAAAAACCTCATAAATAACTCGGCCATTGACTCGGTCTACTCGGAAAGTAACTCAGACCTTGGAAACCACTCCAAATCTGAAACAAAAAATCTCCAAACTCCAAATCCACACACTCCAGAATCCCAAAAACCTGAAACTCTAAATTTCAGAGTTTTGGGCTTTCAGGATTCAGACTCTACGAGCTTATTTTTGTCAAAACGGTGATTGAGTTCTGAATTAAAAACCTCAGAAATCCCAAAACGGGTAGGACCCCCAAAATGCAACTCCATTATGAACTCATCGAGACTTCACCAATGCTATTAAACTAGATACAAGCTTATCCTTCGACCCCATGGCTCGTCTTTATCTGAGCCATCTGGCGACATCTGGGCTCTTGGCACAATAATTTTCTTGTTACACGGGTTGAGTTTCTCATGCATCACTCTCCTGAATCACTTATGTTCCAAACTTATAGACTCCTATTTAGAATTTTTAGATGCTGCGTTGTTTTGTGAACATCTTGCCCTTCTTCCTATTCCACTCATACCTACCGAGTTCCAAGCCATTCCCTGTCATGCTGTTGATCTCGGCTATCTTCTGTCATACCCGTGAGCTTAAACCCTTAGCTCAATATATTGAGCTATCGTCTCTAGATCTCACATTTCATTTTCTTTGCTGAGTTTACTTCTATGGTAAGCACCCATATCTCTTCCATAAGAATGTGAGCTACTTCCACGGTGAGCCATCCCTTTGATTATGTACAACGAGTTCAATATCCCAAATATCTAACGTACCAACTCAGCGGCTTGTTCGTTCCCGAGAAGGAAATATTTAACCCAGATACCTTCACTACGAGCACCTACGACATCTATTCCGGTAGCCTTGCCTTGGCGAGTTATTACTTGAGCTCTTCTTATTGTGTCACTTTGTACGCATTTTCCTGATATACTTACAGCCTGCTCGTGAGTCAAAATGAGTCTAATTCCAACACACACCTCTGCCCTCATTACTATCTCTATGAATTCTGAACTCACCTCATTGTCTTCATGCACAAACCACTTGTAGTGCTTTCACCTAATGCTCTAAGATTATTCCTTGCTCCATTCCACTGTCTCCATTTTCTATGCATTTTCCTTGAACTTTTACCATGAATAAACAATCTTCCAACACAGACTCTGATTTATGCAACTCGAAGCACAACCCTACGTACTCCCGTGCTTGATATACCTAAGCTCCTTGTTAATTTCCACCAGGAAACTCAACTTTCTCAATCTCTTCCCTTCGGTAATGAGGCCCGAACCTTATCACTCTGGTACTGAGCTCAAGCTCCACACACTATGAGCTTCCTTCATTAATGAGCTCGTCCTTTGCAAAATTAGTCTTGATGTCTTCTACAAACTTGCTAAGGCACTGCTTAACCTTCTTTATCACCATGACATGCCATCATATTTATCTTCTCATGAATGTCAAGCCTATTTCCATATATAAAGCCGATCCCTCTTCAAACACTGTTGAGTAAAATCCGATCACATGTATGCTCCAACGAGTTCTAACCCTAAAACGAGTACTTTGAGTTCTGAGTCTGAAACTAGTTTTCGTTTACATTCCTTCAAGCCGAGCCCTATCTCCCACAAGTGAATTCCATTTCTGAGTAATTTTGTGAGAGATGCAAACACTCCCAAGCTCACATGCCATAGATCATCGAGCGACCATTGAGATCAAGATTTATGTACTTACATCAGAATTTTGAACCCTTGCTCAAGCTCAAGCTCTTACAAGTCGTCATGCTCCTTTATGGCTCATCTTAATGCCACCTAGCTCTTGTGACAATATTTTCCCTTCGTTGGATTACCAAGGCTGAGCTTCTTCATCCCTTTGATACGAATCGATTTTCCTTCGACTTGGATCGAACTATTCTTGACTCGGTGAGGCACTTCAATTGATCGGCCTCCACTCCACTCACTCGTGAGATCTCATCTGAGTACCTCTGCACTCACTAAAAATCTATCATCTACCAAGCTCATCTAACTGAGCTACACCCTGCAGCCATCCATTATCTTCTCAACCGAATTGGTCCTTCTACCAAATTGGGCGGGTTGAATGTTGCACTCGGTCACACATATGTCTCCAGGGCTCTTTATACGAGCTTTGTACTATTGGGTGGCACACCGTGAATAACTCGATGACCATTTCCTTTATGGATTAAATGAGCTATGGATTTGAAAACTCAAGCTTGACTTGGCATTATCACAGAGCCAAATGGCCCATTAGGAGTAACTCAGCCATCTTTACCCTCGACATGTGCCAAGTTCCATATTTTATTATTCAAACCGAGTCTCTAACCTTTTGATTACTCAACCATGTGCACGGATCACCGAGCCATGATAGAACTTGATCGACATATATAAGCCTTGGGTTTGAACTGAGCTCCTATAATTTATTCTTTAGCTTGTCGAGTAACTCGGTGAGTTACTCGGTGAGCAAGTTGAGATCAAAAATCCTATCCTGGCACATTTTCACACTTAGCCTTGAAATCTCTGAATTTTCACTATTCTCTTGAACCATTAGGGTAATTAAATGTCACTAAGGCCCCTTAGGATCAGTTTATTCATTTTTGATTATTCTTTTCCGGTGTTCACAGGAAGTGTGGCCCTTTGGGTATTGTCCAATTTTATCCATGGGGGTAAAATTTGACAACAATTCTCAAAGACAATTTGACATGAATAAGGATATTTGATGTATTTCATCATGATGGTGAATAAGAGGTTTTCACAAATAAAGTCTAGAGAGTGGTTAAAGCGCTAAGAATGATCATCATCATGATTGAGACACAAAAATAAGGCTACATATATGAAAAGCTCCTAATGAGTCCTTAAGCTATTATGACATCTTTCAATTAATTTAGAAGGTATGAATCTTCTCTAAATGGTGTCATTGGTGTGTCAAAGTGATTGGGTCTTGTAAATTTTTCTCAAGGATAGTGAGAATAAGGGTACAATGAAATCAGAATATGGTATGAGCTTTTATAAGTGTGAAGTGGTATATTGAGATAAGGGAAGCCTATTGGGTCATTGATCAAGTGCATGGGGTATCCAATAATTTTCCTAGATACTTTGATGACTATGAAGGTAATTATGACAATGTTTTATCCAAAAACAATTTATCCATTGTATGAGTTTATTAGTTGAAATTTATTTTGCTATCAGAACTTATTGATCTATTGTAGTGAGTGAATGAAGGAATGGTGATTGTATATTTTCATTTGTGATTGAGTGGCCTCCATCTTAAGAAGACAATGTTATATGAGTTATGGAACACTTGATATGATTGCTAAGAGAGGAAAGTTGGACAATGTGATGACTGTAAATGATGTTCTTGCTTCAAAACTACATCCTGCAAGCATGTAGGTGATGATAAAGTAAGAAGAAGCCCTTATTGAGGGTTACAAGGTGTTTTTATTGCTAATAAAGGCTAAATAAGTGGGTGTGATAGTTGAAAAGTGATTTCCTTAGCTTATTAGTCTTTCTTAGGTCAAAATGATGTATCAAAGAACATAATAGGTCTTATATGATGTTACAGTTTTGTGTAACAAACAAATATGATGTCTTGAGTCATAGTTTGTCCAATCAATTAGGGGAGTTCGCTATATATCTCATCAAGGTGATCTAAAGGGAGTTAAGAAGGTATGGTTCTTGATAAAGTTGAAGCTAGGCATAATGGATGGTTAGTTCTTGGTCTATAATATCTCTATGATGTCATTCTACATGTGTGTCAATATCTTCAAGATAGGGGAGACTTCTTTATTAGTCTTGTAGGAGTCCAATATGATTAGAGTAGTTGGATTAGAAAAGAGATGGTCATTGGTAAAGATGGATGCTTGGTTTCTTACAAAAGTGAGTATCTCATGACTTCTAAAACTTCAAGATTGCATAAAGGACATTGAATTAGATTGTGGAATTGCTTCAAGGATTGTCCCAAGTGTTTGAGCCATATCTATGGCTTGTGAGCAAGGTAAGAAACTTGTTTTTGTATTTTTCTACTAAAATGGTACGACATGAGTCCAATAGGATTCATAAGGAGGTGTGCTATAGGATGCTTGTGCTTCTAGGACTTGTCAAAGTTGGTTTAGAATGCATTGAAGGTTTAGGTTAGGGTTTTCAGTCCTTGAAGGAGATGTGTGTTTATGAAAGCAAGTTTGAGCCCTAAAAATTCAAGAAAAGATAAAGTGATTCGGTAAGATTGGTATTTGTGCATTGTAATCCTCATTTTTGGCTTTTCACGAGGTGTATTAATCTGTTATAGGATTGCTAAAATACTTTCTGATTAAGAAAATATAGAAAGTATATAAATCCTAAATCTAAATTATGTAAAAATGTAGAATATAGATATGTAATAAAGTACAAATTTGACACAAGCAAGTAAGCTAATGAATTTGAAACCCTAAGTGCAAGAGTGAGGGTAATATACTTAGCTAATTTGCAATGATCTTGAAGCCGCGTCAAGATAGAAAACTAATGAAATAAATAAGTAGAGTGTCGTAACCGAGCCCAAAAAAATGTAAAACTATCGAAAAGGCTGGGATTAGGGCACCTAGATAGGTGATTAACTAAAATGTGGAATTATAGTAGTTAATATAACTAGGAACAACATCTAAATAATAATAAATAAATGCATTAAATAACTATAAAAAGTGACCCAAACGACTAATCTAATGAATGTAAAAACCATAATATGCAAGAGGAGTATGGAAGCGAATTAATTGATTTGTGATTTGATCTGAATTATGTCACAAAATAAACAAAATAATCTGGAAGAAGGAATGAACATGCAGAGGTCCAGAAAAGCACATATTTGTGTGTTCTAAATGGACTCGGGTGCCCAGAGATGGACTATGGCACCTATGGGTGCCCTGATCTGCAATATGGGTGCTTTAGTCTATGTAGGAGGTCTAAAACTAAGATTTACAAGTTTAGAAGATGGTTTGAAACCCTTGTTGTCTGTCGCATTAGTTTCACTGCACTACACTAGGTGTCATTGATAATCCAAGATGAATAAAATACCTACAATGAGACCAAAAGAAGTATCAAAACCCTAGAAAAAAGAAGAATTCATATGAATAGGTCAGACTAACCTTAGCTATCACAACATTGGGCTTACTAACTTAGCATTGCACTACATTTCATAGCCAAATGTTGTTTTGGTGTGTGTGTGTTTTAATCATTTACCCTAGGTTCTCTTGTTCCAATCACACTTTGTGAAGTATCGAGCTATAACTATATGTAAAAATGTAGTAAATGGTGGATGGTATAAAATAAAATCCACTCCCATACTTGTGTGATGAAGATGAACCAACCTTGTCCCTTGTGAATGAGCTAAATGAATGCAAACGATGTCTAAATGCCTTAGATGAATGCAACCCTAGGTGGATGATAGTAGTGACTAATGTTTTATCCCTCATTATGGTCTCATCACTTTATATTTATATGTTTATCTTGTTCAAATTTTGTAATTAACCCCAAAATGGCCAACCACTAAAAAGATAAGAAGCTCAAATGGCTAGAAAGTGCCCAAAAAGTGTCGGGAAAGTTAAAAAAGGATCAGGACACCCCAATAGGGACTAAGGTACCCATGGGTGCCCCAGTACTGGCCTGGGTACCCTAGTCAAGATTAAAATGACAGAGATGAAAAAAACAAACTGAGCATGCATGTGAGGAAGGTCAGGAATGACACGAGAAATTAAATAAAAATGGCCAAGAGACATGGGTTAATTAGTAAATTCTTCACTAAAAAACCATATGAATAGTAGTATGAGACCGCGTTATCCTGTAAAATTGATAAGGGTAATTTTGCAGATAACCATACCGAAATTCCGTTTTGGTTCCCTGATAAGGTCTATTAATGTTCAAAATGGCTTAAAATTCTCTTCCAGAAATCAAGTTTTAAGAACTTAGCCATTTTCAGCCTTTTTTGAACTAGGTGTGAGAATTGACATGTCGACACGTCAAGATGTGTGCCACCTTTTCCCTTTGGCACTGAAATCCTTATGTTGACATCTCCAAATGTGTGCTTAAGGTGCTAAAGCTTTTATGTCAATGCCAACCAACTTGTGCCAAGGCACATCCAAAACCATGTTGACACTTTGAAAAGTGCGCCAAAGAAAAGTTGGTGAGGTAATAAATGTGATATTTTCCTATATATAGGCGCTTAGCACCTGTCATTTTCACAATTTGAAAATTATGAGAAATATTCCTCTACACTTTTCAGCCATCCCTGTCATGCCCGCGTTCCACTTTTCAAGTTTGTGGCCCCCAATGTCGTTCTTCATCCTTCATTAAACCGGGTAAGTGGTTTTTATCACTCTTATGGTTGTTTGTGGTTTTGTTTCTTGGTTGTTATGGTTTTAGGATTGTTATAAAAGGTTAAATCTAAAAATCTAAAATGAATAAACTTAACAATCCATAAACTATCTAAAACACCTTATCCCTCCTTCCAGATCTACAAATCTGAGAAGGCTCTGCCTCTGAAAGAAACAAAAACCCATCTTCCCTACCTGCTGCCTTGCTCTTTTTCTCTCTTGCATCATCTAAAATCCAAATGCCAAATAAGAGAGGAATCAAAATCAAGAAATCGGCCAAAACTCCCAACTATTTTCCCTTCAGTGCAATATGCATTTATGCTACATTGCACACAGTCGCACGATAGCGCATTTCAAACCCATGTGGCATAAGCTCTTCCTACACAATCCAAAACAAATACTTAGCAATTTCTTGAAAAGATTTGGTGCAAATGCAATGACAACGAAATTATTTGTTGTGTAAACTAAATCCATGCCACATAAGTTAACCCTTGGTGCACTAGCTCTTCATGCTACATACTCCGCAGTTACACCCGGCGCACCCTTCCTCTATGCAACATTTCCCATACCTGAGCTTTGGCACACTTTGAAAGTATGCAACACCAAACTTCCTAGCACCTCACAAAACACACTTCCTAAGGCACTAGCGCAACTGCTATAACACAAACATTACATGTTGTGTGTTACTTACTTGCACTCTGCACCTCCTTTAGCACCAACATCTACATGTTGACACCTTCCCAGGTGCGCCTAGTATTTGAAGCCCCTACAGCCTGTGAAAAACCTGCGCCTTGCACCTTAAGGCTTATAGTAGCTCATTTTTCATTCTACAAGTTGTTATTATGGATAACATGATGGTTGACATGGCTCTTCTATGTTGGACCTCTTTGATTCTCTTTGTAGAACAAAAAAAACCATCCTCGAGCTCACACATGTCTTCGTCGAGTAAAAATCCAACTAAGTCTAAAGGAAAAGCTAAGTTGACAGAGTAAGAGATGAAATATAAATACTAGAAGGTCAGGATGCCTGACTCATACGTAGAGAGTGATCTCGACATTAGAGACTCCAAGCTCGGGCACATTGATATGGAGGACTTCTAGGCAAGAACCAACTAGGCCACTAGTGGTCCCTAGATGAACAAACTGGTAGGCAGTGGATTGCAATTTGTAGCTGGGATACCGGTAAGTGCTATTAACAATGAGTTCATCATGTTGGTGGCTCGATGCTATAACAAGGACACAAGATGTGTCCAGGATAAAGAAAAAAAGACGGTCATCGACCTAACTGGTCATCTCTTTGAAATAACTCTGGGCATCCCTCATCACAGGCAGTACGTCACCATCAGCCTTGAAGATTACAAGAAGGCATGAGACAAAAATGAAGACAAATGTATACAAATGATGAATGAGCTATATCTTAAGAACAAAAAGCTGGTGACCCAATGGCCACATACCATCCACTGCAATGAATTCAATGAGGAATTGAGTGATACAATCACCTTCTTGAGCAGAGTATATGGGCTTCCTGATGCCCATAATTTCCATAAATGGATGCTTAGGTACTTAGAGACCATGAGCAAGAATGTGCTTGAGCAGCGTTTTGGCTGGGGGAAATCATCAGCGATACCATTTCTTAGCAACTTCAATAGGTCATGACAACTGGGAAGTTCTATATGAATTCCTATGTTGTATACGTTTCAGCATCAGTTAGAGATTTCATGGGCCTGGCACGAAATGGGGTATGGCCTCAGGTCAAGATATATGAATACTACCCAGAGCTAAGGATAGAGAACAACATCCCCTAGTTCTCAAAAATCAACGACACCTTTTTCTATGAGGTGATCTGCCTATTGAGGCCAAATATGAGACATGGCCGAACCAGCCCGAGCGTGACTACTGTCACAAAGAAGTGGGGAGCATTTTTTACTTAGTTTCCCACATTCACATATCTCAGGGCAGTGAATTTTGAGGGTGAACCAACAAAGCTACCATGGTATGTGGGACCCAAGATGATTCTCTTAGAGTTGTCAAGGTAACTAATCACATATCATGAGAGATGCATGAAGAGAAAGAAGGGTGGAACTCCATTCCCCCTTACAGTGGGCCGATACACTTGCACCACACTGGAAAAAAGCACAGGAAATGTTTTACGAGCTTGAATTGCCGAATCTAAAGCACAACTTCCTGGCTAGGCCTACTTTTGATTACCGAGGTTACCTCCCAAAGGAAAAAATTGATCCTCTTCATGTCCCTGAGATCAAGGACATATACATCGACCTGACACATGAAATAGATCTCAGGTGGAAGAATCACTCCAGGCTGGCTCTAAAAGAAATAAAACACTATGGCATGGCCATCATTCCAAAAGGATTCCAAGAACCTGATTAAGAAATTGATCAATTTTACCTTGACACGGATGGGGATGATTAGCCATTTGTAGAAATTGACAGAGCCAAGGCACCCAAGACCATTCAGGAAAGGGTTAGGCCCACGTTGTAGCGCACCGAGCATTGGTGCCAACAAAATGGTCTCACCTACCTTGGGGTAGATTTCACTGCTTCTCCTTTGGGTAGAGCACCTTTAAGGACGGCCCAGATACTAAAAGGAAAAGGAAAAGATAAAGAGGAGGAAGGACCAAGAAAACAAGAAGAAGATCCTCAAAGCCCTCCTACTGCTTCTGAGAAGAAAGTGGTAGACCTAGTGTCTCCAAGTAAAGAAGGAGAGACCACCGAAGTTTTGACGAACACATCCACTCAAGATATGATCATGACTACAACTATTGAAGTACCCACCATTCCTTCTTCCGCTCCTTCTCCTCCTTCTGTTGTTGAAACATCTATCCCAATGGATGTTTCTTCTTCTCTCCCTTCCTCCCTTCCATCTCCCACCTCTTCTATCTTCTCCTCTCTCACGGATCTATCACCTAGTGTTCCCTCCATCCCATTACAGATCCCTTCCACTTGCACAACCTTTTCTTCTCCTGTAGTAACTCCAGGCCCTATAAGTAGCAGCGCGTTAGACTACTTGTCGATGCCACCACCAAGTGTCTCAACGTTCTTCCCCATGGCCTCTTTAGTTACTTCCCCTTTCACTCCCGTTTCTTCTTCCAATCCCTCCACTCCCTCTCCCCTAAGTCCAAGCTAGATCTCTGACCATCTAGGTCAACTCAAGAGAAAAGTTCCCATAGCACCCATGGACTTCTCTGTCATTCTGAAGAAAGGACCAAAGAAGCAAAAAGCTATAACTCACTTCTCAAAGAGAACTTCGGGAGAGAGGGTCATGGAGATTGCATATCCTGATCCCACCAAAGAGAAGAAAGATCTGTCTCTTACAGACTTTACAGTGACCCAAGTCACGATGGGAACCTCATCTGAGAGCCTGCAAGGAGAGGCTTTATCTGCAGTAGATGCCCTCTGCAAGAAACTTCAAGAAGTAAAGGAGGAGAAGAGGATATTAAAGGAACAAAACAAACATCTTCTCTAAGATTTGTAGAGAATGGGCAACACACCTCCGATGACTGCCGCCGAGCCTCCTAAAGTTCTCAGTCAGGACAAGATAAATGAATATACCAAGATTGGTGAACAAGGCACAACAATGTCCTCCTAGATAGAGTGAGTCCTTAGAGACAATGAGGAAATAATCATGAAATTCACAAGACCCTACCAGAGTATTAATCAGGAAAACAAGGAGCTGCAGGAAGTAGTAGAATCCCTCTCCGACAAGTTCGACAATGCCAGATTACAACATGAAACTTTTCAGGAAATGATCAACTGCTCAGCTAACGACCTATTAAAGGTTGGCGTCATTCATCACCCATGGGCACACAAAAAATCTCTCATCGCTTTAGACTATCGGGTTGATCAAATGGAATTTATCTTGGAGAGGATAGATAAAATCAAGGAGGAAGCCCTATATGCAAAACATCAAATGGAGCAGACGGTCACGAAGATGTCTCAAGCGATGCTTAGCAAAACATTCACCTTGAGGGAGGTAGACGATACCATCCAGCTCTTCAAGGAAATCGCAACCCAAGATTTAGCACCAAAGTTCACTTTTGATTGAGAGTCTATCAATAAACTTCTAGCTTGCCACAATTTCATTGGATACTTGATCGAGGCATGCAATGAGTACATCGGGCTACCTGATAAGCTCAAGACTAAAAAAGAAACTTGCAAAGTCATTGGAGACCACTTCAAGGGTCCTGATCATAATCAACTTTAGACAATGATTAGCAAGTTTATGGAGTATCGAGCTCAGTATCACATCACCTCTCTAGATCAGAAGCAAGACACTCTGTTTAAACAAAGAGATGACGATGAATAGTTTCTCTTCTTGTGTACACTTCGATCTTTTTGTATAAATATTTAAAAAGTAGGTTGGCATTTATGATGACATCATCCATGTTGCACCATGGGATGTTGCCATCCACAAACTTGCCTCAAAGTAAACTTTTGACGTTTTAGATATTTTGTAAATATTTTGTAAATAGTGGTTGGCTTCTTTTTGTCTTCTTTCTCCTTCTCCTTCTATAAATACTAGAATACTTGTTGTATTCATGGTGGACATTTTTGTATGAAAAAGAGGTGAAGAGAGAAAGACTTTGTTCCTTCTTGTAATAGAAGAGATTTTAATATATATGTTAAGACTTTGTGCTCAATATATGTGTTGTTTACATCAGATCTTTCTTAAGTTAGATCTGTGTTTCTATTCGATTGGATTCATTCTTTTTATTGTCATATGTTCATTAGTATTGCTTTGTTTGTTTATGCGAGTAAGTTTGGCTTTGTTTACTACTAACCCAAAGGATAATCCCTCTGACCTTTCTGTCTTGGAATTTATTTCTTTTCTCCCTTCAGATCTACCTTCCTCCATCCCTTCCCTCTTACATTTCTTCTCGCAGTTGGAAATACCTCTACTGGGATGAGATCCCAAATCCCTGAAGTTAGAATAGTTTAGATTTGCACAGATTCCTGCTTGATAGAATAGTAATAAACCAATTTCACTTTGCTATCTCAAAGAGGGGCTATGCCCTGCACACTGTTGGCTTGTTTCCCCATGATCTGTCTATTCAACAATTTTTTGAACCAACAGACCGAGACTAAATATTACCCAAAGTGTATGATTTATTGTATATATTTTCCCCTAGTTCATGTTGGTGAGTGGAACACTCGGTAACATAAAGTAGATAGATATGCATACCTAATTTCCATGTAGAGTGATGTAGGAAACATGCTGAAGGACTATAAAAAGTGTGGAGTGACAAAAAGATGATGGAGTGTGGAAACAAAAGATAAAAAGTACAAAATCATGATGAGAGTGGACCTAGGGTGGAAATGCATGTGTAGTTGTTAATGTGTGTGATGTACCTATATGGTTAGTATGGTGTATGCTTCCACAAAATTTTGTTGTTGAGGCCATTGTTATTATTGTTGTTGTTGACTGCTTTCTTCTCATACTGTTGGAACTGCAAGGAGAAGACGATTAAGTAGTTATATATGGATGTATATGTGAAAACACATGTAAAAGACACGTGTATATGTATGTAACAAGAATGTAAATGCAAAATATGAAAATGAAAAATGGAACATGTGCACCTAATCCATGATGAGAGAGAAAGTGTAGAAGGATATCCTATACTTCAAGTCTTTTGGGTGATCTCACGCCACCCTAGCCAAAGAAGTGTAGGGAGAAAGCTACATTATTCTCCCTACTGTAACTACTTCCCTGAAGATATGTGAAGAGATATTTGTATGTCCTATTTTTTTGGGTGATCCAACGCCAACAGTAAAAGAAGTATTGGGAGGAATTCCACTATATGCTCCAATCGTTAACTACTCCCTCGAATGCTAAGGACAACCATGTACTATAAAATCCACTCTGTATGGGGTTCGTAGATTGGTTTGAACCCAATTGATGTATAAAAATGAACCAAATTGGTGTAGAATCTCTATGTATAAAAATGTAAAAACCCTAAATGATGCCCCCTCTTTGGGGGTGCATGCGACGTCACTGATAGGATAGTGTGTCCCCAAAAGAGGACTAACGTCATGAACTCTATAACTATACCCTACATGGGGAATGGAATGCACTTGGTAGAGACTGAGGAATGCAAAACAAGAGGCTAGATAAAGAAAAGTGTTAGTATGAACAAGAATGTAAGTATAAAGCAATGTGTAATCTACACAAACAATGTATAAGATACTAAGAAAAGTAATGTAAACACACAAGAAGACAAAGTAGGCCAATCAAGGTGGGCTGTAAACATGAGACCTTACTCATGATGTCAATAGACATGCAAGGCCATCATGACCGCATATAAAAAACAAGTGTGCACATCAAACATAGGGCAAGACTTGCATATAATATAAAACAATAGTAGACAAGTAAAAAAACAAATAACCATGGAAGAAAGTAATCCCACAAATAAATGCAAAGATAACTAGTACTTCAAAAGTGTGTAGAATCAAGTATTGTAAAGTGATAAGTAGAAAATGAAACAATAACACCTGTGAGAGATGAATGTGGATGCCCCCAATGACCATTGTAGGAAGGGTAGAAGGTGATAATCCATGTTGTGTGCAAAAATATATGTATATGTGATCATAACCAAACAAAAGGCATGAACAAACATGTGTGTATGGTATAGATAAATGACATACAAGAGATCTAACTATCATGTGTAATAAGAAAACCATATACAAGCAAAAGTAAGCAGAAGTAAATGTAACCAATATATGCAATATGCTTTGGATGGATGGAATGGAATGCAAGATAGATGGTGGGATCCGTGTGCCCCCCTAGTGAATGGGAATGCATATAGTGAGGTTCATTTAGTTTCCCCCCTCAATAGTCAAGAATGAACCATAAATGAGAGTGCGTCATCAGGAAATGGTTGAAGTGTGTGTTGTGTCTAGTGTGTTGTGATGAATTTGAGTGTGTAGATGTGAGACATATAGAAGAGATGTGCGTGAACCTTATAGCCTAAGTGTATATCATGAAAAAATGAGTGTAAGAGTGAGGATTTGGCATAAAAGTGTGTATCACTACAAGATGAATAATAGGGAGTGGTGATGTAGCCTAAAGTGTATACCATTACAAGATGATAGAGCAAATGATGATTTATCATATAACGTGTGTCAATATCCTAAGAATTTCACATGATGAAAGGTTGAATGTTAAATGTGTGATGAATGTAAGGTCCATTTGATTTGTAAACACTTGGTAGTCGAGTATGAACCGAGGAAATAAAGTGTGTCATAAGGTAGTTAGTGCAGTGTGTAAAATGATGTAGTATATGTAATGATGAAGGATGGAGAGGTGATGAGTAAGATATGTAAATTATAATGCAGGATGTGTAAAATGTAATGTATAAAGTACCATGTAATATATGTGGATAGACTAGTAATGTAATATGTAGGATGATGTAATGCTAGACTCATATCTGATGAAGACTAGTATAATATGTAGAATATGTGTGACATGGAGATGTACAGTGTATGATGTAAGGCATATGACGCGAGATGTAGTGTAGTGACATTATGTATAGAATGCAATGCAACATGCATAGATAACCTAATAGTGCATGTAATGTGTAGGATGAATAGGATGTAATGCCAAAGTTTTAGATAATAGAAGTATGACATATGTGTAATGTTGACTAGTATGATGTATTATGCACAATGTGTGAATATATGTGGTGTATGAGTTCTATAGTGTAGTATGCAGGGTTCATGCATAGTAATCCCTCAATATTCAAGTGTGAACCTTAGCACAAGAGTGTGTCATCAGGTAATGGTCGATGCTAGAATGTGTGATGAGCATGCCTATGCTAAGAGATTGATGCATGAGAATGCCAAGATGATAGATGTTAAGATGAGTGGGGAGGGATGTATTAGATGTAGTTTCCCCCAAGTGTACACAAATGAATTGAACTAACTAATGACAGTGAAGAATGATGGTCCTTCATCTAATGTATGTGGTGGTGAAGGCATATTACCATGCTCTAACAATGATGGTATATTAGACAAATGTTGTGTTGGTGAATGAAGTATATGTGCACGTGATGGATAAATGTATGATGAAGGTTGTGGCATCAAAAAATGTGTCGGTGATGGAGATATATGTGATGCTGAGTGCGAAGGTGATGAAGACCCTCATGGAATAAATTGAGGTGGTGATTTATGTTGAGAGGTAGTAACTGTCCTAGGAATAGGCCTGTATCTATGTGTAGGACTAGTAGAATGATGCGGTCATGTTGATAATGTGTAAGGGAACTAGACATAGATTGTGCTTTGAGCAATATAGAATGTGATGTGCTAGAGGAAGTATATGATGTGATATCTACCGTGCAAGGAGATGGTGACCTTGGAGTAGATGGAGGGACACTGTCAATGGAAATGATCTATTTCTTATTAATAAATTTGAGTCACAAATGATTCATAGAATGATAAATTGAGAGTGATGAATCCAATTGAGACCAAGAAGCATGTCGCATCCATCAACTGTGTTTCCAATGAGGAAAGGCATAAGTAGAGAAAGAAGACCAACCATAACATGTAATTTAACAACACCAAAGGGTTTGTTAAAGGGGTATTCAATTTTTGATTGAGGGTAGCTGATAGCCTTGAGAAGTAAAATAGAGCATGCACTAATGGGCCATGATTGGTCAACCTTAGTGTTGTTAATGGAGGCCAAGCCAATAGATGCATTGATATGTAAGTGATTAGTTATGACATTTGCATGATAATCCTAATCAGAGAAGGAGATTATTGGTGGCAAAGTGTAAGTGTTTTCAACTAAGAAATCAAGAGCACCTAATCCAGGAGGAGGTACTGTGTGATATGTATGATTATCAAAAGAGTCGAAGATTTTCTTGTCACATTGTTAAAGAGTTTGAGTTTATCCTTGTCATTACTCAGTGTAGAGTTAGTATGTTATGGAAACTCTAGTTTTTAGTTATCAATTAGATCTTGGATGATTGTGTAGAGTTTAAAACATCTATTCGTAGAATGTCTGACACACATGTGATAATCATATCAGAATTTCTCATTGTAGTTCCTTCCTTTTGGTCATGATGGGTTTAACTCGAGTGGTGGAGGGAGGGTAATAATATTTCTCTCAAGAAGTTTTTTCAATATAAAATTTTGAACCATTTGAAAGCTAATAAACATGTGGTGAGGTTGGTGTGACTAAACATCCTTAGTAGGAGTGACTGTGTTGATAGTGAATTTAGTGTTGGATGACTTAGTTCTAGATGGTTTTAATGGCATCTTGTTTTAAAAATGAGCGGAGGATGAAGTCTGTTCCTGATACTTAAGTTTTCCTATGGATAGGAGTTTGGTCTCATGAAGCTTAAGAGTATGAAAAAGCTGATCAAAAGAAGGATATGTCTAAAAGAGAACACTCTCTTGGAGAGGTGGTAAAAAACTCTAGATAAATAAGTCCTGAAGCTCAGAATCTGTGACCACATTTGACATCTTACCTAGATTATTCTTATATCACAAAATGTAGTTAACTAGGTGTTCATTAGATCCTTGTTTAACTTGTGCTAGCTAAGTGTAAGAGATCTTAAAGCTGATATTGATGGAGAGATGAGTAAGAAAGGCATCATTTAAATGCATGAATGGGTAATTTGTAAAACCAACACATTGCATAATCATAGAAATTGCGAGGAAATATTTTGGCTAGGAGAATGTGATCATTAGAAAAAATGAGACAAGCATCATGGAATACTCTAAGATACTCCTGCGGGTCACCATGCCCATTGAAAATGGGAAGCTTAGGGGTGAAAAATATAGATGGAAGTAGATAAGTGGACATGGTAGATGAAAACAAAGTATGCAACAACAAGGTTGAATCTAAAGATGATGATATATGCGAAGTGTCATATTACAACTTACAAATTTAAGCTTGAAGGCCGTGATAAAGAGAAGTTAAGTCTTGATTGCCAACAAATGAAACCTACCATATATTAGAAATTAAGGGTGGCATGAAATTATTGGTAGGAGTATTAATAGAAACAAGAATGGTAGAGATAGATGGAAGAGTGGAAGAGAGCGGTTGAGTGGCCATAGAAGTTGGTACAACCATGTAAGTGTTGAGTTCTGGAAAATTAGTAGCTTCCTCACAAGCCACATGTAAAATTGATTCTAGATCTTGAGGATGCTCAACAATATGATCATTAATGGCCTGAAGATGTTCTTTAGTAAAATTAGTATGAGAGTGAGCCATAGAGAAAGGAGAATAAACCCTAGAATGATAAGCTATGAATGAAGATCTTATAAGCAAGGATATTGGGTTCACCAAAAATGATTAACTAAAATGTGGAATTATAGTAGTTAATCTAAATAAGAACAACATGTAAATAACAATAAATAAATGCAGTAAATAACTATAGAAAGTGACCCAAGTGACTAATCTAATGAAATTAAAAACCTAACTATGTAAGAGGAGTATGGAAGTGACTTAGCTGATTCGTGAGATGATTTGAATTGTGTAAAAACCTTAATATGCAAGAGGAGTATGGAAGTGACTTAGCTAATATGCAAGAGGAGTGGGGCACTCAAAGAGGGATTGGAGCGCTTATGGACACTGTGGTTTACAATATGGGAACCTTGGTCTATGTAAGAGGTCCAAAAATGAGCTTTATAGGTTCAATAGATGGTTTGAAACCCTCATTGTTTGTTGTATTAGTTTTGCTGCACTGTGCCAAGTGTCACTGATAATCTAAGATGAAGAAAAGACCTGTAAGATATTATAATAAGTATCAAAACCCTAAAAAAAGAATGCATATGAATAGGTCAGATTGAACTCATCTGCCACAAAAATGGGCTTACTAATTGAGTGCTGCATTACATTTCAGAACCAAATGTTTTTCTGGTGTGTGTGTGAATCATGCTCCCTAGGTTCTCTTATGTGAGTCACAATTTTTGAATTAGTGAGCTATAACTAGATGTAAAAATGTTATAAACGATGGATGGAATAGAATAAAATCCCCTCCTATGCTTGTGTGATGCAGAGGAACCAACCTTTTCCCTTGTGATGGAGCTAAATGAATTCAAATGATCTCCAAATGCCTTTGATGAATGCAACCCTAGGTAGATGATAGTAGTGACTAGTGATTTGTCCCTCATTATTGTCTCATAACTTTATATTTATGTTTCTCTTGTTCTAATTTCATAATTAACCCTGAAATGGTCACCCACCAAAAAGATAAGAATCTCAAACTGATAGAAAGTTCCTAAAAAAGTGTCAGAAAAGTTTAAAAAGGCTCGGGGCATCCCAATTGGGATCGAGGAACCCACTACTAGCTTGGGAACCCCACGAGGCTAAAATTATGGAAGATGAAAAAAACAGATTGAGCATGCGTGTGGGAAACGTTAAGAACGATGCCATAAATTAAATTAAAATGGCCAAGAGACATGAATTAATTAGTACTTTATTTACTCAAAAACCATATTAATAGTAGTATGAGACCGTGAATAAATATCACCCAAAGCGTATGATTTATTTTCTACAACAGGGTTAGGGGTGCCTAGGGCACTAGGTAATGTCTATGGGTGCCTGTAACTACTTAGAACCTCAAAAAATCAATTTCATAGGGTTATAGTATGTTTTATGGGTGTTGTCTCTAGTCTCATGTATGTGTTTGTACCTCACTGTTAATCACCTGAAACTTGCAAAGAGAAAGAACACCTATAAAACCCCAAAAGACATGAAATCTTAAAAAACAGCAAGATGTAAATGGGGAATCAAAATTACCCCAGTAGTCACCCAACTGAGTGAGCGTATGATCTAGGCAATGCACTACATTTTTGACTCCATGTAGTTCCCTCTGTGTGTCTGGGCACATGCAGAATCATTCCCTAGGAAGCTTTTGTGCAACTTGCACATGATAATGAGTAATATCTCGATGTAGAAAACGCAGATAGATGTGTGCATGGAAAAATGAATTTCCCATCCTATAAAGTGTATGTAAAAGAATGTAGTCCCTTGTCCCTTGAATGAATGTTAGAGGGATGCTTTAATGCTATTAAAATTGCATTTGGATGCAACCTTAGGTGATGATAGTACATGCTTAGTGCTTGGTCCTTTATTACGATCACATAGCTTTATATTTATATGATTCACTTTCTTGAATTTCATAATTAACCATTAAAAGTCTAGATAGTAAGAAATAATGATGCCCAACCACTATAATAGACCCAAAATATGCAAGTAAGATACAAAGAGGTTAGGGGCACTTGGGCGCTAGTGTCTAGCCTGAGAAAAACTGAAGTATCGAAAGATAAACTAGGAAAAAAGGTGTGTAAGATCAAGAAGGAAAATAAAAAACAAGTAAATAAGCCAACGATAGTGAGATCTCAGTTAGTAATTTTATCACTTATGAATCATATGAATAGTGGTATGTGATTAGGACTAGAAATATACCCAAAGTTAATGATTTAGTGTCTTTACTTTCCAAGTTGAAGAAAGTCAAAACAAGGTCTATGGTGATGTAATCATGCTCTTGAGCCTAAACAAGGAGGTTGTGTGATACTTGTACCCAAGAAAGAGGTAATAAATATATTTTAGTTCTATATCATAATTGTTGGCATGATTACAAGGAATATGCTTTAGATTTAGGTCTACTACAGTGCTCTTGTGTTGTGAAAGAAGACAAAATAAATTTTGTGGGTGTGCAATGTCAAGTTTTTGCATGCTTAATTTATGGTCGATGATGATATTACTCAAAAATTAGGTAAAGTAAAGTTTCTTTCATGAGTATTGGTGTATATGGGTCTTGAGTATGCTTTTTTTAGGGGGAGTACAATGTTTCTATGCTTGAAAAGAAGGAAAAAACAATTTTTGTGAGAAATATCAAGTTTGTGAGCTAAAATGAAGACTTTTGTTGATGTTTCCAACCAAAAGAATATTCAATGAAGATGAGAAAGGTGAAGTTCATGCATGAATAGGTATGCTTTGTCATTAATGCAAAAAGTGGGAGAAGTTCAAGAGGTTTTCCATTAATGTCAAAGGGGGAGATTGTTGGCATGTTGTGTTTTGGTGTTTTCATTGATGTAAATGTAAGGTTGTGGAGGCTGTTTTCATGTGAGAAAGTGTTGAAGATTGTACACTAAGAGTATTGTATACTTTCCACAGTTGTCTCACTAGGTTTGGGGGTGCAGCCCCTAATTTTTTTTGGTCTTAAAACGTGCCCGATATATTGGGAAATGTGCTTTTCTCATATAGGCGGAAGTTTTGACCCATAGGTTTATGGGACAACTTTGGCCCATGGTTTTAATACCCACGGTTTTGTAAAACTACTTAAGCAGTTGTCTACTTATATGGTTTTATGCATATGGTAGGGATAATGTAACATTGTAGATGTGTTTTGAATTCGAGTGTGAATTCTATAGAGTTTGTTGAGCATAGCTCCAAACAGATCTGGGTATTGTATTGAGAGAGCGGTGGCTTATAATAAAATATGAGCAAGTGATTCTTGGTGGACATAGCCCAAATTGGGTGAACCACATTAAATACTATCTCATTGAGTTGCGTTATTTTATTATGTAATTTTATTTGATATCTGTAATATTTTCTGCATATTAGTTTCTACTGTTGTGATTCTGTGAGGGATTATTCCGCATATTTTATCCCTTATTTCCTAACAATTGGTATTAGAGTCTAGTTTGGTTTTCTGAAGCTTTGAATCATAGGGAAAGTTTTATCTTGACTGGGAGCTATGAAAGATGATGGAAGATCTAGGGTTGATAAATTCAATGAGAAAAATTTCATTCTTTGGAAGATGCAGATGGAAGATTACCTTTATCAGAAGGATATTTATATTACGCTATCTGAGAAGGTGAACAAACCCTTGAGAATGATGAATGTGGAACGGGATTTTCTAGATAGGAAGGAACTTGGGACAATCTGATTGTGTCTTGCATTATCAATAGTATTTAATGTTTAAAAGGAAAAGACTACAAACGAACTAACAGATGCATTAGGGAAGTTATATGAAAAACCCTCTGCCTTTAATAAGATATTTTTAATGAAAAAGTTGTTTAATATGAAGATGTCTGAGAATGGTTTAGTAGTAGACCATTTAAATGATTTTAATACGGTTGTAAATATGCTAGCTTCAGTTACAATAGAATTTGATGAAGAAGTTAGGGCTTTCTTTACTTGAGAGTTGGAATAGCCTGGTAATGGCGGTAAGAAACTCAGTTCCAAATAACTCAAAGTTGAAGTTTGAGGATGTTGTAGGGGTGATTCTAAGTGAGGAAATGCGAAGAAAAATATTTGGTGAATCTTCTACTTCAGGGAATTCTTTGACAATGGAAACTAGAGGGAGACAAAAGAATAAAAGAATCCATGGAAAATCAAAGGATCAAGAAAGGTCAAAATCCAAAAGCAAGATAGTATGTTGGCATTATGGAAAGTTTGGGCATTCAAAGAAGGACAGTTGGGAGATTCAGGACAAGAAGAAACAATAGGAAGAAAATAAGGAGGCAAATGTGTCAACAGGTAATATATGTCAGGATGCTTTGATTCTTTCTTTGCACAATATTAATGAATCTTGGGTTTTAGATTCAGGGGCTTCTTTCCATGCTACTCCACATAGGCATTATTTTTTTGATTATGGTCAAGGAGATTTTAGGCATTTTTTTCTTGGTGATGATGAACCTTGTAACATAGTTGGAAAAGGTTCTGTTCACATTAAGATGTAGAATGGGAATACTTGGCTATTGAAGGATGTAAGACATGTGCCTACATTAAGACAAAATTTGATATTAGTACGGAAGTTGGGAAGTGATGGTTGTACTGTGATATTTACAGTAGACTCTTGGAAGGTTACCAAGGGTGATCTTGTGGTGGCAAGAGGTAAGAAGGTTGGAACCTTGTATTTAACCACTTATAGCACTAATGTTTGTAATCTTGTGGCTTCAGAAGTAGATACACATTATCGAACTATAGGCTCGGTCATATGAACCATAAGTACATGGAGATCATAAATAAGGACTTTCCCATATATATGGAAACAAATTTGGAGTTCTGTGAGGACTGCATATATGGGAAACATAAGCGAGTAAGGTTTCTCAAGGTTGGACCTAAAAATAAAGAGAGTAAGTTAGAGCTGGTGCACTCTGATGTGTGGGGGCTGGCTCAAGTATCATCTCTTGGGGGTTCAAGTTATTATGTTACTTTTATTGATGATGTAACAAGGAAATTTTAGGTTTATTGTATTAGAAACAAATCTGATGTATTTGACATTTTTGTTAAATGGAAATCCTTGGTAGAGAATGAAATGGGTCTTAAACTAAAATGTCTCAGGTTAGATAATGGAGGGGAGTATTGCAACAATGAATTTGATGATTAGTGTTCTAAGAATGGAATCCACAGGTAAAAGACAGTTCTAGGAACTCCACAATAGAATGGGGTGTTAGAAAGGATGAACAAAACAATAATGGAACGTGCTGGGAGCATGAGGTTACATGCAGGACTGCCTCTTTCTTTTTGGGCAGAAGCGGTGAGCACAGTTGTGTACTTGATAAACAGAGGACCCTCAAGTGCCTTGGATGGAGGCATACCTGAGGAGGTTTGGTATGGTAAGAAATTTGATTATTCATTTCTTAGAGTCTTTGGATGTGAGTTGTTTATTCATATAGACAAGGATGATAGGACCAAGCTAGAGGCTAAATCAGAAAAATGTACTTTCATTAGTTATGGTGGTGATGAATTTGGATATAAATGTTGGAGTATAAAGGATAAGAAAATCATTCAATCTAGGGATGTGGCCTTTAATGAAAAAGTCATGTATAAGCAATAGTTGCAAGAAAACAGGGAAGAATGCAAGAAAGAATATGTAGCAGTAGAGGATCTTTCAGATGGAAAAGTGACACATGAATTAGTTCAGGAACCTCCTCAACAGGAACCCCAAACTCCTATATTGTGAAGGTCTTCCAGGGTAAGAAGAGAAACTGAATGTTTTTCTCCTTCTCTTTATTATTTATTACTCACCGATAGTGGAGATCTAGAGATATTTAATGAAGCAATGCAAGTAGATGCCAGGAAGAAGTGAGAGCAAGCTATGGATGAGTAGCATTAGGTTCTCATGGAGAACCAGACATGGGATTTGGTGAAGCTACCCAAAGGAAAAAGAGCATTATAGAACAAGTGGGTGTTTAGAGTCAAAGAGGAAGAAGGGGGAAATAAAATATATAAGGCCCGGTTGGTGGTCAAGGGGTTTGCACAGAAAAAAGGTATAGATTTTGATGGGATTTTTTCTCCTGTAGTAAAAATGACTTCTATTAGAACTATTCTTGGAATAGTTGCAACATAAGACTTGCACTTAGAGCAACTTGATGTAAAAAACTACATTTCTCTATAGTGATTTGGAGGAGGAACTATATATGTAGCAACCAGAGGGCTATGAGGTCAAAGGTAAAGAGGAGATGGTGTGGAAATTCAAGAAGAGCTTGTATGGCTTGAAACAAGCTCCACGTCAATGGTATAAAAAATTTGATAGCTTTATGATGGAGTAAGGTTATATTAGATGTCATTATGACCTTTGCGTGTATACAAAGAAATTTGACGATGGAAGTTATATTATCCTGTGTCTGTATGTGGATGACATGTTGGTTGCATGTAAAAACATGCAGGAAATAAAAGTACTCAAGGAGCAACTAAGTGAATCCTTTGCTATGAAGGATTTGGGGGTAGCCAAAAAAATCCTTAGTATGAAGATATCTTGGGATAGGAAGGAATGGAAGCTGAATTTATCTCAGGAAGAGTACATTAAGAAGGTCTTGGAGATGTTTAATATGCAGGATGCTAAACTGGTTGGCAATCCTTTGGTAGGCCATTTCAAGTTATCAAAGGAGCACTGTCCCAAGATAGAGCAGGAGAGAAACCGGATGTCCAAGGTACCTTACTCATCAATGGTTGGAAGTTTGATGTATGCCATGGTGTGCACTAGGCCTGATATTGCCCATTCAGGAGTGGTGAGTAGATTTATGAGTTATACAGGTAGAGATAACTAGTAGGAAGTAAAGTGGATCCTTCGGTATTTGAGAGGGACCATGGGGAGAGTTTTGTGCTATAGTGGATCAGACACCACTTTGTGTGGTTATGCAAATTTAGATATGGCTAGAGATGTAAACAACAGGAGGAGCATGACAAGTTATGTTTATAGTGTAGGTGGGACAACAGTGAGCTGGATTTCACAACTACAGAAGCTGGTGGCTTTGTCAACCATAGAGGCTGATTATGTTGCTGCCACAGAGGCAAGAAAAGAAATGATTTGGTTACAACAATTTCTTGAGGAGTTGAGGCATAAGCAGGAGGAAGGAAAGTTACATAGTGATAGTCAGAGTGCTATACACCTAGCTAAGAACTCTGATTTCCACTCTAGGATGAAGCATATACAGTTAAGCTACCATTTCATCAGGACAAATTTGGAGGAAGAGAAGTTGAAGCTGGAGAAGATCCATACCAGTTAGAATCCTGTAGACATGATGACCAAGGTGGTCACAAGGGAAAAAATGAAGCTGTGTTCAGCTTTGGTTGGTCTTCACGGAAACTAGTGAAGGGTTAAAAAGCTTGCTCAGAGGAAAACTAGTCTCTAAGTGGGAGATTGTAAGGTTGTGGAGCCTGTTTTCATTTGAGAAAATGTTAAAGACTGTACACTTTCCATAGTTGTCTCACCAGGGTTAGGGGCCGGGCCGGGCCCTGAGCGGGGGTCCAGGGGCACATCCCCCGAATTTTTATTGGCCTTAAAACATGCGTGATATATCGGGAAACATGATTTTCTCATAATTTTTGACCCATAGGTTTATAGGACGGTTTTGACCCATGGTTTTAATACCCATGGTTTTGTAAAACTACTTAAGCAGTTTTCTACTTATATTGTTTTATGCATATGGTAGGGATAATATAACATAGCAGATGTGTTTTGAATTTGGGTGTGAATTCTGTAGAGTTTGTTGAGCATAGCTCTAAATAGATCTGGGTATTGTATTGAGAGAGTGGTTGCTTGTAATAAAATTTGAGCAAGTGATTCTTGGTGGAAATAGCCCAAATTGGGTGAACTATGTTAAATACTGTCTCTTTGTGTTGTGTTATTTTATTCTGAAATTTTATTTGAGATCTATAATATTTCTACATATTAGTTTCTACTGTTGCGATTCTATGAGGGATTATTCTGTATATTTTATCCCTTATTTCCTAATAGTAAAATCCCATTAATGATAAAGAGGATGATGGCGTAGAGTCATAATATAGTTAGAATGATGATGACATGGATTTTCAAGCATGTTCTTGATGGCATGAGGAGATTAAGTGAGAATGACTTGTTCTTGCTAGCCCAATCAGGTGACCTATCTAGCCAAGGATATGGTGCATGATGGTGGAGATTCTTGATAGCTTGAGGAGCATATTGACAACATGGAGAGCATGTTTGGGGAGTGTTTAGACACTATCATAAGTTTCATGGTACAAGTACATGTTGAAGACCAAGTTTTAGGTGCTCATCTAAACTAGGTATAGGTGCTAAGAGGCATGAGGTTGATATGTAGAGCTATGTGAGCTCATATAAGCATTCAAGGATGCCATATAAGCTATTCCAAGTATGTTAGGAACTTTTGGAGAAGTTTCATGGTGAGTTATGATAGACTATGCAAAACCCTAAGGGCTAGTCCTGAAAATGAGATGGGATGGAAAGGTGGAGAGCTATGTGAACCATGATGATGATTTAAGATGATGTAAATAGGTGTCCTATAGGTGTGATAACAATTTGGAGTCATTATGAAGAGAATTTTGTAAGATACACCAGTTTATGTGAAATAGGGTCAAAGAAGGGGAGTTTTCTAGCTCGAATTGCACCTTTAATGCTCACCCTGAATTGTGTACTTTTCATAGAACCTTGTGGATTTAAATGATGTTTATACATTGATTTTATAAGGTTTCACAAAAATAATTAGGTCATTTAATCATCACATTTTTATGAACGGATATTAAGAAGGTAAATAACTTTTTGTGTGCTTGAAACCCTAGTTAGAAAGTGGTTTGAGATAAATTGATTATAAGTGCCCAAAATTGATTCTTAGTGATTTGATGATGATTTTTTGATGTATAGGATTCCTCCAGGTTTCTAGAAAACTATGGTAGTGGTTGTGGTGATAAGTGGACCCCATTTAAACAAGCCCATTTTTGAAGAAGTCTAGTTAGGGGCAAGGTTATCCCAAGGATTTACAAAATAAATAGACATTATTTTTATTATTGAGTTTTTATTGATTTCCATGGTAATTTTAGGTCATGGTGATGCATAAAAATGACAAAGTGTGCCCTATTTGTGAAGGCTAATCATAGGGCAATTTTGGGGTAGTTTCAGACAATTTGAAGAGATAAGCTTGGTTAAAGGCCTTACACTTAGATTTGGAAGGATTTCCAATATTTTATGGAAATATTGTTTATAGGGTTTTCCATTGGTATAATTTTTTTCTTATGATTATGAGATTTTTTGGGTCATATAGGCCAGTTTGTGGAGATGAAGGTTTCTTAAATTTCGGGACATGACTGGTTTTGCTGAAAGATTGAGTTAGTTGAGGCTTGATATGGATTATTTTATGGTGTATATCACCTAGAAAGTCAAGAGGGATGAATTTTGTTCCAATTAAAGGCCTTTGGAGATCTTGGAAGTGGAAGAAAGGGTGCAAACCAGTTGAGTTTGCAAAATAGGTTTATGGGAAACATGATTTAGAGAAGAGGAAAGTTGTCATGGATTAAACATATGGATGTTTCATGAGCTATAAATTGTATGGATGATATATAAAGGTCCTAATGATTCCATAGAGTGGTCATTTGCCATATTTGAGTTGTTCTTGGGTGATCTTGAGGCCCAAAGGTGAAGATATGGTGCTAGAAACAACTATTTGGTGAAGGATATGAGCTTGTGGGCCCATGCTATGATTTATTTGATTGGTTAAATTAAAGTACAATAATGGTTTATGTTTAAATGTCATATTACCCGTGTGATGAATTTTAGATCTTAACTAATCATGGTTTTGGTGTTAGTGGATTTTACTCATCATAGTGATGAGGATTTTAGTTGTTTTGGTGTAAGATGGAAGGTTTTGGGCATGACCAACCTATATGGGTCATTTGTGAACATTGTATTGAAGTATTTTATTTTATTTTTATTTCTTTTATTCAAAACAAAGGAGGGAAAATGAATTGGTTAGTTTTTGAATCAAGAGGAAGGTATAAGAGTGATGTTTTGGGTGTAATTTTACACTAGTTGAGAAAGAGAGAAAAAGTACGCCCTATGTAAGAGTGTTTTGCAGGTACCAAGGCATGAATTGAGATTCGAGTGAGTGCATAACATGTTTAAGAATTTTTTCAAGTGCGTGTAAGGGTTTTAAGAAAATAAAAGTGAAGAAAGTGAGAGATAGAGTGAGTTGGAGAAGCTAGGGTTTAAACAAGGGTTTGAAGGTGTGCGAGCTGAATCAATGATATCAATTAGTTGTGGTAGAAACAAGACATCAAATATCTTCTTAAAATGTGATTGAGTGGGTTATTGATCATCTTGGGGGGTTGTAGCCTCCTTACGGAGTTGGTGCTTCACAAAACTAGGCATTCAATGCTCCTTGTAGGGACCATACAAACTAACAAGAAATCACAGGGTTGGTGCTCCTTGTGAAATAATGTGCTTCACTAAGTCACTTTTGATTAGAAGATAAGATACATTAGAAAATAATAAATAGATAGTTGTCTTTCCCTGGAAGAAATCATACATAAATATTGTGCTATGGTGTTGAATCACTTATTCATGCGTGTTAGAATGCATGTTATTTGAATATGTCCCAATACATTACATGACATACATAAATACATACATAGTTTAGGATACATACATACATGACATTGACATTACATACATATTTGAATGAAATATAAATCACCCCCTAGTAGATCCATTGTAATGATCCAACATCCTGAAGGGATGTGGAAAATGTATGGGGGAGTGTATAGATGCCTTAGAAAGATAAAGCTTTGAAAGTGGGACTGGGTAGAGAAGAGTGTGCAAGACCATCAATGCATTGTATGAAAACAAATATATAGCCTTATGCAATATCAAATTACCATGTGAATGTGCTATGTGTACATGTGAAAAGTAAAGATCATACTATGAATTAATGCTAACATGATTAGGACCTAGAAATTTAACAAAAGTGTGCTATTTAGTGTCTAAACCCTATATTGCCCCCAATGTATGCTGTTAAATGAATAACTCAACGAAGTATAGATTATAGCCTAAGAAATAATCAAGATAAATGAAAAACCCTAGTTGCAAGAGAGTTGGATAACATAATTAGTTGATTTTTACATACAATTTGAAGATATGCATGAGCGTGATAAAACTGAAGTGTGGAAACTAGAGAAGCAGGACGTATCACATCCGAGCCTAGAAAAATGTATGTGTTATGTCATGAACTACAAAGTAGTCATTGTCAGTATGACACGTATTTGATGATGTGATTCTCTAGCTTCCCATTGGGACGGACTTATTTTCTTGTTGAGTCATAGGATTTTAGTCAAAGTCATGTATATGAAAAATTTGATCCAAGTATGTAAAAAAGTATGTGAAAACACAAAAAATAACATGTGCACCTGATTTGTGATGAGTGAAAAAGGATAGAAAGGATCTTGAAGAATGTTACTATCATCACCTAATTTTGCATCCAAAGGCCATCTCACATCAAGAATCGACAACATCGATCTAGCATCTCACGTTGAGTGGACATTTTTTTGGGCGATTATCATTCTTTTGCATAAAATTCAGTGTTGGGGAGAAAGGTCTAACTTCATTATTCGTCCATGACTACTTCCCAACATTATACTTACCATTGTTGATGGTGTGATCTTAGCTATTACTCAGCTATTCAATCTAAGTTTGATCCAAATAGAAGCTGAAGGTAAAAACATGCATGCTAAGTACTGAAGGACTATGTCTTGTCCTGATAAAAGATGATGTGTAAACTTCTATAGACTATACCAAATAGAGAAAAACTTTGTAACTGACCCTAGTCATAGGCACCCACAAATGGTCAGGGGCGCCTAGTCACTACCGTCTTGTGTCTGGGTGCTAGTGTCTATGTTCTGCTGAAGACCCAAGTCATATTTTGGGTCATTGTTGTGACTCAAGACTAGGTAATGTTACTATATTGTGTAGGTTTGAACTGTGACTATGAACTATTGTATAGGGTGACCGATTTCACTTAATGTATGCCCCTCTCATTTGAGCTGCATATGATGCCACTTGGGATAATGTTTCCTAAAGGAGAGGACTTGACCACTCAACGTGTTGAAACTGATACCCTACAGGGAGGAGGTAACGTGCTTAGTAGAAACTAATTCACATGTAAAAAAAGTGGTTGTAGAAATGTTTTTTAGTGTAAACAAGGATAAACATGTATATAGGAAGACAATTTGTAAGCTAGCACAGCAAGAAGATAAAGTAGATCTATTAAAAGTGGGTTTTAAACATGAGAAATCGCTCACAATGTCACAAGACAATAAGGGAGGAAGCAACCTAAAGCGTACAATGTGCACACAAGACAAAGTACATAACACACAAATAATAACAGACAATGGAAAATAGTGTCAAATAAGAACAAGCAAATTATTAGACAACCATGGTGGAAAATAGTTCCAAAAATACAAATGTTGCACATGTGAAGCACCCGTTAGCATGTTAGAATGATAAAAAGTATGTCAAAGCATGTATGATCTGATATAGTAGTGTAATAGTAAGAATAAGTAGTATAAATCAAAACAATAACACCTGTAGTGTGTATGGAAGTAGATGCCCCTAGGAGCCGTTATGGGACTGGTAAGAGGTATAATGCCAAGCATCCATGTTGTATGTGTAATGATTTGTGTAAATTTTTCATTCACAACTAGAAGGAAAGTGAACGTGAATGTGTATATAGAAAAGATAATGACATACAAATATCTATTGATCCGTAAATAGGGCCAAAAATTTTAACTGGCCTCAGACCCCTATAGGCACTTGTAAATTTACTCCACAAATATTATCAACTTTAGAGAAAATTGTAATATAATGAAAGTGAACACACACACTACAAAGAAAATTTCTAACGGAGTTTGGCAGAAAAAATGCCTACATCTCTAGGTTTAAACGTTGAACCAATTCATTAACACTTCCAATTTGTAAAAAAATATAATTTGCAAATGAAGTTGTGAATGTGTAACCTAAAACAGATAGTATACCAGTTAATTTGAAATAATTCAAATTGATAACCGAAATGATCACATACCCAGTTGATTCATAATGAATCTGAAATAGATAAAAAATGATCAAATATCCAATTCATTTGCAATGAATCCGAACCGGAAAATCTGAAGACAATATCTCATCCCCATCCACCATGTACAATAACTCGGATTAAAATTACCAGTGTAAAAGAATAAGTCTCCAAAAACCCTCCTTTTATGAGGTGCATGCTTGATAAAGGCTCTAGATGAACTCTAAACAATCAAATGAATTCCACAAGGAAAACTAGTGTCATAACACCTCAAAATTAGGAAAAAAAAAACACCATTAGGAGTGTATCAAAATTCTGAGAATTTATCCAATATACACTGAAGGATAATTCTTCCTTTAAGTGCTCCAAAAATGACAATCTTCAAAAACTAATCCTTAAGCTTATAACTTCTCCACATGGTAGGGTTTTATCAAAATACGTTGAGATCCTTTTATAGCTCATCAAGCATAAATGGTGTAACGGTTGGCATTAATTTTGATATGTGGGTGGTCAAGGGTTCGACCCCCCTTGAGTACTGCCCCATCATTTACATTTACCCTATGTGGTAAATCCCACATACATTGTGTGGCAAATGTGGGGGAGGTTTAAAAACAAGATAATGGATACATTATATCGGTCTTGATGGCCAATTTTTTTTTGGGATGAGCTACCATTCCACCATATTGAGTTGTAATAGTTGAGCTATAAGGGGCCACATCACGATGGTGGGGAGTTAATAGATCCCCCAACCTATTCAAACAACCATGTATATGTGGCTGTCAGGCTATGTTGAGCCATAGCATCTGAGCCAAGTAATAATGCCCCATCAAGTTTTAAGGAATGGTCATTGCATTGTTTATTGAGGTGCCACATTGGATATTGAATGTGGCATAGTCAAACAATGGAGAAGGAAACTCGCTGAGTGGTTTAGTGAGCTTGCCAAAGCAACATGTGAACTCACCCTACCAAGCTGGTTAATTACCTGACTGAGTTGGATCGATCTAATGTAACATACATCATAGTGGCCTAAAGACCTACCATGTGGAAAAATGATGATGTAATGGAAAAGATGACCCTTCATGAAAAGAGTGTGTCAAACCTGGCTGAGGCCCCCTAACCAGTAAATAGTGGGGTCCACCTATCTGAATACAAGTGTCGAATACTAGTGTCAAAAAATGAATTTTTTTTACTCCTCTACTTACACTCCTCTTCTACCACATGTCGTTGTTGTATTGGTCCATTGAATCTCTTGAGTTTGAACGATGACCCAACTTTGACTAACGATAACTTGAGCACACAAAGTCCGTTTTCCACGTTCCAGGTACCAACAGAAATCTCACTAAATTCTCTACCACATTGGTATGGTTTAAATATATTTAGGGAAATCCTTAAGTCCCAAAATATCCTATGGATGTGTTAGTGAGAAAATTTATCATATGGGTAAATTGATGGTTATCTAGCCAATGCTCCGGGGCTCTAGGTCCCTATGCTTGGGTGGTATAGCTCCACTTTATTGTGAATGAAAAAAAATAAAGAATTATTTGTTTTCCAAGAGTTTAATGATCCAACGAGCACATTGCACTATACTCATGACAAATTATTACAATGATTTGTAAGGGAGGAATTTTCTGGAAGATGGGGGAAGGGGAGTGAGAAATTAAACAAGGGGAATTAACTCTAAAAGTAGAAAATCAGATTCTTGCCAAAGCCAATAATAAGGTTCAAATCCAAAATTTATAAGAAAGAAACAATAATTTTAGAGTGTCAATGATCAGAGGAAACCATGCACACAATTTTTCACACATTCATGAATCATGAAAATAAAAAATTCCTTTCTTTATTGACATCTTTGATCAAGTTGTATAATGATAGAAATAGAGGAAAATAGTGAAGGAAAGTGGAAGAATTGCCATATCTTTTTCTTAGATAAAAAATATCTCTATTGATTGTACAAAAATGACAACCCTTAAGAATGAGTGTGTCATTACATTTATAAAACTAGAAATGTTTCTTCATCTACCCCCCATGGCGTCCTTTCACTTGCCTTTTTCTAATGTGACTTTTGGTATTCATAGGAAAGAACATTAAGTTCCATTTTATAAAATAAAGGTGACTTATTACATTATAAGAGTATAGTCACATTAATGAATAAGACAAAATAGGAATAAAACAAAAGAAAAAGTGCACACCCTTGATGAAGAATTATAATATGAAGGAAGAAAAGGGAGGGGAGAGAAGAGAAGAAGGAAGAAGATAGAGAACACTATTCTGAAGATGATCCTACCATTAAAGGACTCCTAGGAAGCAAATCCATTGAAATCTCCACCCCCTTGAATTATTTGGTAAATCTCACTTCTGCTGGTGTCACCTTATGCTCTTGAGGGATTTGGAAAAAAGGGAGTTGATGTTTTTGCACTCTAAGAACCAGGTCTGATGATTATCTGTGGTGATGGAGATGATTGCTCATATCTCTGCAAAAGATTCTAGTGTGTTTTTTGTGAATGATAATGGATTCCCAGCTTCATTCTTGACTCGTTCCTCAAATGCTTTCAATAGATCATTTGTTGAAGTACCTAAGTTCACTGCTGACACTCCAAGCTTTCGGATCTGGGAATTCACATCCTTTTGCATTTTATCAACATCTTCTTCATATGAATCCAACTCATCAAGGGTGTGCTTTATCAATTCATATCATGAAAACAAAGTTTGGGCCCAAACTTGAGATAAATCCTCCTTTGCAGTTGAGAACATGCCTTTGGTTACTATAAGGGATTACTAGACTTTGCCCATTTCCATAACCAATGAGTACACTTGGTCCCAGTGGTCTTTCTTAGCCTCAATTACCTCCTTTGTTGTGAGTACTTTAATTTCTGTGTTATCCATGTATCTATATAAGGTCATCATCACTGAAAGTAGTGTCTTTCCCTTCTCAAGTATCATGTTCACCTTTTGTTGTTCACCTTTCCTTGCATGGTGAACCCATGAGTTTTCTTGATGGACTTAGGATCAAAGTTGCTTACTGTAGTGAGATCTTCAATTGGGAGGGCATTGGTGGCACTCTAGTCTAAGAGAACTTAGACCTAGGATGGTGAAAGTCTTCCTAACAACCTTCAAACTATCTCTCTGATCCTACCTCAAACTTGAAGATGCTATCTTGGTTGATCAACCAACACACACAATTCTATGCTTGTGAATACTTAGTCATTAACACTAAAAAAAGGTTAAAAACACTAATACTCAATGCTCCTACATTTGAACATAAAATCACACATTTGAACACTTACACACCCATAGCTTAATGATGCACATGGGTTAAACTAGTAACATTTGACTATAAGGCCTTACTTCCTTCATAGCCCAAGCTAATGGCTTGTAACCCTGACAATCCTAAAATTTGATGATAATCTCTCTACACTTTTTTAGACAAAAAAAAAAACCATGGATCTAGATACCCATAATGGGGGTACAAATAATGTATGAAATGTAGGTAAGGTTGTTTTGTAAGAAATGTCACATCTAAGACTATTATAGACCTAATTAGGTCTCCTAGAAGGCTACAAATGGACTCTAGAAGGTTATAAGATGAATTAAACCTTATGAATGATGTAAATAGGTACAATGGACCATATTACAACCATCCCAAACTTCCTTATTCTTTGATCACTCGAAAACACTACAAAACTTTGATTGTAGCAGTGAAATTGTTGTTCATATGCCCAAAATATAACACTCTCATAGAAAGTATATCTACAAGTGGAATTGGGATCTCTAACTTAAGATAGTTTTAGATGATATTAGGAACTTGAAGAATCAAAAATTTTAAATTTTCCACCGTACGGTTTGTCAGATCAAGAAAGCCCTAGTTTGAGGGTAGCGAGTACAAAATTGAATCCACATAAATTTTCCCAGTGAGTCAAGACCCCAAATAAATTACATTAGACTTGTAATGGTGTCTTTAAAATTATCCATACATCACAATCATCTATCAATCTTGAATACCCTAACTGTCATTTTCAATCTCTTGGGTTGTGCAGGGTTCTCAATGCACACACATAGTAAACATGAAGAAAAATGCAAAATTAAGATGCTACGAATTTCAATAATGTTTATTCATCTCAATCCACACCTAATACAACTATTCTCCATGGAAGATTACATATTACGATAAAAAAATATATATTTGACACACTAAAAAAAGCTATTCCTAACTTCACTCAACTACCATGTTGGGGTTAACACACTGGTTATACAGATAATACATCATATCTAAGCATACATGCAAATAAAAGTGGATATTCTACCAGAAGAAATATACAGAACAAGAGATATAAATCAACACCAGATTTTGATTTAATACTAAAAATAGATCTAATTCTCGAGAGTTAAATAAAAAACTCCCACATAGGTAACCGATGATGGTTCCTCCTTACCTGACCAATGCTGGTCATAGGTGACCGATGCTGATTACTATGTTTTCCAGCAAGTTTCATAGTGCATGCTAATCCAAAGTAATTGAGCTCCACAACTCAACAATCTCCCACTTGGAGATTAATTACTGCACCATACCTATACAACGTCATTCTTGGATCCTTACCTTTGTTTCTTCCTCTTCAAGTCTCAAACTCAAAGACCAACAAAAGTGGAGTGTAGCTCCAACTTATCCTTTTCTAATGGCTTCGTTAGCATATCCATATGGTTTTCACTCATATAAATCTTTTCCAGATTCAACTGTCCATCCTCCAATACCTGTCATATGAAGTGATACATTAACTGAATGTGTTTCATTCTCAAATGAAACACTGAGTTTTTTACCAAATGAATTACACTTTGACTCTCACTGAATAGTTTACAATCATATTGCTCCTTTCCCAACTCTTCCCTGAACATACTCATCCATATCATCTCCTTGCTAGCTTCTGTAGCTGTAACATAATGTGCCTTTATAGTAGATAAAGCCACAACCTTCTGCAATCTTGAAATCCAGCTAACTGCCGTCCCACTAACTGTGAAAATATATATAGTAGTAATCCTACCATACTAATCTCCAGCCATATCCGAATCAACATAGCCTCATAATGAACTATCGAAACCTCCATCACATAACTACATGCTAGATTCCCCTTTCAAATACCTGAGTATCCATTAGACTGCTTTCCAATGCTCTTTACCTGAATTGGCCATATATCTACTCATAATTACCACTTCCTATGTAATTTTTGGTCTGGTACAAACCATAACAAACATGAGACTCCCAACTGCCGAAGCATGTGACACTCATGCCATGTAGTTGACCTCTTCATGTGATGATGGAAATTGATCTTTTCTTAATTTAAAGTGTCCATCCATAGGTGTACTAACATGTTTATCATTCTGTATCTTGAACCTTTCTAACACCATGTAGATATAATACTCTTGAGACAAATATAATTTATTTTTCTTCCTGTCTATGTGTATTTACATGCAAATGATTCTTTTTTTAGCTACTAAATCCTTCATAGAAAATATTTGAGCTAGATTTCCCTTAAGCTCACCAATGTCCTGCATACTAGATCCTGCAACAAGCATATCATCCACATACAGTAACAAGATAATATAGCTCTCATTTTCAAGCTTCCTGAAATAATCACAATGGTTAGATTCACATCTCAAGTAACCATGCTCATGCATAAAACTATCAAACCTCATGTATCATTTCCTTGGAGCTTACTTGAGCACATATAGGCTCTTTTTCAACCTACACACTAATGTTTCATTACCTTTGACTTCATGCCCAAGTGACTGCTACATATAAATCTCTTCATCCAAATCACCATGAAGGAAATCCATCTTCACATCTAGTTTCTCTAAATGAAAATCCTTTACTACCTTTAACTTTTAAATCTGAGAGTTCATTTTCATTCACAAACTTCTCAATCGGTTTGTCTTTAGGTACCAAAATTCGATCCATGTACATTCTATTTTCATTTCATTCAATATCATGACTCCTAATAATTTTAGAATTCTCTAAAACCTAAAAATGGAATCTAAAATCACCAGATCCATAACCAATGAAAGTGCATCTCTTGGATTTTGCATCCAACTTTTTCATATTTTCCTTATCAACATGCACAAAAGATTCTGAACCAAAGATTTTAAGAAAATAAATATCTACCTTTTTTCTGGTCCAATCTTCCTCTGGTATTCTTCTATCTAGTGAACTTGAAGGCCCACAGTTATTCAAATAAACAGTTGTATAAATTGCTTCTACCCTAAACTAAAGAGGCAATCTAGAATGTATCCTCATACTTCTAGCACGTTCCATGATTTTCTAGCTCATTCTCTTCACAACACCATTCTCCTGTGGTGTTCTTGGAACCGTTATTTCTCTATGTATCCCATTCACTGAACAATAATCATTAAAATCCTTGCTATAGTATTCACCACCATTGTCAGATCTAAGGCACTTTAAATTTGAATTTGATTCATTCTCAATAAGAGATTTCCATATTTTAAAAGTCTCAAAAACATCATATTTATGTTTAATATAATAAACCCATACCTTTCTTGTAGCATCATCAAAGAAAGTAACATAATACTAGGATCCTCCATGAGATGCTACCTGAGGTGGTCCCCACACATCTGAGTGTACAAGCTCCAATTTCTAATCCTTCTTAGTTGCCCCAAATTTAAGAAATATCCCTCTCTTTTACTTTCCAAAGACACAATGCTCATAAAAATCAAGATCTAAATATTTTAAATATAATAACCTATCCTTAGCCTTTAAGATCTACATTCCTTTTTGACTCATATGGCCCAACCGATTATGCCACATGCATGCATCTAAATCTAAAGTAGATAATACAGAAACTAAATAAGTAGTACATGTAGATAAATAAAATGTTCCTACCTTCTTACCTCTTGCCACAAAAAAAGCACCCTTAGTGACTTTCCAAGAGTCTCATGTAAATGTAACCATGTAACCAAATTCACCTAGTTTCCCTGTAGAAATAAGATTCCTCTTGAGGCTTGGCACATGCCTCACATCTTTCAATACCCATGTATTTCCATTATGTAATTTTAGATGAACTTCCCATTTACCAGTAATACTACAAGGTTCATCATCACCCAAATAAACATGCCCAAAATTTCCCTAGACATAATTTCTGAAATAACCCTTATTAGGGGTTGCATGGAAAGAAGCTCCTGAATCTAAAACCCATGATTCAATTCTATTGTCCAAATAAAGAATAAGAGCATCTTGCATTACCTCTGTTGCAGCAATATTTTCTTCTTTACCTTTTTCTGGTTGTTGGTTCTCTTTATCCTTTGACCAACAAGATTGCTTTGCATGTCCTTTCTTTCCACATTTCCAACAAGTAATTCCCTTACGTCTGGATTTAAATCTGCTATCCATTGACTTTGATTTCCCATTACTCTTACTCTTGGATCTCTCCTTTTTCCCACCCCTACTTTCTACATTCAAAGCATTCCGAGATGATGATTCCTTTGTACTCTTCCTGTGAATTTATTCATTCAAGATTATACTAACCACATCATCAAACTTCAAAATATTATTAGAAGATGTTGTATTACTAACAGCCATTACCAAGTTATTCCAATTATCAGGAAAAGAAAATAAGAATAAAAGTGCTTTCAATTCATCATCAAATAGTATATCAACTGATTTTAACTGATTTACAATAGATCAGAAATCATTCAAATGACTAGATGCAGATCCACCTTCATGCATCTTAGAACTAAATAGTTTCTTCATTAAATAAAATTTATTTGAAGCACTAGGTTTTTCATATAAATTAGCAAGAGATTTCATTAACCTTACCATAGAAGTCGCTTCTGTAATATTGGAAGCCACGGATGCTGCCATGCTCAATCTTATAGATCCAAAATTCTTTCTATCAAGAATATTCCATTCTTCATCAGTCATCTTTGTAGGTCTAGACTTCTCAACCAATGGTAAATATGAATCTCTTTGGTAAAGATAATCCTCAATCTGCATCTTCCATAATTGATAATTTTGGCCGTCAAACTTATATACCTTGTATTTGTTTTCTTCTACCATTGCTGTAGCTCCCACTCAATCACAAAACCATCTGTGAGTAAATATGTCAACACATAAAACCCTCAAACAAAAATTTGATACTAGTTTCTAGGGTTAGCAAACCGATTGTACAGATAATATATTAGATCTAAGCATACATGCAAATGAAAACGGATATTCTACCAAAAAAATATACAGAACAAGAGATATAAATCAACACCAGATTTAATGTGGTTCACCTAGTGTGGGCTATGTCCACCAAGAAACAAGCCAATCTATTATCCAAAGCTTTGAGAAGATATAAAATGAATATTTATAATCTTCCACACCACTCAAATGTATAGTAATTTCTTTCACTCAAGATTTTGCTTCTTCTCCAAGAATTCTCTCTCTCACACATGATAATCATCAACTTTTGCAATTTATTCTTAATTCTTGCTTCTAAACCCTAGCTTTCATGCTTATATAGGCGTTTACAAACTTAGGGAACTTAGCCATGTAATTACAATCAATAAATTTGCTTTAATACTAAAAATAGATCTAATTCCTGAGAGTTAAATAAAACACTCCCGCACAGGTAACCAATGCCGGTTAGCCCTAACCGATGATGGTTCCTCCTTGCCTGACCGATACCGGTCCCTCCATAATTGATGATGGTTACTGTGTTTTCTAGCAAGGATTTAAATTGCATGCTAATCCGAAGTAATTGAGCTCCATAACTCAACACACCACTCAAGATAGCAAAACAACCTCTCAACTTAGAAAACAATTCTAACACATTTTCAGCGTTGAGATAACTTGGAGATCATGAAAAGATATTCAAAATCTCACTATGATTTTTTACTATTTTCCTTCTCCATAGACATAGGCATTATTTGATACATAAAAAACACTTATCCTAATTTAAATTTTTTGAATTACATGCTTTTAGAGGGAAATAACAACACATAATCCTAAACAACCTAGACTCAACTCAAAAATGATCCCACTTAATGAAAAGCTATATGATGCTCCTACATCATAGGATGTGAGAGTTTGAATGTGGTCATCCACTTGATCAATATTTTCCTTATATTCCTTGATTCTCGTGATGAGGAGAGTGGATGAATCATGGAAAAAATGAAGATCAACCCCATGTGTTTTTTTGGTCCAAGAGGAATCATACTTGTTTCATAGTCAACTAGGGTCATCTCCTGAACGGGCTTAACAACCTTTGGCTTGACTATCTTGATGTATTGGTTTCCTGAGGTGCCACTATAGAACCTGGAAGCTGCCCAAGCCAGTTTACCTTTCTTTGACTTGACCATTGAAGTGATCCTCAAAAATTCAGGAAAAAACACTTGTTGCACCATGCGAGTTTCAGTCATGATCATATCCTACATCTAAGGGAATATTTTTTTGGTCTTTGAATCAATAATAGTCATCATTGTAGCTTCTTGATCCATCTGAGAAAGTGGGTCTTGTGTAGGCGAGACTGGTGCAACAGTAGGACATGGAGGACATGGAGATTGTTGTGGGATAGATAATTTGGCCAGATCGATTTCTTATTGCTTAAGATCCACCATGGTTATTTTGTATGTTCTCTTTCTCTTACGTAGCATCCTATAGTGATGGGCCTCAGGTGCCTCTTATTTCCTCTTCAAAATTTCCCCTGAGTGAGTTGAATTAGTAGCCCCGTCCTTGACCTTGGAAGAAGAGTGATATAATGTCTTCCTCTGAAGTGATGAGAATTTTCCTGATGTAATAAGATCAACCATTCTCTTTTTGAACCACTCTTTATATATCTTGATCATTGTCTTTGTGCACTCCTTGATGTCACAAGTCTAGCGCATGGTCTAAACCACTTGGGGAAGAGGAGAGGACTTAACTCTAGGGTACTTAGGATTGAACATATCTGAGCCATCATTTGGTACACAATCCTTATACCATTCAAATCTGAAATCTCTCATATGTTCCATAGTCATCCTCCTATAATTATGCTCACAAAACTCATACTCATCAATGCAGTTTGCCTAAAAGTCTCCAATTTGGGGCACATGAAGCAAGTTAAACAAGTGGAATTAATCAGGATCCTCCATGATATCGAAGTATACCATAGAAGTGTATGAATGCATATTGATGGGGCTAGGGCAGATTCAAAATTTTATAAATCATGGTAACTCTTACATGCGAGAATCCCCAATGAGATAGGGAAAGAAAATTACTTGTTCTTCCTTCTCTTCAACTTACTGTTCACGTGAACACTTTCCTACACAACTCCATTAACACCATTTTATCACTTGGAAAGTGGGGAAAAATCCACAGAGCAAGATCAAATCTAGATACTCTAATGTATGAGAATGTTGAGAACTAAATGAAGCATGATCCATACTTCTTGAATAAGGCTGTAGCCTACAAAGACATTCTCAGATGTTGATTTCCCTGAAGTAATTTGACCACAAACATTGTGAATGTGTCATTCACCTTGGCATAATGTTGATTACTCTCCTTCAGAGTCAACTGGGAGTACTTGTCTAATGTAGGGTATTTTTTAGGGACATTCTAAATAAGTGTTAAGACCCTGAACGATCTTGTATTTATCAAGCCATAAACAAGATATGAGGTCATGAAATATTTCTTTAAAGTATGTACCTGTAACAGCTAGAAGTGTAGATTATCACTTATTAGATACCCCCAATCTATCATTTTTTTTCCCTACATGATCGTGAGGATAAAGAGAACCATTCAGTCCTAAAAGAAATTTTTGCTCTCTTCACCCATGACCCAACTCAAAAGAAGGATAACATCAAAGAAAACATTGTAGAACTCACTACGAGCAAGAGTATTTAGTATGCAAGAAGGATTCCTCTCATGCTTGAGCCAGGAGCCGAGTGCAAGCCCTTGGAGATATGACTTGATATTTTATCATTTATAATATGTAAATTATCTAGTGATTACAACCATGTATTTCTCGGTGGGGATTTGCATTCCTTGGTTTACGAATTTTTAATTAAGCGTAGCTAAGACTGAATCATCATTTGCCATGATTGTCCTTATGTTTGATTCATAGTGTTGAGCACATTTCAACATTAATTCAATGTTTTGAAAGGAATGAGGGTGGATTCATATTTCATACAATCCACTATTAAATACCTTTTCCTTCACAAGTTATCTTAGCCCACCGAACATTTTGTGCTTGAGCTCCTCCAAGTCCATGTGAGTAACATTGTTGTCATCCACACTCAAGAACTATGAGGAAAGGGATGAAATGGGATATGGAATAATGAAATTGAAATTTATGATGGTGAAAAGAAACAATATATGTTACTACGGAGATGGTAGCAAATTTCTACACCTGGGACCGAAAATTGCTATTTTTTGAAACTAGGTCCCATGAGCTACTATTTTTGGCAGGTTTTTTTTTTCACTGTGTTATTGCACCAAGGTATTTCATTCACATTCCAAAAAAATTTACATATGTTTTGGGGTTAATTCAAATAAATTTCTATTTTTAGAATTTTTTTTGCTTTTTTAAATTTTTGACCTGCGTGCCCTAATTTTCAGTTTGTATGATTTTTAGTGTTCTTTCTTTTAAAGGGTTTTTCCGTTTATAGAAACTTATTAAAAGTGGAAAGTGAGAACTAGCAACACTTACTATTTTTAGAAGCTAAATATATAGGTCTCAGTTTGATGAAACAACTCTAGATTCTTTCTGGGTTTTTGATTTAAATGCTTTGTTCCAAGTTTCGAGTTCACCCGCTTCCCGAATTGACGATAAATGACAAATGAATGCTCTAGGGAATAGATTTTTAAATTACTTCCATTAAAAATCAAGTTTTTCTTTCAGATCAAGTTTTTTTACCTTTAAGATGCATAAATGAGGATTATTTACCCAAAATTTCATGAGGATTCAATGAACGGTTTGATAGATACGAGAAAATCTTCATTTTTTGACCCTAGGGTTTTTAACAACACATATTCATTGTTTTTTGCTCAGAAATATCTACTTCGCATGTTGCAATAGCAAATAATGGTGGAAAAATGATATATGATGTGATATCAAGGTTCCAAAGGTAGAATCAATAAAGGAATGAAGAGAAATTCAGTAGTGAAGATATTGGGTGTGTGTGTGTGTGTGTTGGAAACAACAAAAGAAGCTAGAAGCAATAAGAAAAATAAAAAGTTTACATATTTTAAGAGGTTGGGAAGGAGCGCACTTTATTGTCCCAACCATCCCAAGGCCTTGGGATGGTTGGTGAAGAAAATGCACCCCCTTCCTATTGGGCTAAGTTACATCATGCAATTTGTCATTGAGGGTGAGAGGGGGGCTAGAAAATGGCACTTAAAACACCCACCTAGGTCACATGGTTGAGGGCCAAAAAGGAAGGGGCATATTTTTGTGTCCCAAACATCCCAAAGCCTTAGGATGGTTTGTGTACAAAAGTGTTCCCTTCCCTATTGGACCACTTGGTGCTATGCGATTGGTTGGAGTTAAGAGCATGGATTTGGTGCACGGGGGATCAAACTTGTAAAAGGAGCTTGAAATGTGTCACATTGAGGTCTAGCGGATTAACTAGGAGAGGGGCACATTTTATTACACCATCCATCCCAAATCCTTGGGATGGTTGGTGCACAAAAGTTTTCCACTTTCTTGTTAGCTCAAATTTCAAGGAAAAATGTGACTAACTCCTCAAGTCGTACCTTGGGAGCAACTCGTCGAGGTCATATCTTGAGTTCACAGAGCATGGATTTGGTGCACGGGGGCTCAAACTTACAAAAGGAGCTTGAAATGGGTCACGTTGAGGTATAGGGGATTAAATAAGAGAGGGTCACATTTTATTTCACCATCCATCTCAAATCCTCAAGATGATTGGTGAAAAAACATGTGCTAATTTCCCATTGGCTCAAATTTCAAGGCAAAATTTGACTAACTCCTTAAGTTGGGGAGCAACTTGTGAAGGCCATATCTTGAGTGCGCTTATTTTAATATTTCCTAAAAAATTCTTGCACCATCCATCCCAAGGCCTTGGGAAAATTGGTGCACAATATTGTGCCCCTTTGCTATTGGGCCATTTGGCATTGTGCAGTTGGTTGGAGTTGAGAGCATGGATTTGGTGCACGGGGGCTCAAACTTGTAAAAGGAGCTTGAAATGGGCCACATTGAGATCCATAGGATTAAATGGTAGAGGGGAAAGTTTTATTTCACCATCCATCCCAAATCCTTGGGACGGTTGGTGCAAAAAAGTGTGCCGCTTTCCCATTGGCTCAAATTTTAAGTCAAAATTTGACTAACTCCTTAAGTCGTACCTTGGGGAGCAACTTGTCAAGGCCATATCTTTAGTTCCTAGAGGATTTGTTTGATGCTTATATATATGATTTTACATGAAAATTATCTTCTGAACACAATGGTTGAGGTCTCATGTCTTGATCATGCATGCATCCCCTTGAAAAATAGGATTTTTGTTTTTAGGCTCCAAGGTTGTGCACGCTGAAAATAGATTGTGGACAGAAGCGCCTAAGTGTTGTGAAAAATATGAGACCCCCATCCTCAAGGGATATGAATTATATTTATAATGATGTTTATTTTGGCTCTTAAATCTTTACATAGCTTCCAAAATTACTTCTTGAAGCTCAGGGGCCGTGTTTTACACTATGCACCGCTTAAGTCTCCAAGAACCACTTTTTCTGAAACTACTCCAAAACTTCTAAAACTTCCCATAATAATCCAAAACTAATTGCACAACATTCTTGGATCTTTGACACACCTCCTTGATGCGTTTGGCCTTTTATTCATCTCCAGGGGCTGTGTACCAGCCTTGAGAAGACCAGAAAATGACCTTTCCGAAGCTTGTCAAAAATCATGTCTTGATGGATCTCACTTTAGATGTACTTGAAATGAATAGATACACATAAATCAAATATAAGCACACTTAAATGACACATTTTACTATTTTGATAGATGGGATAGGACTGACACATGGATTAACATGATATGAAGGAGTACTTAGAATGCCCCTTTAGAAAAACATTCGGGTAGGGTATGGTTGGCATGCTTTTAAGTGTGAATTTTTCCCTTGTAAAATTTCATGACAATAGGATCACACCTCCCTAGTGAGAAGGATTTTTATCGAAAAAAATATATGTGAATCCCAAACCTGGTGTTGTTGAGAAGATGTCTCCATAGTTGACTCAAAAGGTCCCACACTTTTACTCCATGATCAGACAACCAATGGCTTGATCCTATGACTTGTGGAATCTACACCACACTGATGACACCTTCTGATGCATAGACTATGCCTCTACACAATTTTTTTTGGCAATAAATTTATTTTGGAGGAAAAATTGGTGGACTTCTTGCCAACACTATGGGAATTTAAGTCCTACTCAAACAATCCAACTCCTTGTTTACATGCACGTGTGAAATTTTGTTTTTGTGGTGGCCTTATGGCTATTGTCATAGCAGCTAGTTAACACAATGAGATCCCTCTCCACCACCTAGTTCAAGCTTCTGGTGTGACACAAAATTGTGTTAATCTTGTCCTGAATATATGAATATACATTTTTTTCTCAAAAGGAAACTTACAAATGGATATCAACAAAAATCTCCTACTTTGATACAATACAAGGAATGATAACTAGATCGTACCAAGCCAAAAACACAAATACCAATCAAACACCACAATCAATAAGATGAAAAAAATTCACCAGAATAACTTTACATAAACCTTTACAAAAAAATGAGCAACAATATCATATATTATTATGGAACTGAATGAAATACAATGATAATGGGCCTTGCTTATAAAGGTAAGGAATAATAATCTAATAACCAGTCAAGGTCATAGATTAAGCTATAAATCAAGGAAAGAACTAATAATCAAAGAACTAGTCAAGACCATATATTTATGAGAGAACTAGACATCAATGATCTAGTTAATACCATAGATTAAGGAAATAACTATACCTAACAACTAGATAATATCCCCCTAGTATCTAAATAAATAAAAAGAAATATCCACACACATAAGTGGGTGAGGATAAATACAATAAAGGTAAATAAAGTACCTAGGTGAGCATGAGCTAAGGTAAATATCTATTCTAACAAACCCCCTCAAGTGAAGCTAGAGGCCAAAATAGAAGTGGCATGTCCATAGTATGAGTCCTAACAACCAGGCTTGATGAGGTAATCATGTATAATATATCCATGAAGAAATCTCGAACCAAAAGGAGGAAAGAATCCTATTAGAAGGAAAGAGAAAGAAGAAGAAGAAGAAGGAAGATGTTCTCATGAACACCCCCAAGAACAACTTCTGAAACCCCAAGCATTCCACACAACTTAAGGTAGTGAGGTGATGTAAAAGGCTTCGTAGAGATGTCCACAACCTACTACTGATTCAGAATGTACTCCAAGCAAATAAATCCATCCTGAATGTGATAATGAATGAAGTGGGTGTATATCTCAATATGCTTGGTCCACTGGTGCTCAAATGGGTTGCGAGAAATGTGAATTGCACTTTGGTTATCACACCAAAGTATAGTCAGTGAATCCTATGGGAATCCAAACTCTGTCAATAACTATCGAAGCCAAAGAATCTACTGACTCGTTGTAACTGTTGCCCTAGAATCTACCTATGAATATGAAAGTGCAATAGCCTATTGATTTTTGCACACCCAAACAACTAGAGAAGAACCAAAACAAAAAAGATATCCAGAAGTGGAACACCTGTCATCAATAGAACCTGCCCAATCTGAATTTGTATAACAAAGCAACTGAATAGAATCCCTAGTGTAGTGTAGGAAAAAGTGGGAAGTGCCCTGTAAATAGTGCAAAATCCTTTTAGCATCCTGATAGTGACTATGATAAAAAACTCTAGATTTGATGATAAAATTTAGCAACAACAATTTGAGATTAACACATGAAAATAGGGAAAAATCCAAAGACAAATAAAATAGCAAAAATAATTGATAGATTAAAACTTGAGAAATTACATGATGAGAGATCTTACAATATATAGGAGAATGAACTCCTTAAAACAAGGATTCAAATTCAATCTTTAATCCCCTAATATCCTCATATATCTCTCCTATAATCTCTCACACAACTCTCAAATAGCTACATGAGTTGTTTATTCAACAAACTCACAACTAATACATATTATCCTATATTATTAATAATGAATTGATTAATAACTGATATTAATAATATTACAAAATTTTATTTTTCTCACACATATGATATTAATATAACAATATTAATATCATACTAACACACTAACTTACTAATGTAATAGATGAATATTACATTTAACTATTATAAACAATAATGTGAGCACTAATTTCCTAACATTCACCCCCTTAGTGTGAACATGGGCGAGTTTTTTCTAGTACCTGCTCATGTTATACAATACGATGGTTTTCAAAGAGTACCATCAACTCCAACAGGTTTTCTAGTGGAACCATTAACCACTTTGTATGTGATTTTCTAAGAGATTCACAAACTCTCAAATTATTTTTCTAGTGGACCACCAAACACTTTCATAGCAACGTACATGTTTCCCCACTCCCCTTTTTACATTCAAGGGAAAATATAAGAAATAGCACTCACGTAGAAGATCACTTATTACAAGAGTGAATAAGAATAAATCATATATTCTTATTACAATACACAATCAAAATTAAACACATAAAAAAAATAATGCCACAAATTCATTGTGTGGCCCCTTCGCTTGCAGCTGGCGAGAGGTCACTGATTAACCTCCTTCGTTCGTTGCCTCCTTCCTCCATCATGATGTTACTTAGTTAGAAAATGTAGCTTTTAGGCTCATTACACAATTTTTTAAAGTGTCGGATTCAATTGATAATGTACCCCCTGACTATGGACGTCGTGTGAAAGAGAAAATGTGTCCAATTAAAAAATTACATAAATTTATCACGCACCATTTTGTTTTTCAGATCCCTATTTTTATTTCTCCGTTTCTCTTAAACTAGAAACTAGGTTTTTGTGAAATGTTAACAGAAGTTTTCTAGATACTAACTAAACAAACCCAATAGATTTCGTAATATTTTGAATCTATGTTTTTTAGATACATTCAATCAATCAAACGTTTGTTTTAAAAACAACAAAACATTTCACTCAGCTTACGCTGAATTTTACGCATAGATACAAGATGAATCTAAAGCTAATGTAAACTAAAATATTGTGCATCTTGTTATTATCTTTCCAAAAAAAATGAGACATCAATTGGATGTCATATGAGTAAACTATGTTCTTTTTACTATGATGTGTCTGCTGGAGATTTTCTTACGGGATTCCTTCAACCATCTTCTTCTTCTTCTTCTTCTTCTTCACTTGTAGAAGGAAACCTACTTTGATACCAGATGATAACAAAACTCCAGATTTGATGATAAAATTTAGCAACAACAATTTGAGATTAGCACATGAAAATAGGGAAAAATCCAGAGTTAAATAAAATAGCGAAAATAATTGATAGATTAAAACTTGAGCAATTACATGATTAGAGAGCTTACAATATATAGGAGAATTAACTCCTTAAAACAAGGATTCAAATCCAATCTTTAATCCCATAATATCCTCACATATCTCTCCTATAATCACTCCCAAACCCAACAATCTCTCACACAAATCTCAAATAGCTACGTGAGTTGTTTATTCAACAAACTGACAACTAATACATATTATCCTATATTATTAATAATGAATTGATTAATAACTGATATTAATAATATTACAAACTTTTATTTTTCTCACACATATGATATTAATATAACGATATTAATATCATACTAACACACTAACTTACTAATGTAATAGATGAATATTACATTTAACTATTACAAAAAATAATGTGAGCACTAATTTCCTAACAGACTACTGTGAGGAGAATGTGTAAACCAAGATACAAGCCCTAATGCAAATGAAATATCAGGGTGAGTATGGGTCAAGTACATTAGACTTCCAACCAATTACCTATATAAAGTGGATGGACTTGGCTTACAATCAGCCATATCAAAGCGCTGAAGAAGATCATGGGTGTACATTTGCTGACTCAAATCGATCCTTGAATTTGTCTGAGAAACATGCAAGCTAATGAAATAGTTAAATAACCCAAGATATGTCATGTTAAACTGTGTAGAAAGATCCCTCTGAATAGTCTAAATGTGGGAAGAAGAGTTGCTAGTAAGTAACATATCATCAACATATAAGACAAGCATCATAATATCCTCACCAACATGCTAGAGATACGATGTATGATTGGAGTAGCAATGAACAAAACTAGTAGATAGAAGAAAATAATCCATCTTCTCATACCAAGCATAAGGGGCTTGTTTGAGACAATAGAGAGACCTTCGGAGCCTACAAAAAAGAGAAGAATCCTGAACAAATCCAGTCGGTTGCTTTATGTACGTTTCTTCTTAAAAATCTCAATGTAAAAAGACACTCTTCATGTCCATATGGTATATGGGCCACCCCTGTGATGTAATAATGTCAAGTACAAGGTTTACAAAATCTATCTTGGCAACGGGTGTAAAAGTCTCAGAGTAATCAATACCTTCAACTTGTGAAAAACCCTTTACAACAAGACGAGCCTTATACTTGTCAATGGACCCATTAGATGTGTATCTGGTTCGGTATACCCACTTACACCTAACCATCTTTCTTCCTTTAGAAAGAGATACCAAATCCCAAGTATGATTCTTCATAAAAGAAGAATAGTCATCTATCATTGCATCATCCTAGTAACGTATCCCATGAGCCTTTGAAAAATACTGTGGATTTTTAGAAACTTCCTGACATAAAAGTCCATAACCTGAGAATGTGCGTGATGATGCATAGTGGGTGGAAGATCCTGTATGAAATATTCTACCTCAGAAACTGTAGTATGAGCCCACTTAGGCATAATGAAAACATCAGTGGGAATATGATCCTCTACGACATCTATAACCTCCTCATCAACCTCCTTAAAGAAAGGATCCTTAAGATGAGATGAGGAAGGAGGCATGAAAGAAGATGAAGAATCATGAGGAGTGAAGCACTCATCAAACTGAACATGTGTTTGAAAAAGAATGTCATAAGTATTAGAATCTAGAAGTTGATAAGCTCTCATGTCCTCACAATGCCCTACAAAGATCAAGGGTATGCTCTTCTTATCAAAAAATTTCCTTTTCTTCTTTGGCAAAAAGGCCCAATCATGGCTCCCAAAGACTCAAAGAAATGGGACATCTAGCTTAGTGTTGGACCAAGCTTCCTCTAGAGTCAAATGCACAAGTTCTCTGTGTGGTGTGTGATTCTGAATGTAGTTAACACAATTAACTGCTTCTACCCAATAGATAGGAGGTAAATATCTAGAATGCATCATACAGTTAGCCATTTCCTTTAAATTTATATTCTTCCACTCTGTTAAGCCATTTTGTTGTGGAGTATGAGGAACAAAATGCTGGTGAATAATTCCTTGAGTTGCCAAAAAATTAGAAAAATCATTGTGGAAGTACTCCCCCATGATCAATGCGAAGGTTCTTTATGTAACTCGAAGATTGTTTCTCGACCAAATCCTTGAAGAATTTGAAGTGTTAAAAAACGTCACTTTTGTACTTCAGAAAACAAAGCCAAGTATGCCTCGAGAAATTATCAATAAATGTAAGTGCATACTTAGCTCCATTGAAAGATGGGGTAGGATAAAACCATCAAGTCACTATACACAAGCTCAAGTGGTGAAGAAGTCTCTCTTAGACAAATTCTTAGGAAAAGGATCTTAGTGTTGTTTCCCTAATGCACAACCATGATTAAACTCCCTCAAGACAAGAAACTCTAGGAAGACCATCTACCATACAATGAGTGCTCAACTCCTTCAAATATATGTAATTGAGGATGTCTAAATATTTCATGCCAAAGCTTACTCTCTGAATCTGAATGAGAAACCAATCATGTCCCTATAGAAGAAGTGTCATCAAAACCCTCAAAGTGATATAGTCTTAGAACTATGATCAAAAATACCCTAAGTAACAAGTGAATTAGGCTCCAATAAATTTCTTACTTCTGCCCCATGTGGTGTAAAATTCATTGTTTTCCCTTGACCAAAATGACAAATTTGATATACATAAAGCAAATTTGTAGTGATGTTAGGAACATATAGTGCATCTTGGATATTGCCACCATCAAGTTGTATATCACCTTTTCCCTCAACAGAAAGAAAGGAAGAATCTCCAACCTCAATTTTGGAAGTAGAACTCAAACCTAGAGAAACAAAAGACTCCTTGGAAGAAGTCATGTGATGAGAAGCACTAGAATCTATAACCCAATTGTTTGCAAGTGGTGACTGAGATCTTACAATAACATTAAGTGATTTTTCATGTTGATTAGAAGGAGGTGGAATGGAGATAGAAATTTTGTGTTTCTTGACTGCATCCTCTAAGGCTTGCATTCGCTTATAACACCTATTTTCTTCATGATTACTACCCCCACAAAAAGAGCATGAACGGCTAGACTTATTCTTGGATTTAGAAGACTCCTTGGGTTTTGAGTTGTTTTCTTTGGGTTTAGGAGCATTTTGAGATGGAGAAGGTGTGGATTTGGTTTTACTGTTTGGTTTTCCCTTGCCCTTAGGATTAGATGCAACTAATGCCTTTTGAGAGGTGGAAGACTCGAGGTGAGATAATTTAGATTCTTCCCTAGTAAGTCTTTCACAAAATGTTTCTAAGTTAGGCATTTTGAAGGTGTCACCTAAGGCATCCATGCTAGAGAAAAAGGTAGAAGAAAAAATTTGGAATGGTCCTCTCAACTTGGATAGAATCAAGTAAACACACTCTTCATATTTCTTATCTCTTCCACTCCCCTTCAACTATGTCAACAAATGCTTGAAGTTGGTAAGATAGTCTATAATTGTTGGAAAATCATTCAGGATTAAGAGAGGTGATCTCAATTTTAAGTTGCATGGCTCTCATATGATTCACCTTACCAAATAAATCCTCCAATTTCTTCCCATATTTTGAAAGGAGAATCATATTTTTCCAAATGAAATAAAAGACTGTCACTTACATAAGTTTCTATCAAACCCATACATTCATAAAATTTGCACTGGTACTAAAATTTCTCATATTCTCTAGTGAACACTAGTTGTTCTTTAGAAGTTAAAGCCCATAATCCTTTCCGCTTAATCATAATTTCCATTCTTGGTTTTTATGTGTGGTAATTATGTGTTATTAATGGTTCAACATGATCTAATGTAGAAGTAGATTACGATGTCATCCTCAAAAAAAAAATCACCAAAAGAAATGGAAGAACCAAGCAAAGAAACAAGACCCCTAAACAATACAACAAGAGCCCCCTAGATTTTGGCACTTTATAATGAGTGCATGTTACAATATTACACATTAGAGTGTAATTCTCAAAATAAATATTTCTAATGGAAATAGCATGAAAAATAAGCACTTTTACAAAAAATGGCACTCAAAACTGAATTACCGATCAAAAGACACAAGTTTTTCAATATTATGTTCTACTATTTATTTTAGTTGCCAGTAAAACAAAACAAAATACTCTTTCCTTCACCACACAAATAAAATGAAAGGGGGTTAAAGTTAAGCACCTACTAGTAGGAATCACAAGATTTAATCCCTCATATGACCATACCATATGACTAAGGTCTAAGGATTTCAATGGGTAATTTTTTTTACAAAATGAAACTTACAAATGGACTGCGATGGGTGACCTCCCAGGAAGTCTTGTGTCATTGTCTCGTAATGCCGCTGGGCCTAATTTGGTGAATACATGGTGGGCCCAGGGCTCATGTGGTTGCATCTGGCTCCATCATGTGGGGGTATGTTGGCATAGCAAATTTTCAACACAACGAGACCCCTCTCCACTACTAGTTTGAGCTTCTGGTGTGACGATAAATCGTAACATGGTATTAGATCCAGACAGTTAAGCGCACCCAACCAGGAGTAGTAATGGGATGGGTGACCTCCCGGGAAGGCCCAGTGTCATTTCCTCCTAATGTTGTTGGACCTAATTTGGTGAATACATGGTGGGCCCAGGGCTCACATGGTTACATCTGGATCCATCTTGTGGGGGTGTGTTGACGTAGCAGCTGGTTAACACGATGAGATCTCTCTCCACCACCAGTTCGAGCTTTTGGTGTGACAACAAATCATAACAATGACTGGGGATATAACAAGGGCACTCCACTCACCCTGTGGAAAAATATATTAATGACATGTTAGAGAGGAATTTTCTTAGAGATCTAGAAAGGGAGTGAGAAAAAGGGAGAGGGATTAATGTTGTAGGTAGAAAATCAAAGTCCTACAACCATTAATTAGAAAATTCCAACACATAAATTTATAAGAAGAAAAATTATGCAAATGGAAACAAGACCATTTAAGCTTTTAAGAACAATTTTTCAATAGATCTCCCAGTCAAAAAAGGCAGCAAAATCCTTCTTTCTTCATTGATGCTTGAAATTTTTTTTACATAACAAGAGTGGGAAGAACATAGAGATGAGAAGTAGAAGAAATGTTATCTTTTTTCTTCTTCATAATGAATACTCTCTCATGAACTCACAAAATTTACAACCCTTTAGAAAGGTTTTTTCTTTACAATTTATAGAAATAGAAGAGAATCTTCACCTACCCCCCACATGACCTTTCATACGCCTTTGCACAACTTACGGATTTTTACATTCTTAGGAATAGATCAAGTCCCCTTTTATAAAATAAGGGTGACTTATTACATTATAAGAATAAAGTAATTTTTAATTAATTGAAGGCATTATAAAAAAGTGTAACCCCAACAGAGAATAAGAACATGGAGGAGAGAGAAAGTGGGGGAAGAGAAGAGAGAGAAATAAGAGAGAGAGAACTAAGAAGGAATGCCAATGAAGAAGGTGCCTCTTCCAACTAACTGATCTGATGAAATGTTCCCATGTCATGACCTTTGTATCCTTAAAATCTTTGCACCATGAGATACCTTCTTCATATAATGTACAAACACCTGAACTAAGTGTTTAAAAACACTGTTGAATATTTCTTTGGTGACCACGAGTGTCACTTATGAAGATATCTTCTGAAGAGTTTGAAGCTTGAAATTGATCCCATCATAACAGTTTACAATACTTCTACGATGATTTGAATATTCCAATGAAGCACACCATGGAGAGTCTGACGATGATGATGAAAAAATCCTCCTCACACACAATTCACAGATAACCTGCACCATATGATGAGTGTTGAAAAAAATTGTTGATATTTCTCGAGGTGGATCCCAGATGACCTATGGGAAATGTTCGCGATTGTCCTTTATGACACATCCATAGTCCAATGACACAGATTGATCTTGGGATAATGCATTTTCAAGCCATTAAGTGTTATCATTCCTTTGTTATTTTGGTTACACACTTGAATTAGAAACTAGAACAATCACTCAAAAGAAGAAACCATGACGATCCTATCACCTTGAACACAATGATGATAGAAGATGAGACTGATTTGAACCTTGTAAAATTGAACTTCTTCTTTGACCCCTACACTATTCTATAACCAAAATAGGGATTTACTATTTTTGGTAAATGGAAAATTTGCACCCTTTTCAACTCAGATCACTCAAATTGTTCCTTTGGATGACCATTGTGCACACTACTTCTACCAAAATTGTTTTTGTGTAGACTTGCTAAAAATAACAAGTGTTTGTATAGTAGACTTACTATTTTTAAAAATTGGTGTTCTAGACCTTGGTTTTTGACAATATTAGGTTTTTTATATGGGTTTTATCTCTTCATCACACCTGTAAAATTTTAGATTAATTCAAGCTCTGGAAATGGAGATATTAAATTTAAAATTTTGCTGTAGGAAACTAGGGTTTCTTCATGGGAAAAAAATCTAGGGCATGCACATGAAATCTATTGCTTGGATTCTAACAGCCTCTAAAAAATAGATGATTGCAAAAAATCACGCGTTGATCCATGCATTGGTTTTTTAGTTATGATAAATTTCTCCTCACGAGCTACAAAGTTATTTAGGCGAGAAATCTCTTCGATAATCTTCAAAAATCCAGATTTTTTCATGGTTTTCTCTTCTTCAGATCACGAGGAAATGGCAACAATGTATGGAGGATGAAAATGGTGGAGAAATATTTCAACAAAAAAACCCGACAGAGTTTTGGCAGTAGATGGACAAGTGTGGTGGAATGTGTAAAATGAGTCTAAATGTTGAATTTATAGTTTTTAATGGCTTGAGGGGGAGGGAAAATTTTTATGACCCTATTTTCCCATTGGAATGGGAAAATGGGTACAAGACAATGTGACTTAGCCTTTGCTTGACATTTGACATTTTCTCATTTGACACGAAAAATGGAGAGGGAGGCTAAAAATGAGTTCTTAGGGCTAAAACTTGGTCACGTACATGACCTGACGGAGTCATAGGGTAGGGAACCTTATTTTCCCCCATTTTCCCCTTGGTTTTGGAAAATAGGTGCACAAAAAGGAACCTTAGGTAGGTGTTTCCACTTGTTGTGCATGTATGCGATGAGAGGGGGGCTAGAAAAGTTGGTTTAAGAGGTTATACTGGGTTACCGGGGTCACCTGGGGTGACCAACATGCAAAAATGGGGGATGAAGAGGACACAAAAAGGTTCCTCAGCTGCATGCTGCCACATGGTATCCCAAATTTTGGCTAAGTATTGCGATGCTTAGCTTGGGAGATAACTTGAAAAGACCATATCTTGAGCTATCAGATGAGTTTTTACATGCTTATTTATATGATTGTGCATGAAAAAATAATTTTGAGAAGGATGTGATAGGTCCCATGCCTTGATCCTAACTGCAACAACATAAAAATATCCGTTTTCCTCGAGATCACTTGGTGTTTTTGGAAAGAATGAGTTGGCTTGAAAAATGCATGGTGATTTGGATAGATATGGTTTCACTACCATATAGGGGAATAAAAATTATTTATAATGGTATATTTTTGGGATCCCAACTCATTCTATAACTCTCATAATCACATCTTGAATTTTAGGCACTCTTTTATAGTGCAAGCTCCTTCGACCTCAAAAACTTACTTTCAATGAATTCACTCCTAAACATTCAAAACTTCCTAGAATCTACTTAAACTAGTTGCACAACAATTATGGCTCCTAAATATGTCCCTTGATGAATTTGGACATTATATATTCTTTAGGGGTTTTGTACTTGACTTAGGAAGGCTGATGGTAGCCCTTCCTAATATTTTTTCAAACTCCACTTTTAGATACATTGCTCTAAAAGTTCTTAAATGCTATTTTTCTTCCTAAATCTTATAGGGGGATGGATGACACTCACTTGTGGACCAATTGAATGATAAGATAAGAATGATACAAGAAAATTATGATCTAGGGGGTGTCTAAAAAGGTATGAAATATAATTTTTTTGACACTAGGGTGTGGTTTTCCTGCTGTCGGGTGAATTTTACCCATGGAAAAACACATGACAACAAGCATAAAGTTTGGTGCTAGTTGAAGAAGACACTTTCCTCCATCGTGCTACATGGTCTCTACCTATACGTGGTACTAAGAAGTGTCTAATGGTGTGATGGTGACTTTCACCCAAATGCATGGCCTCTACCTCTACATGGTGCCAAGTCTCCAAATGATGATGAAAATCAGGTACCACTTTGTTGCAAAGCTAAAAACAACCTCTACATAGAGTGACAATATGACCCAGTGTCAAATGTAAATCAATGATCAACTACCATTCTACTGCATGGCCTCAAGCTTCTACATAGAATGGAAATTCACGCTGACACTAAGATCTCAACAATGATCATGATCATCCTTCATAGCTAACGATTTTGTTGATATGTCCAATGTACTAAGGATCAAAGCTCCTGTAAAGGTGTCTACCCAATTTGTTACAAAATAAATTTTGATACTCACAACATTATGAATTAGTACATAATTTTCCATCTCTAACGAGGTCTTATATTTGCTAGCATCATAGTTACAAATAATTCCCAAAATGAGTCTAAAAATGCATCTAACATATACATACCAAAATAGACATATTCCCAAAATGAGTCTTTTACAAAAATACTTGCATGGGTATAGTTTATTTATTGAACCCATTAAAATTCTCAAGGATACATTCATACTAGATGACTATTATTATTTACCACCTAGATATTACCTCTGTACATGATCCCGGTGGAGGATCTTCCTACCTCAATTATGTCCCTGGTGATCTTGGTCACATCTGGGACTGGATGGTACCCTAGAGAGTAGGATCCTGACGACTCGTTGATGTATCCATTGTTGGGTCCCATAACCCAACCAATGTCGAACTTCATGATAAATCCATGATTCAAATGGAGTTCAAGGATCTCTCCTACATTTATGATGAATGCATGATGTGCCATGAGGTAAAAAATGCCTAGAATGACCTCATCCATGTCCATTGGAATGATGTCGAGATTCAACACATCTAAGAAATTTCCTTCGATGGTATTCTTGTCTTTGCAAAATTCCACTCATAACCCCCTGAATACCACCATCTCAAGTGCCATAAATTTTGGCATGTGGAAGATTCCTTATTGGTATGCCCATTCATAATACCAAATCAATTGTGATGTATCTTGATCCGATATCCCAATGGAATATGAACTGTACATGGTGACCTTCAAAAATAGTAGGTACATAGATGCTTTGGGTGATCATAAAATCATGTTCAGGGTGACAGATGATTCCCATTGTTTTCGTAGTGGTACATCTGCTGACCATACTGACTGGTATCAGGAAGTGCAAGAGATTTCCCCTTGTCCACAACCCTTTTATTGAACCAACGAGGTACTTGATCAGGGTTCTTTCTCCAGAAATATTCCACTTCATGACCATCTTTGCTGTAGTAGCTATATATTCATTGGCCTAGTGATAGAAATAGTGAAGTCCACATTAGCCTTTTCCTTTGTTGGCTTTCCTCAACCATCTGACCTGGTAGTGAGTCAATCCTCCACTAGATCTCAGTAATTCTCTGATTTTGAAGACACTGACAGTCACATACATTTTCTAGGTGTACATGTAACTCCATGATCTAGCAAGCCTACTCTTGAAATTTGGTAACCACCATGCAAATCATCATGCCAAAAAAAGTGAGCACTACAGGTCACTAGAGGAATAAATACATGTCCATAGATTTACAACTGAGGTGGTACAAAATAATAACCTATCCAATCATAACTAAAAAAACTACAAAAGATGAAGTAAACACACCACCAAATCAGTCCGCTCTAATACCAACTTGATCCATAAATAGGGAAAAAAATTTAACTGGCCTTGGATTCCTATAGGAACTTGTAAATTTATTCCATAAATAGTGTCAACTTTAAAAAAAATTGTAATGTAAAGAAAATGAATACACACACCGTAAATAAAGTTGATAACGGAGTTTGGAAGAACAAATGCCTATGTCTCTATGTTCAAATCTTGAAACAATTCATTAACACTTCCAATTTGCAAACAAATACAATTTAAAAACAAAATTATGAATGTGGAATTTGAACCAGATAATATACTAGTTGATTCAAAATAATCCAAACTGATAACCAAAATGATCACATACCTAATTAATTCACAGTGAATCCAAACTAGATAAAAAAATGATCAAAGATCTAGTTGATTTGCAATGAATCCAAACTAGAAAGCTGAAGACAATATCTCCTTCCCATCCACTGAGTAACAATAACTTGGCTTACAATGACCATTGTCGAAGAACAATTATCCAAAAACCTTCCTTTAACAAGGTGCACACTTGAAAAAGACTCCAAATGAACTCCAAGCACTTAAATGAATTTTTCAAGGTAAAATGGTGTCACAAAACCTCAAAATTAGGAAAAAAAAAATACCATCATGAGTGTATACACCAAAGGCCAATTCTACCTGTAAGTGCTCCAAAAATGGAAATGCTCTCAAACTCTCCCTTAAGCTTATAGCTGTTGGTGTGTGTTATTTTCCACATCATTAGGTGAGTCATCTCACTTAGGTGAGATCATAGGTCCACGTATCATTTAGGGGTCATTATGAGATTCCCTTACGCGTCAGTGCATCAGCACGTTAGTGCGTCAGTGCATCATATGCGTCATTGGGAGTTACACTTCTATTCTGGGAATGTAACTCCCCCTCTCTACTCGAGTTGTCATGATTGTAGCTCTGGGGGTTACTCAGCACCTCCTATATGTACACGTCTTTTGATCTATGAGATAGAGGAGAGTTTTATGACTCAACTAGGTTCTACTTGTTTGTCGAATCTTTGCATGCACATTCGGTTGATGCTCGCTCCTCCTGAGATCTCTTCATGCTACCATTCACACATCCATTGTTGTGCACGTTGTCCCTCGAGATCCTCGCTTACAGGTTTTCAAACCCTCTTTCATGGTATCAGAGCAAATCTTGTGGATCCGTGCACTCATCAGTGTTTCTGTGCGTGTTTTTCAGCTTCCAAAGTGATTTACGGTTCTCATTGTGTGTGTTGTAATGGATATTCTGTTATGTGCTTCAGTGCATTGATTTTGGGTGTTTATACCTCCATTCAGGTTGTTCATGGTTTGTTTTCAGGTGTTTGTAGTTTTTTTCCACCTTACATGTGTGTTTGGAGGTATCTTATTGTTTTAGAGCATTTGCAGGTTGCTGATCTGAGTTTTTTTTGCTAGTTTTTGTCAGTTTTCAATGTAGTGCAAAAGCTGCCCTAGCTTGTCACTACCCTCAACTTGGACTGTGCATTTTATTGGCTCAATCTGTGCCTTTTTTTGCTCTTATCGGGTTTCTGCATTTGCCGTTCTGGCTCAACGTTTGGCTCAAATCCTATCTGCCTTCATCATCTGCGTATGCATTCAATGTGGCTCTGCATGGTTGATTGTTGCTCATGGCACTGTGTGTTTGTTCCTTATACCGTAGGTTGGAAATCTCACACCTTGCCTACGTTGAACCCCACAACACAGCAACAACACGCTGCAACCATTTTTTTGCAAGCACGTGGATGTTTTTTACACACTCAGCCACCTGTGTTGGACCTGTTTGGGACTTGCGTTGAAAGTTTACTTGCCATTTGGATCTGTGGTGGTGTTCACTGAAGGAATCCACTGTGGTGTTCATCATTTGAATCTGTTCTTGGCTGCATTACTGTTCTTGGCTCACCATTTTTTGCTGTTACTGTTGTAAACCTGCCTTGTTCCCTTCAAACGGCTCCTCCAGCGTCCTCTTCCATTGGAAAAACATTTTTTGATTTTGCTCAACCTTTTTTGGGCATTTTTTGATGTTTTGGGTCTTCAAACGGCTCCTCCAACTTATGCATACCTGCAACACCTGCTCCTTGCAACTCTAGCGACCGTTTTACACATCTCCAGCAACCTGCAACCTACAACGTCATATTCGACGGCTCAGTCTTTGCTTGAAACATTTTTTGGGCATTTTTTGGCATTTTTGGGCATTTTTTGGGTGTTTTGGATCTTCAAACAGATCCTCCCACTTGTGCAGACTTGCCACACCTGCTCCCAGCATCCTCAGCAGCCTCCCAGGTGTCTGCAGCACCTTCAGTAGCTTGTACAACTCTTTTTGGTGGTTTTCCCTCCAAACAACCCAGCACGTGGACCCTCCAACTTGGCATTCAAACAACTCCTCCAATGTGGGCCCCCTCATTATCTTTTTTTTTATGTTTTAAGATCATTAAAAAAACATTCATGGCATGTAATTGAGTTTTAGACTATTTTTTGGCTTGTATTCTTCCCTTCCTTCGAGCGACGAAGACGGAGGGCGAGGTCCGGGGTTGGCAGGAGGCTAACCCCCCCTCGTAGTCAAAACAAATCCCTATTAAAATTCCATGCCATTTCCAACGAGTACCCACATGATACCCTTTGCACCCATCTCGTGTACCTTTTTAATGCGTTTGCAGCATCTAGTGTATTTTTCCATCAGTTGCGGGAATCGTTTTAATGCTATAACTTTTGACTCACTGCTCATTTTTTAGAACTTCTTTAGTCAAAGTTGCATGATTTTTCACACTTTACATGATGGCATTGACAATTTTGTGAATGCATACTTTAATAAAGTCCCACATTTTGGGGGGGTTGCTTGTACTCTTGGGTTTTCGCACGCAGACGCATTATTGGCCGAGTCTGACGTCTTGCTTTCGTGGACCTTGCATCTTGCATTTTTTTCATCATGGAGAGTTCTATTTCTAGATGTTAGTGTCGTAGGATTACCTTACAGCCTCTGCCACTTCTCACCGGGAGAGAGACCTATTCAGCTTGGCGTGCTTCCACGGAACGTTACTTCGCCCACAAAGGTCTTTTACCCTTCTTTCTTGGGCCAATTTCTACACCCACTGATCATTGTCATCTAGAGGACTTCCTCGACACTTGTGACCATGTCTTTGGTCACATGATGATGCATGTCTCTCATTCTCTCTGGTTTCACATGGCAGATTTAGATCCACCTCACCATGTCTGGAGCATTCTTCAGTCCTTGTATGGAGACCCTTCACATACTGCCGCCATTGTTGCTGCTGCTGATTCAGTTATCTCCTTCATTTCTTCATGTGCTGATAGTTTCACTAACACAGGCTTGCTTGGTTCTACTTCTGATGACGAGGATTGTGTATCCAATTCTGATGTCGAGAGTACTACAGAGGACTATTCTCCTCTTTCTCTCACTATTCTAGACATTATTGTCACCCCCCACATCTCATCAGATATCGAGCAGTCTCCTACTCAGTCTCACACCGTCATTACACCTGCCTCCTTTCCACTTCTAGTGTGTGAGGCCCCTTTCACTCCTCTACCTTCATTGGATGACTCATACCTATCTGACATTGCTCTTCTATTTGTTGAGCCCCCTCATTGGGATGAGTATCTGCCTGACCTTAGTCGTCTTTTCGCAGAGTCTACTTGTGATGCACTACAGGTCCCTCATCCATCTACAGGTGTTTCAGAGGAGTTCATTATCTCTATTGTTGGGAGTACCCCTTCCGAGAATCATACCACTTTCACTTTTCCGGAGACTTGCATTAATCCACCCTCAGCTGTGGATCCCTTTTTTGTTGTGGAGGATGTTTTGTTCCCTTCACATCACTTGGACATCCTTTCTATAGGTGTTCCTCTTTTTCACTCTGACAGTTCTACACACATGGCATTACCTTCAATTCCTTGGCACTCACTCGCTAGACCTATATCACAGTTCCGTGCATGACTCAGAGTTCTTTGTGTTGGTGCCTTCAGTTTCCTTTGTGGAGTGGGTGGACTTCCAGCATGTCATTTCTATCCTTCCTAAGGGTAGGCACACAGTTCGTTGCGGGTGGCTCTTCTTCAGTCTAGAGGCAAAGGGTCTCTTCATCGACATACTTCTGGGAGACTTCTTAGAGCTGCAGAGTTTAGATCCGTCCATGGCATCTTTTGCATTCCTATCATCTCCCTCTTCTTCTCTCTTCTCCTTCTTTTCGAGAGATCGCCTCTTTGTACATGGGTACCTCTTCAGGCTCGTCTATGGCCGGGACCCGTATTTAGCATCTTTCTTAGATTAGAGTGTTTTTTTCTCTTATGGTGGATGTTTTTCCCACTAGGTTTTCCTTCACTGCTTGGGACCTTTTTCTTGTGCATGGGTACCTCATCAGGCTTTGTACCGGGACCCATTTCTCATTTTTGACTTGCCGCCTCATCCTAAGTTATGATGAAGGGGGGGTGTTGGTGTGTGTTATTTTCCACATCATTAGGTGAGTCATCTCACTTAGGTGAGATTGTAGGTCCATGTATCATTTAGGGGTCATTATGAGATTCCCTTATGCATCAGTGCGTCAGTGCATCATATGCGTCATTGGGAGATACACTTCTATTCTGGGAATGTAACTCCCCCTCTCTACTCAAGTTGTCATGATTGCAGCACTGGGGGTTACTCAGCACCTCCTATATGTACACATCTTTTGATCTATGAGATAGAGGAGAGTTTTATGGCTTAACCAGGTTCTGCCCATTTGTCGAATCTTTTCATGCACATTAGGTTGATGTTCACTCCTCTCGAGATCTCTTCACACTACTGTTTGCACGTCTGTTGATGTGCATGTCGTCCCTCATGATCCTCGCTTGCGGGTTTTCAAACCCTCTTTCAATAGCTTCTCCACTGGCCAATGTTTTATCAAAATCCACCGAGCTCCTTTTAAAGATCATTGAGCCTACATGGTGTAATGGTTGGAATTAATCTTGATATGCACATGGTCAAGAAGTCAACCCCCTTAATGACCTCCTCACCATTTACAGTTACCCTATGTGGTAAATCCCACATACACCATGTGTCAAGTGTGGGAGAGGTTTAAAAACATAGTGGTGAAAATAACATATCAGTCTTGATGGCCTCTTTTTGTTGGGATGAGATACCACGTGGTCATGCCAAGTTGTAATAGTTGAGATGTAAGGGGCCACGTCATAGTGGTGGGGAGTTAATAGATCCCCCAAGCTGTTCAAATGACCATGTGTATATGGCTATCGGGTTGTGCTAATCCATAACATCTGGGATGAGTAATAATGCCCACGAAATTGTAGGGAATGGTTGATGCATTTTTTTTTGTTGAGGCACCATGTTGGATATTGAATGTGGTGGTGGAATAATTTGGAACACAACATATGTGGCGCAGTAAAAAAATGTAGAAGGAAGCTCATTGATTTTTCTAGTGAGCTCGCCCAACCATCATGTGAACTTTCCCTACCAAGCTGATTAATGACATGACTCAGTTGGCTTAGTATAATGCAATGTACATCATGGTGATGGGCCATGTGGTGGCATAAGGATACACCACATGGAAAAATGATGATGCAACAAAGACACCCCTTTGTGAAAAGAGTGTGTCAAACCTGGCCGAGGCCTCCCAACCAGTAAATAGTAGGGTCCACATGTATGAATATGAGTGTCAAACATCAGTATCACAAAATTTTTTTTTTTGCTCCCACACTTACACTCTACTTCTGTCATGTATCAATGTTGTATTGGTCCATTAACTCTGACGAGTCTGAACGATGACCCAACTTTGACCAACGATAACTTGAGCACACAAAGTTCATTTTTCGAGTGCTAGGTACCGATGGAAATATCACTAAATGCTCTACCACTCATGTATGTTTTAGGGAGATTAAGGGAACTCCCAATGTCCCAAAATTTCCCCTAGATTATCATTCAAATATAATAATAAAAGTTTACATGTGAGTATAAGTAAGCAAGAACAATGTGAAAATAAGATATGCAGTATACTGTGAGTGTGAATGGGATGGAATGCAATATGAGTGGGATACAAGAATCCTTCCCCCTACAAAATCTGAATGAGCATGCGATGAGGTTCATTTATAAATTACCCCTCAGTAGCCAAGAATGAACCATAAAAAAAGAGTGCATCATTGGTAAATGGTTTAAATTGTGTGCTAGAAATATATGATCGACAAAGTGTAGAGCACAAAGAGTGAGTGAGTGTGGTGAGGTTCATTTTAGACTTAGAACCTTAGCACTCAAGTATGAACCATAGACCTAGAGTGTGTCATAGGGTAGTGATGATACAAGTGTATCAAAATGTGTAATATGTGTGTGAAAGACTAGATCAGAAGCATGAAGTGAAATAGTAGAAATGTGAGACACCTGATAATGTTAGAAGGGGGGAATAAAAATCAAGTAACATCATGTATGATGTGAATAAGAATCAAGTAACATCATCTAATATATCATCGTTGTCATGGTTGAAATCAAATGGAGATACGCCATATACCTGGGAAGAAATAGTATGAGGTTGATCACGTAAAGAACCATCGTGGTGCATATTATACATGCCCATTGCATATTCTTCATCAGTGAAAGGAGATAATGGACATCCATGTGCATACCATTGAGTAAGATTTTGGGAATAGTCAAGAAATGAATCATTGTAAATAAAAATGTGGTTGAAGATCATGAGAAATGAAATTTCAATATGATCATGATCTAAAGTACCACCAATATAGTCAAGCCAAGACTTCCCAAGAGTAAGCAGAGAAGTGCGAAGAGTACGCGCAAAAAATACTGATAGAAGGAAAACACGAAGGCCATAAGAAATAATGATATGAACATATCCATGATAGATATGGGGTGAATGGGGTGGGGGAGAAGATCATTGAGTGTGAATCCGATCCAAGCCAAGCCATCATATATGTAAACAATGTCAGAACAAGTGGGATCGAATGAAATGTGTGGCCAATAAACATTATTCATGACAATATTACATATCAAAGGAGGGATCACATATGTAGGTTACTCATGAGAAGAAAATTAAGGTGGTATGAATACGATGTATGGAAAAACCCTCAATAAAGCACCATATCATTCGTATAAAAATGGGGTTGTACTGAAGCGGATGGAACAACATCTAATGCATAAATGTTTCCTTCTAGTGGAGGTAAGTTGTCCAGATAGTCTGTGGGTCACAGATCAACAATAGGATGCATAGTAGCAGAAGTAAGAATGGGTAATGCAGTGGTTGGATCTAGGTGACAATATTAGAATGGGTTACTATCAGTGGAAACTATATATTCAAATCCATCATGTTAGAAATAAATGCACCGGTGAAATGTAGAAGGCACTGCTTGCATTTTGTGAAGTCATAGCCTACCAAGTAATTAATTATATGGAACTGGGATATTAATAAAAAATAATACTATAAGAACCATTTTTGGCCCAATTGTGATAAGCAAAGTAGTAGTGCCTATGTATGGATGCATAGCAGAATCATATTCCCGAAGATAAATAGATGTTGGGTTAAGATTATCCAAGGAAAGGCCTATATTTTGAATGAATGATAAAGGACAAATATTGAGATAAGATCCATTATCAACTAAAGTGGTCTTGATACCCATGTTATTGATGCATATATAATATATATATATATATATATAATATATATATCTATATATATAATATATATATATATATATATATATAGGGGATGCTCATTTTCATAAATAGAAATATTGAAAACTATATTAGATGGAAAAGTAAGTTGTTGTGAAAATGCATCTACAAATGTTTGATATACTATGTCCAGATGAATAGTAGAAGGAATGCGGGTATTAGCCAAGAGAATAATGATTTTAGCTCGATAATTAGGATTGGATAGCGAGAAATTGTGAATAGATATATCCATCATGAGAGGAAGAAAGAAGTGATAAAATAAATACCCAAGAGTGTTTGAATGAGACAGGTTCACCAAATGATTTAACAAACATTGTATTTTGTATAAACCCTGATTGTAGAGTCACAATGTAATAATAAACAATATAATACAGATACGAACTAAGAAATAAGCTAGAGTAATATGAAACCCTAGGTGTAAGAGAGGGAATAATAGACTTAGCTGATTTTGCAATAAATCCTGAGGTGTGTTGAGCTAGAAAAATGATGGAACCATAGGACAAACTATTACAACTGAGCCCAAAAAATTGCATAACTTTTATATATGTTGAGACTGGGGCATTTGGACTTGGTTAGGGACACCTAAGCACTAGAGACATTTTGTAGGCACATGTGACTATTCAGAACCTCAGAAAATGATTTTTACTGTCTCACACAAGTGTTGTTAGCCTTCACTATTGATCACCTGTATGTCGTTGGATGTTTGTGGAATATTCATGTAACCTGTAAAACAAAATACCTCCTACAAAAACCCAAAAAACATCAAATTGTAAAAATAAAAATATGTAAATGGGGAGTTAGATTGACCTCGGTAGTCACTTGATAGATAAACTTATGAGTGAGTGTTTTACTATATCTTAGACTCCATGTAGTTATGTGTATGTAGATTTATGCCCTAGATGGCTCTTGTGCAAGATGTATTAAATAACGAGCAATAACTAGATGTAGCAATGTAAATAGATAAAGAGTAGCAATGATTTCTGATTTTCTAAGTTGGATGGTGAAGAAATTTAGATTCCAGTCAATGGAATCTACATCAAACATTTCTAATAGAAGGAAGATTTCTCACACTTCTAAATATTAGTTTAGGAATTTTCATTCCTCTAATTGCTTATGCACATTGTTGTTGTTAGAATAGATTTTTATTTCCCTAAGTGCTGGTATACATGTTCTATTATTTCTAGTGTGTGTTTTATAGAGTTCATCATGATTCCTAAAAGAGAAATTGTGGTGAAGAAACTAAGAGTTGTAAGCTGCAGTTGCTATCTTCAAGAAAATCCAAATGTAGAGAAACTAAAATAAAATCAAGAGGCAAATTTCAAAATTTCCATTCTTGCTTCTTCAGTTCATCAGCTGAGTTTCTCTTGCCTTTCACCAAATCAAAAATAAATTATTGGGGCAGCTTTGATATTACAAAAATGATAGTCCTTAGTGTTTCAATCAAACTTCAAGAAGTGTTTAAGAAACCAACATTAGCCATCGTGCATACCTCCAAGGCTTGATAACAATATTTACAACCTTTAGTAGTATCCCAGGAAGCAGGTCAAAGTGAAAAATTATCAAGTTTTAATAGGTTTCCATGATGTCTTATATTGAAGAATGTATTGATTGAAGCTTTGTGAGCTTCGTACTTGGCAGATTTGGGTTGCAGAGAATAACTAATGAAAGCCCCATGTTTCAACAACTTTCCAATCTCACATGATTTTCTTATAAAAGTTTAGAGTGCAAGTAGTGAGAGGCAGTTCTAGAATCCAAACAACAATGTTTCAACATCTCGGGGGTTAGGGTTTCAAAGTTAGATAAGCTCATGTCAATTATGCATACTTCATGCCTAATAGATAGCTATAGTCACTAGTCTACCTCATCAAACAGGAAGATGGCCCCGCGAGTCACCAAATTTTTATCCGATTTCACCACTTGGGTGAAATTAATGAACAAAGTACGCTTGAAATAAGACACTCTCATACCCATTCAGAGCTTACAGGAAGATTTCAGTGATCGGGTCAAAATCAGAGTCTTTAAGAGAGTTGAAGGTCACAAGAGGAATTTTTCCTCTTCTTGGTATTCATTGAGTTTTAAAGTTTTATTCAGTTGAGAGATTGATGGTGGGGTCCACTTGTGACATTTAATGGTGAAATATAGTGACCATATATCCCTCAGGTGTTAGGTAAATCTAGCGAGTTCATGAGATTTAAGGGGAGATAAGGAGTTGAGTGATTTACATTTAGGCCCTTATGACTTGACCAAGTTATGAGGGCGAGTTGTTTAGAAAAAACACCAAGCTGATTTGATGTATAGCCAATCTCATTAGATGGAAGATTGAGCTATTCATCATGTCGAGCTCTGTTTATATCAGTGAGCTACAATATTGAGCCAAGCTCTCAAAGAGCCCATCGAGTTATTAGAGGTTACAGGAGTAATTGGTCGAGCCAACTACCTAAGCCACTGAGCTAACATCCAACATGATTGATTTGTTTGTGGGAGCTAGCTTGTCTTATGAGAATGGCCAGTTTAAGGATTCAATCCAAAATTAGAAGCTCGTGGCCAAGCTATGGAAAAACAAAGATTATGTAAGGAACCCGCTCATATCAATGATCTATTGAAATTGAATATGAGTTATTACGAGTATGAGGAGGATCACCTTGATCATCATGGGAAAGATACTTTGTTAGGATTGGGCTATGTGAAGCTTTATCTAGCCATCCAAAGTCCAATGCCAAGTGAGCTATCCCGAGAGGATCAGGTTCTACTTCGCGACCATACCAAACTCTGTGTAGGAAGTCAATGTTGAGAAGCCGAGTTTCAATAACAAGTCAAACTAGCGTGAAGTCTTCCTTCCTGTAATATATTTTGAGAAGCCATTAAATTAAAGTCTGAGGTATGAGTTAGAATGGTGAGCTCTATAAACACTTGGAAAATTTGAAAATGGGGAGATGATGGTCAACTTGGTGAGTTCTTGTGGGAGTCTTGTGGAAAAATAGGAAGAAAATGGCTCACTCGACCCAAATTGCTTAAGACAATTATGCATAAAGAACCCGAAATGACTAAAAAAGTGATTTGCAGTGAAAGTGGGGTTTGGCAGCCCAAGTGGCCTGACTGAGTTGGGCCACGAGTACATGTAAAGGCCAAAATGCTCGTGGGAGAGTTGTGCAAGGAAGATGGGAAAAAGTGGCCCAAGCGGCTCACGAGACGGGTCGAACGTCAAAGCCTGACTTCACTGATTGAGTGGGATGCAGGTAGAGGACAAGTCAACAACACATCATGGGGTCAACTAGGGTGCAATGAACCAGTCATGGGCCTGAGCTAGTTCGCAAGGACATTGTGGGGCCGACATGGTCAATAGGATCATGTAGATCCAGGGTGTTTTGAAGCCCATGCGGGTGAGTCAGAGTTTGATGGCCCAAATGACATGGGACGTGAAGGACTAGGTTTTCTAATGATCCAGATGGCCTGCAATGCATTAGGATCAATGTGTGGAAGTAGGGGCACCGATCTCAAGGTAGATGGTGTATTGATGGTAAATATAGAGCTCATAGAATTTACAACGAGCCATAAACACATAACAAGGGGTCAGTGGTATAGGAAGTCGTGGCATAGGCATGATACCATGCAATGTGAAGAACACTAAGTAAATTAGATAATGGGTTGATAGTATAAAAAAACCCCAATGCAAGTCCTGATGGTGCAAGGAAGTAGCCAGCTCGGCCGAGGTGGCCGAGCTGGCAAGGCATTTTAAAAACATTGAAATATAAACCCCCCTTTCCAATATAAAAGCAACAAAAAGTTCAAGGTGGGTCCCACTATTTAAATGCACCAAATTTTTCAAAGGATGTAGAGAAATTGGAAGAAGAGGTTAAATATTTAAAATATCTTTTCCAGCAAATGAATTTAATTGCACAGTTCCGCAACAATCAAGTAAGCCTGTGTAAACCAAAATAGCCGCCTACGCTTAGATGGCCATAACTTGAGCATTTATCAATGGAATTGCATGAAATTAGTATCGATGGAATTTTAATTCCAATACCTTTGCATAGAAATCAATAAATCTAGATATTGTTGAACATTTGAGGGTGAATTTTATAGAAAACAATCTCAGTTCAAATTGGTTGTTGGAAAGTGGTTGAAAGCACAAGTAATGGGCATGGATGAAAATTTCTCTACCACTGCAAGTTATGGGGTAGTATGGGAGGGATATTACAGGTAACAAATCATGTTTTCCAACCACTTTTTTTTTACTTTGAAAGCAAGTGGAAAGAAAAATTTGAGACTTCAAGAAATTCTCTTTCTCCTCCTTTTTTCTATAAATTGAGTAGTTGTCTCATTGTAAAAGATGATAATTTTATTAGAAAAAATCATTCATTTTGGTTTTGTGAAGTCAATGTGCTATAGGAATTTGTAGTGGACTCCTTACATGGTGATCCAGGACTTTCCTTTGTAAGAGTTTGAACTATGCATATCAAAGGAGCAATAGATGCAAGTTTTTAGATGTACCTTCGTTGCTTGTGTTTATTTGCATTCTTCTTACCTCTTTAATCTTATTGCATGTGTATTGTATATATTCTATGCTCTTGCAGGGATTCATTATTATTGTATGTGCATGGAAATATTGTTGTGAATGTTGTTGTTAGATTGTGGAGAACTGTTATCACCCTTTCTAATCTTCATCTTTCTTCCATTTTCACACATTGGAGAGTTATTCTCATACCCTTATTTTGGTGCATCACCCCTGTAGTGTATATTTATTTACTTGCATGTTATATCTCTCTCCTTGGTCCCTTGAAACTTATAGAATAGAGATAATCAGTAGTTTCTTTCATTAAAGTTAGTTTGCACTAAGAGTGGAAAGAGAAACCAACCTTCTTTACAGGTTTATCTCAAGTAGAAAGTCCCACAGCTTGGAGATAGTACCCATGTTACCCAATCACACCATGAGCTTAAGAAAACACACTTGTTAAAATCAGAGGGCATTGTGATTCAGTGATAACAGTTCTGACATGCCTAATGGGACAATAAGAAGTCTTCATTTTTAACTACAACAAGGCTGGTGTGCTCTTTTTGTGAGTTCTAGCCTTTCATTGGTTTTGAAAGGTGAATCCAAAAGAAAAGAATTCAGTGGTATCAATAGCCCAATATTTTCAAATTTATGAGAAGGTTTCAAACAATATCAAGAACTAGAGTAGAAGGTGACTTTGAATAGTTACAACTATCTCTAGGTAGGGGAAGAAGGGGAAAAAGAGCTCAAATGTCTCCATCTCCACTAAATAGAACACTATCAACACCTCCACATGGTAGGAATTTTATTCAATCAACTAGATTTCTCAGACCAATCAGAATGGCTCATCAACAATAACCACCTCCTAATCCATTCGTGAATTTTACGGGAAACAACCCACTTTCTCTTAATGTACAAAATCCAATTATAGTTTCAGCATTAAAAAAGTTCCATATTTCACTGGAGAGAACCATACAAATTTTATTAACCACATTCAAGACATTGCAAATGTTTTTGCAATCCAGAAGGTCAATGAAATGGATGTGGCAGTCAAATTATTGGCTTCTTCTTTCAAAGGAAAAGATCTATAATGGTTTAGAAGCCTAGAAGTAGGATAAATTCAAAACTAGGATCAGTTGTGTACAACTCTTTGTGGTCAATTTGGGGAGAAGGTGGAAAATTTATCTCTGTGAGAACAATTAACCACAATTAAGAGAGCACCGAAAGAGCAGATGGCTGATTTCAATTTTAAATTTCAAAAGACATGGGATAGGATTCTACTTGTCGTAAGGCCAGCTACTGAAAGTTATTTCCTTTACTTCCTTAAGGCTTTAAATTATGATATTTCCATGACGATTCAATCCACGGGAGGTAAAACTTTACCCACAAATTATAACATTGTTAATAGAGCCAAAACTATTTGATTCAAGATGGTAAACTTGCACCTAGGCCACCTATGCCTCTATGACCAAAAATAGAGAGTCCAAGCTCTAGTTAAGAACCCACATTAGCTCCTATCCCCGCACCAAAAAAATAGAATTTTAGTGAAGCTTCCACCTCGTCTCCTAGCACCTCAAGCAAGCTCCAATAAGTCATGAAACAATTGAAAAACTTAGGTAAAGAGTTGGTAACTATTAAGAGGTAACAAGCTCAAAATTTTAGACCATATCATCCTTAAATCCAACCCAATAAACCTCCATATGAACCTAATAGGCTACTTGCTCAAGCTACAAATAAGAACCAAGTAAGGACTTCTGATAATATGCCATTCCAATCTTATAATCTAAATGTTGCACCTACATCAAGAGCCTTGGTACCAATGTAAAATAACATGGTAAAAGAATATGAAGGATACCCTCCATATGGCTAACCTTATGATCAAACCATGTACTTCCAGGATCCACCAAGTCAAGATTTGGTGGTATAAGCTATTGGTGATCCCCAAAAAACAAATCATGAAGGAAATCATCAACATGTAAATGTGTCAGAAGGACCTCCAAATGAGACCACACTTGTTAATTAGGAAGTTGAAGATTTTTGTGGTATGAATCAAGTTCAAAGTCAAGGTGCAATAGTCAACACATGGTCTAAGAATAGGAATGTTAAAGAAGGTAAATCATCTAATCTAAGTTCTTCTTCTGCCTTTATCCCCCTATAAGAGTTGGGAGTCAAAATACATCTCCTAATGTGTAAAGTCAGTCCAAAATACCTTCTAGACCAGCTCTCATACTAGTTATAACAGATCACATTCAAGATAAATTTATGCAAAACAAAGGGAAACAAAAGGATAACTCTTCTCCTTTCAATATCATTGAGAAGATGAAGAAAATGAATGTAAATATCTCAATGTCTGAGTCATTAGCTATCCAAGGCCAAAGAGATTTATTGCAAGCTGCCATGGAAAATTGGTCCGCATCAAATCAGTTGTCCAAATATCAAGAGAAAGTGCTCACTAATGTAGCTCAGCAATAAGGCAATCAAGGAGGGAAAAAAAGGAAAGAATATGAAACCTCCTCCATTTTAGATATATTTGATCATTGGAAACAATCTTGTGCACAATTACATGATTGATTCAGGAGCAAGTAGTTCTGTGATGTCCAAGAAAATAGTTGATCAACTGGACCTTCAATATGAAGTCATATCCAAAGGTGTAGTGCAATTGGATGGAACAAAGGTAATAACAGTTGGAGTGATCAAGGGATTGACCCTTACACCTCATTCATGCCAAAATTTTACAGTCTTTCAAGATGTCTCAATTATAGATTTTCCACCACTCTTTACCTTATGCTTATCAAAGGATTTCACAACTAAAATTTGAGGCTATTTGTCTGCTGATTGGTCACATAGGTTGTTTAGAACAATGCGTGGAGCTAAGGCTACAATCATATTTGATCCTATTGTAAAATTCCATATCGAGCCTCATACACCAAATCCAATCAATGCAAATTGTTCAACTTTTGATCAGGAATATATTCAAGGAACTCATGAAGTGGATACCACAGTCGGAAATATTCCAACTTAACTTTTGATGAATTGGAAAATAGGAGGCATGCATTCGATCCTTATAAAGAGATGGAGGAAGCTAAGCTAGGATTCTATTACTTGCACGAAGAAAACCCACCTCTCCCTAACATCACCAAGCTAGATGATAAAGATGAAAATCAAATATGACAACTATTTTTTATGGCTCAAGGAGTAAACAAAAGGTGTGGGAGGAGGAGCAATGCTTGTTTCACCATAGGGCATAAAATACTACTCAACTTTCTATTTTTAGTTTGCTTGTTCAAACAACACAACTGAGTATGAAGCTTTGATTCATGGATTGAATTGGGAAAGAAAGAGAGGCATTAAGAACTTGCAAGTGCTTGGGGATAATGAGCTGGTCATGAACCAAGTGAGAGGATAAAATTCTGTCAAGAACGATCTTCTAATGAACTACAAGAATCGGGTAGGGGATATTATTGAATATTTCAAAGATTTTAGCATCAATTCCATCTCGAGAAAGAAGAATGAGGCTACAGACTGACTTACAGCAATTGGGGTAGTATTTGACATTGTGGAGAATATCAGAAATGAGAAAACCCAACCTCATATCAAAGCGGTTGTAAGACCAGTTCATCTGGATAATAATACTACTTGACAGGTCTTCAAAAATGATTAGCAAATCATAAATTTCTTGTAAGAAGAGACTAATTTCTAAGCTAGAAACCAAGACAAGTTGGAGCAGCAGTATGGTGACCAAGTAGTGCAACTGAGAAATAACAAATTATCAAAGGGTTTGGTGACTTTAGAATCAATCTTTAATCCAAATGATCAATTCCGGAAAGAAAATGAAAGCATTCAAGTCAAGGGTGAAGACTCAAAGCCCATTTCAGTAACAGAAGGCAAGATACTGTAGATTGGTAAGGTGAGTACCCAGTAAGAAAAATATGATTTTGTTCAACTTTTTCAAGAGTTTCCTGATGTATTTTCCTAAAATTATAAAGATTTGAGAGGTTTCAATCCAAAACTAGCACAACATACAATTGAAATAGATCTAGAATCTAAGCCCATCAAGAAAAAGTAAAGGCCAGTAAATCCTCACATTGAACACCTCATGAGAAAAGAGTTAAAAAAGATGATTGAATCTAGCATCATCTTTCGTATCACACATTCAAGTTGGGTTGCAAAATTTGTACTGGTGAGGAAGAGAAATGGAGAAATTAGATTATGTGTGGACTTCCCAAATCTAAATAGAGCATCACTCAAAGATCATTATCTACTCTATTCCATGGAGAAAATCTTACAAGTAGTAGCTGGTTTGGAGAGATTTTCATTGTTAGACAGTTTTTCAGGTTATAATCAGATAATGGTCAAAGAGGAGGATCATTTCAAGACAAAATTCACTACAAAATGGGGCACGTATGCTTATAGGAAGATTCCATTCAGACTGTTAAACACTGGAGAAACATTTTAGTGAGTAATGGACATGGATTTCAAGGGGTTGATCAACAAGATAGTGCTTATTTATCTTGATAATATCACAGTGTTTTCAAAAAATGCAGCAGACCATCTCTTTCACCTCAAGCAAGTATATCAAAGGTGTAGAAGATTCAGAGTGTCCTTGAACCCAAAAAAGTGTATCTTCTTGGAATATGAAGGAAATCTCTTGGGTCACATCATTTCAAGAGAAGGATTAACAATTAATACTGAAAGAGTTGAAGTTATCTGAACTCTACCATTTCCAAGTCACAAGAAGGCTCTCCAAAGCTTCTAGGGGAGAATCAATTTTGTCTACATATTTGTGCCTGATTTTTCCACCCTGGTGAAACCATTAACGATGATGTTGAAAAAGAGCATGGCATTCAAGTGGACATCATAAGGAAAATAAAGTTTTAAGGCCATCAAGTGTGTTATATCTCAAACTCCAAATCTTATTAATCTATATTTCTCCAAAGATTTCATACTCTATGATTTTGGAGGTACAGATACAATATTATCCATCTTGGTACATATGAATAAATAAGGTTTGGAACAACCCATAACATTATTTAGTTAAATTTTGGAAGACTACGAAGTAAGATATTATTTCATCGAAAAACATATTCTTGCTGTAATTAGAAGCCTTAAGAAATTTAGACACTTGGTCTCGAACAATAATGTTCAATTATTAGTATCTCATGTGGGTGTCAAGGAATTTATTCTGAACAAGGATTTTAGTGAGAAAAGAGAAGGATGGATAACCTGAGTGATAGAGTGAGACATTGAAATTAAAGTGACTAAGATGGTCCTTGATAAAGGCCTATGTGAGTAGCTCAATTCCAAACAACATGCCAAATCAGAAAGTGAAAAAGAGGTTATCATAGTGCCGTAAAATGATAAATAACAACCAATTAATGATGTTCCCATTCCATATTGGAATCAAGCCCTGGTGCATTATCTTCAAATAGGTTTGTTCCCTCCATAATGGAGTAAAGAAAAGGGAAGATACTTCATATTACATTCCATTCCGTATGTGCTTATTGACGGTGTTATATTCAACAAGGATGTGAATGAAGTTCTCCTAAGGTATATCCCAACAAATCAAATTGATAAAGTGTTGCATGAGTTCCATGACCGGGAAGTGGGAGGTCACTTGACCCATGAGTAATAACCCTCAAGATCATGAAAGTTGGTTATTATTGGCCTACACTATTCAGTGATTGGTATGCATGTATTAAAAAGTGAAAGAAGTGTGCATTCTTTACAGGAAAATAAAGGCTAACAGATCTACCCCTTCATCCCATTTTAGTTCATCAAACATTCATGCAATGGGGATTGGACTACATTGGAGTTATCAATCTAAACTTGAGACAAGGCCATAAGTGGATACTAATGGCAACAAACTATATCACGAAGTGGACTAAAGTGGTGGAACTCAAGGAAGCAAATGAACCTAGCATCTTGGACTTCAATGAGGGGATAGTGACGAGGTTCAGTGTACCTTCCACTATCATATCAGATAATGCATTAGCATTCCTTGGAAAAAAAATCATTGAATGGGCTGTTATAAATAGAATATATCTCAACACTTCTTCCAACTATTACCCCCAAGGTAATGGGAAAACAAAGTCCACAAACACGAACTTGTTGAGAATCATAATAATAACTCTTGATGAGAATCTGAGAATCTGGCACATGAAGCTCAAATCATATTTATGGGTTGATAGGATAACACCCAAGAGGCCAATAGGTAGTTCTCCATACAAGATAGTATATGGGAAAGAAGCAGTGCTACCAATATCACTTGAGTTGTTAGCATTAAAACTCATGAAGCAACTGGAACTATCCAAGTTTGAACCTATGGGAATCAGGTATGCAGATATGATGGAATTGGAAGAAACAAGAGAACATGCAGTACAAACCATGGAGAAGGATCAAACACTAATCAAGAGGAGCTTTGACAAGAAATCTAAGACCAAAACATTCCAGGAGGGATATTTGGTGCTGAAGTGGGATGTAGATCGAGAAAAACTAGGAAAACATTCCAAGTTTGATGTAATATGGAGTAGTCCTTACATGAACATAGAGTGAAAAAGTAGTATTTCCTTACGAATGGCTAAGTTGGATGGTGAAGAACTACAAATTCCTGTCAATGGAATCTATCTCAAAAATTGCTACTAGAAGGAAGGTTTCTCACCCTTGTACATATTAGCTTAGGATTTTCATTCCTCCAAGTGCTTATACACATTGCATTGCTGTTAGAGTAGTTTTTCCAATTTCCCTAAGTGATGGTGTACATTCTCTATTGCTTCTAGTATGTGTTCTTGTACATTTCATCATGCTTATGGAAAGAGAAATTGTAACAATAAAACTCATAGTTTCTAGTAACAATTTCTATCCTCAAGAGAACTCAAATGTAGAGAAACTAAAATCAAATCAAGAGGTAGATTTCAAAATCTCCATTGTTTTTCTTTTTCATATCAGCAACTGAGTTTCTCGTGCCCCTCACCAAATTAAAAAATTAGTATTGGGGGTTGTTGTAGTATTGCAGCAGATAGCGGTCCTTAGTGCTTTGATTAGCCTTCAAGTAGTGTTTAAGAAGCAAAAATTAACCTCTTTACATACCTCCAAGGATTGATAACAATATTTGTAGCCTTCAACAATTTCCCAGGCAATGGGTTGAAGAGAAATAAAGGAAATCAAGATTTAATAGAGTTCCATGATGTCTTAAATTGAATAATTTCTTAATTGAAGCTCTGCACCATGTGACATCTGCCAACTTCATACTATTGTGGAAAGGAACTGATGAAAGTCCTAGGTTAACACAATTTTCCACTCTCACAAAAAAATTAAATTGAATATTTTCTCATGAAATTTTAGAGTGCAAGCAACAAGGCAGTTCAGGAAATGAGAAACAACATCTTAAGAATTTTAGGGTCAAAGTTTTCAAATATGACCGTGAGAGACTCCATGCCTAATGGATAGATTCAAGACACTAGTCAGTCCATTTAGAAGGCAAATGGCACTGTGAGTTGCCAAATTGTTATCCGATTTCACCACCCGGGTGAAATCGAGCAACAGAACATAATTGTAATTATAAAATATCATACCCATTTAGAGCTTACAGGTAGATTCAGTGATCAGGTTAGAATCAGAGTCTTTAAGAGAGTTGAAGGTCACAACAAATTTTTTTCCTCTTTTTGGTCTTCACAGAGTATCAAAGTTTTATCCAACTGAGAGACCGACAATGGGGTTCACTTGCAACATTTAATGGTGAAATATAGTGACCATATATCACTCTGGTGCTAGAAAAATCCAGCAAGTTCATGAGGTTTATGGGGAGTTAAGGAGTTGAGAGATTTTCATTTTGGCCCTTATGATTTGACCAAGTCATGGGGATGAGCTATTTAGACAAAGCATTGAGTTTCTTTGATGTATAGTCGAGCTCATTAGATGAAAGATCGAGCTATTCATAATTCTGAGATATTTTTGTATTAGTGATCTACAATATTGATCCAATCTCCTGAGGATCCCATCAAACTATTAGAGGTTGCATGAGTCATTGGTCGAGCCAGCTACCCAAGCCACCGAGCTAATATCGAGCATGATCAAGTTGTTTTTGGGAGTCGGGTTGTCTTATAAGAATGGACCGTTTAAGTTTTGATAAAAATGAGTCAAGCCAAGATTAGAAGCTCATGGCTGAGCTATGGGAAAAAAGGGATTGTGTAAGGAACCCGCTCATATCAATGAGCTATTGACATTGAAACCGATTTGTTCCAAGTGCAAGGAGGATCACATTAATAACTGTGGGAAAGATACTTTATTAGGACCAGGCTATGTGAAGCTTTATCAATCCATGAAAATTCAAATGTTGGGCAAGTTATCCTGAGAGGATCAGGCTCTACATCGCGACCATACTGAACTCTATGCAGGCTTGCAGAAGTCGATGTAGAGAAGTCAAGTTTCAGTAATAATTCAAACTAGTGTGACATCTTCCATCATGTGAGTTATTTTAAGAAGTCATCGAATTGAAGGATGAGCTACGAGTTGGAATGGTGAGCTATACAATAACTTGGAATTTTTTTAAATGGAGAGATGATGCTTAAATCGGTAAGTTCTCGTAGGATCCTGTGTGCGTAAGGTGGGAGACAATGACCCAAATGGCCCAAGTAATGTTTGTGCCATAAAAATGTAAAAACACCTGACATAATGCAATGTGGGGGACGATGGATTTTGAGGGCCCATGTCGCCTGTGAGCTGTGTGTGTGGAAAAAAATCAATGTTGCCACATGACATGGTGTGTTGATGGCAAGCCAAGGAAAATTCCTTGCAAAATGGGCAAGTAGTGTTATGTGGGAATGGTTGCATTTCACGACCCAAGTGGCCCAAATTACATTAGGCATTTTTTCCATAAAGGACCTGACATCTCTACAAAGTAATGAATGCAGAGATTACGTGGGTCAATGTCCTGAGTGGCCTAGTCAACGCAAAGCAGATTAGTGTAATGTAGGTGAGTCGAAAGTTAGAGGTCCATCAGGCCTGAACCATGTTGGGAGGAGTTCACTGTAGAGGGTTTTCATCGATAATACACTTTGGGTATTTGGAGTAGGATCAGCATGAGAATGGGTTCCCTCTGAGTCAATGTGGCCAACAATGCAAAAGGGGAGGACGATTTGGTGAGTGGGATGGCTCGGTGGTGGGTGGAGTTGAGTAATGCCAAGCAGAGGATTCAACTTGGATCAGCCAATGCAATTAAAGCAAGCCCATTGCCAAAGATGAATCAAAATTGGAGTGTAAGGTAGTCGTAGGTATAAAATACAAGCTTAGAACCCAATATAAAGACTCAACGATGCAATGGAGCAAGGTGTCAACTCGAATGAGTTGGAAAAGTTGCAAAACATTGAAACATTAAAACCACTTCCCATATAAACATGAAGAATGTAAGATAGGCCTACCATGATTTAAGTGTCCATTTAATTATTTAATGATGAAAAATATTGTAAAAGAGAGTAAATATTTGAATAATGATTTCCAACTCCAAGTGAATTAAATACACAGTCTCGTGTATTGCAAGAAATCTTGGAAAAACCCAAAATAACCGTAGTCATTTAGAAGCTCATATTTTGAGCATTTCATCTCATTAGAATTTTGATTCCATAAAATTTGCATAAAAATTAGGAAATACATAAATTGATGAAGATTTGATTATGAATTTCTTAGAAAATGGGCTCAGTTCAAATTGGTTGTTGGAGAGTGGTTGAAAGTGCAGTTAATGGGCAAGGGTAGAAAGTTTCTCTCATTACAGGTTGCATATCAATCAAGGATGGATTTTGAAGATTTACTATCATGATTTCCATTCACTTTGGGCACCTTGTAATTTGTGCAAAGATAAAATCTGAGTTTACTTGTTTCTATCTCCTCTCCTTCATTTTCTATAAATTGAGAAGTCGTCTCATTATAAAGGGGCATAATTTTAGTAGCAAAAATTTGTCATTTTGGTTTTTTGAAGATAATGTATTGTAGGCCTTCATAATGGACTCCTTGCATGGTGATCTAGGTCTTTCCTTTATAATACAATGAACTGTGCATATTAATGATGCAATAGATGTAAGTTTTTGGATGTGTCTTCCATTGATGTGTTTATTTGCATTCCTCTTGCCTCTTAAATTATATTGCAAGTGTATTATTTCTACATCATGCTCTTACAAGGTTTGTTATTGATGTGCTTCTATGGAAATGTAGTTGTGAATGTTGTTTTTATTTTATGGAGAACTATTATCACCCTTTCTAATCTACATTTTGCTCCCATTCTCACACATTGGAGAGTAATTATCACACCCTTCTTTGGTGCATCACCTATGTAGTGTAGATTTATTTTACTTTCATGCCATTTCTCTCTCCCTAGTCCCTTGGAAGTGGTAGATTAGGAGTATTCATTAGTTTCCTTTCATTAGAGGTAGATTGTACTAGATTAGGAAGAGGAACCAACCTCCTTTGGAGATCTATCTCAAGTAGCAAGTCCCACAACTTGGAGATAGTACCCATGTTACCCTGTCACACTATTTTCCTTAACACACTCACATGCTAAGAAAATAAAGGGTGTTGTGATTCAGTGATAACAAGAATCATATGAATAGTGTTATGTGATTAGAACCTGGAAATGTACCTTAGTGCATGATTTAGTGTCTATAGCTTGAAGTTTAGAAAACTCTAAGAGTTATAAAAATGTGAAAGTTGATTTAGATACCCATTTGGCTATTCTTACTCATAAATTTTTAGGAGACAACACTCAACCAAACCCCTCTAAATCGCTATTTGTATTCCTAAAATTAGGTCTTTGATATCAGTCTACAGATTTTTTGAGGGAATGTCACAAAATCTAAATTTTTGAGTCATAACATAGCATTCAAACTTCCAAAATATTGCACAAGGAGGAATCGATCAATCAATGGAAGAACTTTCATAGCACATAGAGAAAGACAACAAAGTGTATTGGAATACTCATAAATTTCAAATGAAGGGATACATATAGGGTGCTAAGTAACCCTAGTGCATGACACACAAGAAAACCCTAAACCTAACCCATGTAAGATGTCCCTCCATATGTGAGTGGAGGACATATAGGATCCCACACACCAACACCCCCCCTTCATCAAAGCTGGGTAGCAGCTATGATGAGTCAGACAGGACAAGAAGACACTCCTAAACATCTAAGAAAGATGTGTCAATGGGGCCTGACAACTAAATGCCTGATAAGGTGCCCATGTACAAACAACATCTTCCTAGAAGAAGAAGAGGACTATATAGCCCAAAGAAGATGAGCAGCTGCATAAGACCTCACCCCAAGAAGAGACCACAAGTGAAGAAACTTCACATCAGTGAAGGGCTTGGTGAATATATCTACAATCTGATCAACCATCTGAATGTACTGAATGTCGATGATACCATAATGAATAAGCTCTTGTATGAATTATATATGGATATCAATGTGCTTCATCCGTTGATGCTGAAATGGATTCCTAAAAATTGAGATAGTGCTCATGTTGTCACAATAGATAATGGTAGGCCACCAAAAGTGTATGCCAAATTCTGTCAGAATACCCTATAGCTAAACAACCTTTGTGGCAATGTTAACTGCTCCTCTGTATTCTACCTCTATAGAAGATGTCGCAATTGCATTCTGCTTCTTGCTAGACTAACTTATAGGACTTGAACCAAGAGAGAAACTATAGCCAGAGGTATATTTCTGATTATCTAAGTCACTGGCCTAGTCAAAATTTGTGAACCTAATCAAGTCAATATCCACCCCTCCAAAATAGTGAATGTCATCAGTATAGGTGCCATGAACATAATGAAGGATCCACTTAGCTTCTTTCCAATGCAGCTCATTTGGTTCCTGCATGAATCTGGACATGATCCTAATAGCAAAGGCAAATCCGGTCAAGTGTAAGTCAAGTAAATCAATCTCCCCACCAACTGTCAATAAAGGGTACCATCAACCAAGAGAGTAGAGCAATCAGAAAGTAACTTAACCCTAGAAAATAAAATGAGTAAGAGAAGACTTGCAATCGAATATTTGAAAATGAGCAAGCAAGTCAAGAGCATACTTAGGTTACAAAATCAAAATTCTTGAGTCAATTTGTGAAATCTGGATCCCAAGAAAGTAATGAAGCAAAAATAAGTCAGTCATGGAAAACCTGTTGGCCAAGGCGATCTTCACAGAATCAATGATAGAGGAAGAGCTTCATGTGATCAAAAATTCATCAAAATAGAGAACATGAATGAGTATGGATTCATCTTTCCGTAGAATTTAAACATTTGGATCAGAGTGACACCTAGTAAACCTGGATGTAAGTAAAAAGGAGTCCATCTTGGTATACCGAGCTCGAGGGGCTTGTTTAAGGCCATAAAGAGACTTCTTTAACTTACAAACAAGGGAGGGATCATGGACATAACTTGGAGGTTGTTCCATGTATATCTCTTCCTCTAGGTCACAATGAAGGAAGGCACTCTTAACGTCCATTTGATGGACTTTCCATCTTTTGTTCTACGGCAGTGGCTAGGGTCAATTGAATAGAAGTCATCTTCGTAACCAGAGAAAATGTTTCAGTATAATCAACCCCAGCTATCTGGAAGAAACCCTTAGCTACTAATCACGCTTTAAATTTTTTAAATCTCCATATACTCCATACTTTGTTTGAAATACCCACTTACACCGAATGATTTTTCTTCCTTTCAGAAGAAGGGTGAGATCCCAAGTATCAGTCTTTATGAGAGAGGAATACTCCTCATCCATGGCATAATCCCACTTAGGAATAAAAGAAGCCTCCCGTAAAGACTGTGGATCAGAGGCAGAGGTGAAAAAAGAGTGGGGTCCAATGAAATCTGAGTGAGTACATCTCATATCTGAAGTATCTCTAACTAAATCTCCAGCACTTTGTAAAGTTTTCCTATCCCAAAGAGGAGCAGGAGGATCAAGATCTGAGTCGGAAGATTCATCACTCGAGTGAGAATAGACATATTCCTCATCATCACTACTGTCATATCAAAAGAATCAAGGCTCTGATGGTCAGGAGGATCAAGAAGAGGAGCATGCTCAATAACATCATCATCTGATGATTCAGAATCTGAATCAGCAAGCTAAAGAACCTCAATAGGTAGAGAAGTAGAAGTTGAAGAAGACTCATCGAACTTAACACTTCTCTTAATATAAAGCTCATGAGAAGTAGGATTCAAAAATCAATATCCCTTCATGCCATAAGGATACCATACAAAGATACAAGGTTTGAATTGTGGTTACAATGCCTTGAATTTCTTCTTATGAATCTAAGCCATAGCCTTAGATCCATAGACTCAAAATTTCTCAACATCAGGCTTGCATCCAAACCAGGATTCAAAGGGTGTCATCCCTCTTACTACCTTGTGTGGAACATGGTTCTAAATGTAATTAGCACAATTCACTACTTCATCCCAATACTGTGGAAGAAGAGACTTTGAATGAATCATACAAGTGGCCATCTCCTTAAGAGTACAGTTCTATCTTTCTGCTACTCTATTTTATGAAGGGCTATAAGAAATTGTATGTTACATGGAGATCCCTTCAGAAGTATAGAAATCCATGTATCTATTGTTTACATATTCACCTCCATTGTCAGTTTGAATAACCTTAATAGACTATTCCGCTTGTTTCTCAGCAAGAGCCTTAAAGTCCTAAAAATGTTCAAAGACTTCATACTTAAGCTTAAAAAAATATACCCAAGTATATCATGAATAGTCATCAATGAAGGTTATCACATAAAGAGCTCTAGTAAATGAAGGAGATGGAAATGGACCAGAAATATCTCTATGAACAAGATCCAAAGGATGAGTAGCTCTCTAGGATTTTCCTTTGTCGAAGTTATTTTCAGGATGCTTTCCAAGGGTACAACCCTCACAAAGACCCTTAGAAAACTTGACGCGGGGTAACCCATTGACCATTTCATTTTGGCTCAATTGTTCAACGTAGTGATAATTTAGATGTCTAAAACACGCATGACATAGCTTACTAACCTCATTTGCATAAGTGAGCAAGGTAGTGGGCGTAGAATCATAAGTGAAGTGGTAAAAGGTATACAACCATGAACAGTGATATGCCTTTCCCTCAGCCACTGTAGTGTCATCGTTAAGCTCACGAATAATCACCGAGTTTGGACTAAATGCCACTCGCATTCCTTCACCAAGGTGAGTAATTTGGTAAACTGATAGGAGATTGGTAGAGAGATCAGGAACACTCAACACTTGGTTAAATGTTCCCCCATCCATCTCTACTGATCCACTACCAGAAACCGACATTGTCATGTCATTACCCATCATGATTTGGGACATACCAAAAAACTCAATTTTGGAGAACTAAACATGCAAAGAAGCCATGTGGTGCGAGGCACCAGAATCTATAATCCACGTCAGTGAAGGAACAACTTTGGCTAAAAGGGCCTTTCCTTTCTTCTTATCAGATTTAGAACCTTTTGTAATAGAAGACTCGGCCTTCAGAGCATTTTGTTTGATAGACTCAAGAACAACTATTTAATTGTTCTCAAGTAAATGAGTAAGGTGATCAAATTTGTTTTCTCATACACATATGCTCTTTATGACCAGTCTTCTTGCAATAGGAACATAAATACTTGTCTTACTGTGCTCTAGGACTCAGAAGTCAAAGTCTTCACGTTAAATTTAGTTTTGGTCTTGGTTTCCTTCTTAGGTTGATCCTTTTTTTTTATTTCTTCTTTTCAGTCTTCTTTTCCTTACTAGTACTTGCTACAAGGGCATGTGACTTGGAATTGAGAGACTCCATTTTAATGAGTTTTTGTCATATTCTCAAATGATTTGGGATGAAAAACAGTCAAAGGAGGGAATATTCCAATCCTTGCCTAATGCAACTTTTGTAGCGTAAAAGGCTGACACAAAGAAAGAGTATTCAGAGACCTAACTTAGAGAGAATCGACAATATCATTTGAGAATCTTTCTTCTATACTTGACATTCCTTTAACAACAATCTAGTGTGGACAAACTTAAAGAAAAATGTTTGTAGGTTTTCAAAATCACTAGGATTTAACCCTAGTAGTTCATTTTCCAACTCATGCGCTCTCATGTCATCTTGTTGTCCAAACATTCCATCTAACATTCTCCACGCAAAATTAGGTGTTTCAGATGACTCAATATGGAAGAGCAAGTCAGGAGAAATGGACATGCCAAGAAGACCTAAAGCTTCATCACTACGGTTTAACCACTTAAATTTTTCAAGGTCATCATCTGGTTCAGTCTCAGTTCCCATGTTGATGCGGAATAACCCTTTACCCCTTAATTTCACAATTATTTTTGATCTCCATTTGAATAAGTTGAATGGCGTAAGAAAAGGAATTGAAAGTGCATCCATAATGAAGAGAGAGAAAGAATGCAGAAAATAAACACATGAATCACAACCAACCAGAGAAAATATAATAACCCCCTACTTTCGGCACTTTATAGTTTAGTGTGTTGAATACAATTGGGTACGAGCATGTATCTTGAAACACTTGGTAATTCACCTTACAATCAGCATAATAACGTGCAAGAGAGGAGACCACAATCATGTTTTATGGAGCGTAGAAAAGTGACACCGTACACAAGCACAATTGTAAAAAACTAGGAAGGAGGTGAAATCAAATCTTGGTTGTGAGAAAAAAGTGTCTCACGTCGCAAAGGATACCCCCTTGCTGCGAAATATGGCGGATGCACTCACTAGTCGCAAGCCATAATAAGGGTAAAATAAAATATTTTAAATGAACTCAAGATGAGTCTGAGAGATCTTCAGAATGCTAAAAAAGCACGCGGAAGACAAATAGGGGCTCAGAGTGTTATTGCACACTTGAGCGCACGATTAGTAAAAAAATTGACAATAACGCTTAAAACATTATTATTTTAGAAACATCCAGTTGAGATAATTTTAGAGCTTTTGGAGTTTTTTTTTTTTAAATGTTAATTTAAAAGACGATTTTAAAAATTATTGACTAATTGAAAAAGAAGGTTAGAGGTCAAATTAATAAATCTTGAATTGATGGTGGAGATTAAATCTCATTAATGTTAAATAATAAAAAGCTAATTACGATTTAACTACACCCTCATGCACGATTTTAAATACTTTCCTGGTTAAATACAGTCCAATTTAAGGCCCAATAAGATCTATTAGGATCTAACAAATTTAACACTGAAACTAATTTCAAAAAAAACTTACGTTATTTGAAATAAATAAGGTAGAACAACTTTACCATCTGAGCACTTACTCATGAAAGGGCTTGAATGCACTAAATAAATTCTTGGTATCAGAGTTGCAAAACGACTTGTCTCTCAAACCATAAGTTCGAGTTTTTGGAGTTTGGAGTTGACCAGAAAATCATTTGGTATCAGAGTCAGACAGTTAAGCATGTTAGCCCCAAAGTAGTGTTGGGATGGGTGACCTCCCAGGAGCTCACATGTGTTTGAGACCCACTAATAGTAAACAACCAAAGTAGGAAACTAATGTTGTTGGCCCTACAAATTGGGTGTATAGCAACCCAGACTCCATCATGCGAGGAGGGTGTTAGGCGTAGCATCTGTTTAACACTGATGAAGATCCCTCTCCACCATCAGTTTGAGATTTTGGTCAGCCAGAGACAGAAAGTCAATGCAGCTTGATGATACCAGTTTGAAGTTGTAGCACGCCAAAAAACCCCAAACCAAGTGTAAACCTGGATCTCTATGGGTGACCATGCAAACACCAAAGAAATAGATCCTGGTGTCCAGTTTAATAACCTAAAAAAATACTAATAACTCCTTTTTTATTGGCTCCTAAATTTAGGGTAGCTAAATGTGCTACACCTGAAAACTGTGGGAGATCTGCACATGTTGAAGAACATAGAAAAATCGAAAACTTTCCAAGACAACTTGTTAAGAACGTTAGCAATCCCTCTCCACCATAATGTTCGAAAAAAACTTGCACGAGGAGTTAATTGAGTGATAATCAGATGACGAATTCATGTTTCATGTAGCTCTGATACCATGAAAGAGTTGGAAAGAATCGTATCGAAAATTGTGCACCATGATAAAGTTGCACTCTGATGGAAACATAATAGCTCTAACGTAATCACAATGAGGAATCGATCAACCAATGGAAGAACTTGCATAACAAAACAAAGCTTACACATAGAGAAAAGACAGCGGAGTGTCTTGGCATACTCATAAATGGCAAATGAAGGGATACATAAAGGGTGTTGAGTAACCATAGTGCATGACACACAAGAAAACCCTAAACTTAACCCTAAACCTAACCCATGTGAGATGACCCTCCATATATGAGTGGAGGAAATATAGGATCCCACACACCAACAAACCAAACCCCTCTAAATTGCTATTTATATACCTAAAATTAGGTCTTTGATATCAGTCTATAGATTTGTTGAGGGAATGTCACAAACTTTGATTTTTTGAGGCATAACATAACATTCAAACTTCCAAAATATGGTAGCACGAAGCCCTTAGATGATATTATTAGATTTTTCACTTTTTATAGGGAGTTTAGAGACTTCAACTTATTATATCTTCCTAAACCCTAGGTAGGGTTTCCCAATAATTCAGGTAATGTCAACAACTCTTAAAATTAATGATAATCAATACAATGCCTTGAAATTTCTTCTAAAGTTATATTTGACTCCTTACATTCTTGGGCTAACAAAAAAGTAATATTCTACACATAACTTTGAATCAAATTAATTTCATACTTCTTCTGGGCTGAATAGGTAGTGTTCTTAGCAAAGGAATGAGTAAAACATTCATATCATGTAATGTACTTAAAACAATTGTGGATATGTCCGTAACAAGGTCTTCTCACCTTCTTTAGGTTCCCAAGTACAAGAAACATTAATTATATAAAGTAAATATGATGTTATGTTCAATCTTCTTGTGAAGTAACATTCAAAAAATCTTCTTAAGCCCCCAAAAATAGAGCATTTCACCTTAAGTATTCTTCATCTCCTTGAAACATTATTCACACAACCTTACACAAGTGTTTTAACCATTAGAACTCTTCTTCTTAAGAAAAAGGTACTTCACAAGGTGAATTTCTAGAGGAAATCAGGCTTCCTGGGACAATCAAGAGCAAAACTAGAAATTTTTTCATTGCATTTCAAATCCACACAAAAATCTTGAAAATAGTAGGGGAACTTACTTCTTAAAATTTCTATTTGGATGAGGATTTAAATAAATATGTTAAATTGAAACTTTTTGATAACCATTAATGAATAATATTGAAAATTATGCAATAAACAATTAAATGCATAAAGACATGAATTTATGTTGAAAACCCCCGGAAGGGTAAAAACCGTGGTGAAACTTGAGATATTCCATTAATAAGAGAAACATAAATACATAATCCAGTTAAAATATGCCTCCTCATGTCTCTCCATAAATCAATCTGAACGAGGTGAATAATCACAATGACCCATGGTTATACTTATTTGACCCCACAGGTCACGAACCTATTACGTGACGAGGTATACCCCAATTTAAATAAATATTGTTTAATTAATCATTAATTAACCAAAAAAACTAAATTTATATTAAATAATAAATAATATATATATTCTTGATTATTTAATTATAAATTAAGGTTTATAGGAACTTAATATTACATGCTAACACTCCCTCTTAATATTAAGTGGGGAAAATATGTCAACATTATATGTTTATACAACAGGATTTACAAATCCATAAAACATAGTGAAGGTTTAGGATAACATATCACATTCGAAGGATTTATACACTTTCATCATGCTCAAATTACCTTTTGGTACAAAAATATTTGGAATCCATAAATGAGTAGTAGCTGATTTAGGCTAAGTATGATTTGTGAGCCTACATCTCACAATTTCTCATGGAAAATATCTAAATCAGTATCTCTAGGATCCTTTTATAACACAAGGAACTCCTTTACAACATATGCAACACAATGGACAATACACCATAAACTGAGAGTGACAAGTTTACAAATATCATAAGTATATTTTTACAATGTTTTATAATGGAGCAGAAGTATAGAGGAGAAGGAGATATCAACTGGATGCCAATTAGGATGTGACATTGTATGCACACTCCCTCTCAATGAAAAATCTAAAAGGACAAACATTGCGTGAAATTTGCATAATTTTACAGCACACAATGTCTTTGTAAACATATCTGCAACTTAGTCTTTAGAAGGGTAGCACTGGAGATCTATATCACAGTAGAGAACCTTATCTCGGATAAAGTGTATATGAATCTCTATATGCTTCATGTTCTAATGATGATTTGGATTCTTAGAAAAATCATTGCATCTTTGGATATCACATAGAAGAGGTGTAATTTCTTTAGCTTTGATGTGTATCTCTTCCAACAGATACTTTAGCCACATGACTTCTTTTGTTGTTTCCATTGCACTTTTATACTATGCCTAGTAGAAGAGATGGAGACCATCAGTTGCTTTTTACTACTTTAAGTAATGACACTTTTACTAAAACATTCAACACATATCTAGTTGTATATTTTATATCTAATATAACATCAACATGGTTATATTTATAATATCTATATGAACACCATAATAAGCATAATATAAATCATTATTGATTTTAATTTTAACCATTTATAAAACTTACATTGATAGGTTAAGTACACGTTATATACCAACTTAAATAACCATATGCTTAACAAATAACCATGTTATATTACCAATATGTTTAATAATTTCAACATATTAATCTTATAAAATGTATTAGATGCGATCAATATTAGACATCTCCAATACAAACACAAATGCGTCCCCAAGTGTCATTTGATATGCATATAATA